>CAWUFW010007611.1:600000-987338 GCA_963921515.1 Calotriton arnoldi
AAGTTTCTAGAGGAAAATTTACTATTAGACGAAATCCAATTTGGATTTGGCCGTCACACGGCATAGAAACAGCCTTGGTAACAGTCCTGGACGAGTTGAGAATGCGTGCTGACACTGGCCATGAGGTTGTATTAGTACTATTGGACATGTCAGCCATGTTCGACACAGTCAATCATCGGATATTACTTAACAGGCTGGAGGAATGTGGAATCACAGGCATGGCTCTTAACTGGTTCCAGTCCTATCTACAGGATAGACAGCAAGCAGTGACTATTCCTCCTTTTGTATCCAAAAATATACCCATCAAATATGGAGTACCACAGGGCTCTGCAATCAGCCCACTTTTATTCAACATATACCTACGCCCGCTGATCTCCCTAATAAAATCATTTGGAATCAAGGTAGTGAGCTATGCTGATGATACACAGCTTGTCTTCTCCTTAGAAGGATCCAAAGCAATTTCCTTGGAAAGTTTCCATGACTGTATGGATAAAACATCGAAATGGCTGAAGACTAACTCATTACAATTCAATGAGGAGAAAACTGAAATACTACACTGCTCAGCGAAAAAAATTCAGCGTCCCCTCCCTGACAATTTCTGGCCTACCCCTGCTAACAATCAATTGACCCCATCCAATACAGTGCGCAACCTGGGAGTGCTATTCAATAGCAATCTACAGTTGGACTCACAGGTGAACAGAACTGTCAGTACCTGTATGGGTCTTATAAGAGCCCTACGTAAAATCCTCCCACTGCTGCCATCTTCTACAAGAGCACAGGTGGTTAGAAGTGTAATACTGAGTAGACTAGACTACTGCAACGCCTTGCTATTGGAGGCACCAGCGACCCTGATTAAAAAGTTGCAGAGAGTTCAGACGATTGCAGCCAAACTAGCCCTCAAAAGACAGTTTAGGTCCTCCACATCCTCAGCTTTGAAAGATCTGCACTGGCTGCCAATCAAGCAAAGGATACACTTTTAATCACTGTGCATCGTCCATAAAGCAGTAAATAAAATGGGCCCTAAGCCACTGCAAGAAAAATTCCTCGGGTATGTCCCAGCTAGAAACCTTCGCTCTACATCAGCAAAACTAGTCTGCACAGCTAGCTTTAAGAAAACCCGAATGGGTGGTAGGTCATTTAGCTCTGCAGCCTCACGCCTATGGAATAGCCTGCTGTTTGATCTTAGACAAACGGAGCATCTATTAAACTTCAGAAAGAAGCTAAAAACCTGGCTATTCCCTAGGGTTTAGTCTAACCATGCTGCAGCTATGACCATCTGGCTGTATGACAATGTACCACACATAGCATCTACTGAGTAATCTGAAGCGCCAGGATACCCGTGGGGTGACAGTGCGCTATAGAAGTCTCACATACAATACAATACAATACAATACAATACAATACAAGAGGAGAGGGTTATAGTGTCACAAATGGTCCAGAGTGGGGACCATGCAATGAAGCCAAAAAAAGGGCTATTCTTGTGCAGCGTGTGCGCTGTCTGCTAATAACGATCGCAGGTTCTGGGACCGGCAATACAAAAAGTTTGTACATTGCTAATAGAAATAAGTATAAGCAGGTAAAAACAATTCTGCTCAAATAATCATCTAATGTATCCAACTTCAAATACCCTAAACACATATTTCATATAACAACATCCATAATTTGTTTCCTTTTTAGAATCACGGTGCAATGGTACATTAAAAACGGCGACAATACATGTGCAAAAAAACCCATACTAAAATACATAAAGCAGCATTACACTCTTCCACCAAGAGCAGTAGTTTGCCATACTCTGCAACACATACTTCTTCCGTCTAGCTTACATAGTGATGTTTATCTTACATTGCAAGAAAAACGGAGGAGTAGTCTGCCCATGTAGCCTTAAATCTACAGCGTGCCCCTACCCTCTTTGCATAAGCCTCCTCAAACTGATAGGTCCAGGCCTACCTTTGATGATTTCCAATTCTGCAGCACCAACGACCTAGCTATCGTTATTGCAATACAAATAAAATATTGCTGATATTTTGTTAGCTGGAGCCCTATATGAGAGAAGCCAAATAAAACCAACGACGTTGATGGAAGGTTAGCCATTGACATGCAGTGACTAATAATAATCTTAAAAACCTCCTCCCAAAAATGCTGCAGGCTAGGGCATGCAAAAAATATATACCCACCCACCCCATACATCTTGCATCTAAAACATTAATCCAGAGTTGATGGGAACATTTTATGAAGTCTATGAGGCATGTAATATGCCAACCATCTTGATAGAAAAATCATTCTCTTAAAGTTTGCAGCTCTCAAGGCTTTGTGACCAATCTCACTCAATAGTTGCCATTCTTTAATGTTAAACGTGCATCCTGTTTCTTGCAAAATCTTTGGAAGGAGCTCCTCAAAAAGCTTACTAGTAGCACTCTGGCGTAGCAAGCGCTACCAGTTTCCTATTCCACACAATTTCTTATCGTTGATACACCTTCTTAATATTCATGCTGTTTCATTAATCACCATATAGTTATTTTTAAGGAAATTGGTTATTTGGATAAAACGTAACCATAAAGTTTGATTTTGGCTACCAAATTGCTTTAATATCGATTCCCATGTTATCAGTTTGTAAGATTATAAAAGTCACCTAGCTTCAAAAAATCTAGGCCACTCCATGACTACCAGACCCCTGGTAAAAGTTGGAGGCCCCAAATCCCACATTCTTGGAGAGTGGTATATGCATGGCATGCCGGTACATGATATGCTTTAAAAAAATAGCGGGGTGCATAATGCTATTGTCGTTATCACCATATACCTTGTTTTCTTGGGTAACTTTGTTGACTGAAGAAAAACTGGTAAATTAATTGCACTTTCCTTTAACATTTGATTTAGAATAAAATGATCATGTTTTGACGGTGATGTTGCTAATTGTATTGACTGGCTAACTAAAGAGGCCTGATAATATGTTGGGAAATGTAGTAATACTAGCCCCTTGCTCTGTGTCTAATTAAAGGGTAAGAGTAAATTCTCCCTGATTGCCTTCTTTTTATTTTTTCAAATCTACCTAGTATTGGAGTTTGAGCTGGCCAACTTGGAAAGTTCACTGTGGCTTGAGCTCAAACAGTCTGCAAGGAAAGGGGACTACAAATGAAGAAGGGCTACAAAAAGTTGGAGCTTCAAAAAACTCTGAGGGCCTGAGCAGAGGTCCAACAGTTGACGACACCCACAGAGGAGCAGGATGATGAGGATAATATAGATCAGTCCTGAAATGCAGCCCTCAGAGGAGAGGGAATACTCATCTCTTGAATTAGAGCTCCCTTCCAGAGCAGAAAGCAGTGTCTCATTGCATGGTCTTACCCCAGGGCAGCTGGCAGAGAAGGAGTTCAGGCTACAAGTGGTCAAACTTAAAACTGAGGAGAAGCTGGCCTTGGGGGAGAAAAAGATTAGCTCATGAGAGGAGCCTTAGAGAGCTGGACCTCAAGGCTAGGCAAGCAGGGTCAAGCAGCATTGGTGGCAGAATTTTCTCGGTGTCTGAAGGAGACAAGAAAGTTTGTATCCCCAAAGTTATGTGGTGGGAATAACACTGAAATAAGATGGTCAGTTTATGAGGTGACCCTGAGAGTACACAAGATCCCTGGGGAGCACTTGGTGGGAGTGGACTGTAGAAGCATATGTCTCCAGTGGGAAGGGATACTCTTCTGACTCTAGAAGTAGAGGACCAAACCAGGTACACCCCCATGAAACCCATCCTTTTAGCTAATTTCGGGCTGACCCCTGAAAAGTATTGCCAGAGGTTTAGGGACACAAAAGGAAAAAGAACAAATGATGGACGGCTAGCTTAAATCCAATGGCCCAGTGAGCACATGACCCATGTCTGGGCATACCCTTCCCACTTATTGGGACAAAAGCAAAAAGAACAAATGATGGACAGAATGCTGAGCAAATCAAACATTCACCCCTGATCAGCCAGGCTAGCTTGAATCCAGTGGCACAATGAGCATGGGACCCACGTCTGTGCATACCCTTCCCACAGAGGTTTAAGGACACAAAAGGAAAAAGAACAAATGATGGACGGAATGCTGAACAAATCATTCACTCCCAGTCACATATCTAGGTTTAATCCATCATTCTTTTGCTCACCACGCCACCTCAGTTTGGACCCAGCCATACACAAATCAGTCTTGACCCTGCTTCCCATGGGAAAGTCCAGCCCGAACTGCCAGGCCAGGTCCTCCCTGGACCAGAAACAAGCATCTTGGGACCAGTTTTGGGGTATCCCCCACATCAGTCAGGCTAGCTTGAATCCAGTGGCACAAGGTGCATGGGACCCACGTCTGGGCATACCCTTCCTACTTAAAGTGACAAAAGCAAAAAGAAAAAAATGATGGACGGAATACTGAACAAATCAAACATTCACCCCAGTCACAGATCTGGGTTGAATCCATTGTTTATTTGCTCCTCAAGCCACCTGAATTTGGACCCAACCATATGCAAATCAGTCTTGACCTTGCTCCCCATGGGAACAGCCCAACCCGAACTGCCAGGCCAGGTCCTCCCTGGACCAGAAACAAGCATCCTGGGACCGGTTTTGGGGTATCACCCCTCAACAGCCAGGCTAGCTTGAATCCAGTGGCACAGTGAGCATGGGACCCACGTCTGGGAATACCCTTCCCACTTAGGGTGACAAAAGCAAAAAAGAAAATGATGAATGGAATGCTGAACAAATCAAACATTCACCCCCACTCACAGATCTGCATTTAATCCATCATTATTTTTTTGCTTCACAAGCCACCCCAGTTTGGACCCAGCCATATACAAATCAGTCTTGACCCTGCTCCCCATGGGAACAGTCCAGCCCGAACTGCCAGGCCAGGTCCTCCCTGGACCGGAAACAAGTATCCTAGGACCAGTTACAGGATACCCCCTCATCAGCCAGGCTAGCTTGAATCCAGTGTCACAATAAGCATGGGACCCACGTCTGGGCATACCCTTCCTACTTAGAGTGAAAAAAGCAAAAAGAACAAATGATGGACGGAATACTGAACAAATCAAACATTCATCCCAGTCACAGATCTGGGTTTAATTCATTGTTTATTTGCTCATCAAGCATCCTGAACTTGGACCCAACCATATGCAAGTCAGTCTTGACACTGCTCCCCATGGGAACAGCCCAACCCGAACTGCCAGGCCAGGTCCTCCGTGGACCAGTAACAAGCATCCTGGGGCCAGTTTTATGGTATCACTCCTCAACAGCCAGGCTAACTTGAATCCAGTGGCACAGTGAGCATGGGACCCACATCTGGGAAAACCCTTCCCACTTAGGGTGACAAAAGCAAAAAAAAGTACAAAATGATGAATGGAGTGCTGAACAAATCAAACATTCACCCCACTCACAGATGGTTTAGTCCATCCTTTTTTTATTTTGCTTCACAAGCACCCCAGTTTGGACCCAGCCATAAGCAAATCAGTCTTCACCCTGCCCCCCCCCCCAGGAACAATCCAGCCCGAAATGCCAGGCCAGGCACTCCCTGGAAAAGAAACAAGCATCCTGGGACCAGTTTGGGGGTATGCCTCCTCATCAGCCAGGTTAGCTGAAATCCAGTGGCGCAGTGAACATGTGACCTATGTCTGGGCATTCCCTTCCCACTTAGGGCAACAAAAGCAAAAAGAACAGATGATGGACAGAATGCTGAACAAATCAAACATTCACTCCCCAGTAACAGATTTGGGTTTAATCCATACATTTTGTGCTCACCACACCACCTCAGTTTGGACCCAGCCATATGCACATCAGTCTTGACCCTGCTCCCCATGGGTTCAGTCCATCCCAAACTGCCAGGCCAGGTCCTCCCTGGACTGAAAACAAGTATCCTGGGACCGATTCAGTGACACAGTGAGCATGAGCACAGGACCCACGTCTGAGCATGCCCTTCCTACTCTGGGTGACAAAAGCAAACCAACAAAAAAATTATGAAAGTAATGCTGAACAAATCAAACATTCACCCCCACTCACAGATCTGGGTTTAATCCATCATGTTTTTATCTTCACACAACACCTCAGTCTGGACCCAGCCATAAGCAAATCAATCTTCCCCCTGGCCCCCATGTGAAAAATCCTGCCCGAACTTCCAGGCCAGTTACTCCATGGACCAGAAACAAGCATCCTGGGACCGGTTTCGGGGTATCACCCCTCATCAGCCAGGCTAGCTTGAATCCAGTGGTGTAGTGAACACGGGACTCATGTCTGGGCATACCCTTCCCACTTAGGGCAACAAAAGCTAAAAGAACAAATGATGGACAGAATGCTGAACAAATCAAACATTCACCCCCAGTCACAGATTTGGGTTAAATCCATCAATTTTTTTGCTCACCACGCCATCCCAGTTTGGACCCAGCTATATGTAAATCAGTCTTGACCATGCTGCCTATGGGAACATTCCAGCCTGAACTGCCAGGCCAGGTCCTTCTTGGACTGAAAACAAGCATCCTTGGACAGCCACAAACTCTCCAATCAGTCTTGGGTGTATTTCATGGGCACTGAATTGCTGGGTGAGGGACAGCAATGTTAATGATTACAATGTGTTGTACAACTTGATTCTCACTGAGCACATAGTTAGTACTTGCTTTACATAGCTGCCCCAGCACCTAGTGGACAGCAAGCTAACTGACACCAGGAAGCTTGCTGAGGAGGCGGACCTCTGGGTCAGCACCATAGTCTTCAAAAAGGCATCTGGGGGACTAAAAAAATGGTGGCCGTGGGTCCCATCAGAAGAAAGAGGGGGGAGAAAAACTTAAAAGTAAGGAGTTCCCCAAAGGCCCCCAAAATAACTCCCAAGGGAACAGTGGAAACCAGTTCCAGTGCGAATCCAAGAAGAAAGGATTCTTTGATTAGCCGATAGGGAAGTGTCCCCCCAATGTACTTAGTGTTACAAGTAAGGGCACTCCAGGGGTGACACCAAATATACCAAGAGGGCACAGCCCACCACCAGTGGGCAGGCACCTGGGTTAGCAAGTATAGTGCTTGGGGAGGAGGAGGTCCCAGTTAGCTTTGGGGAGCAGACAAGGTGACTCTAGTATCCCTGGGAGATAAGGAAATGGTGCCAATAGCCCATATGCATGCCAATACTTCTAAGTACAGGCAGTGGGTCACCCACAATGAGCAATGGGTGGAGGCTCTGAGAGGCACATGAGGCAGCATGACTGCTGTAAGGTGTTAGCTGGTATCCTCAGAGTAGGCCCTCCCTAACACATTCCGCCAAGTCATAGTCATAGACAACCAGGAGAGTAATCTACCGGTGGCACTGACTCACTTTGAGTGGGGGTCACGTTTTCTGGAAGTAGCTGTGAGCCCTGGCATGCCTGTAGATTGTCGGTTTGGCAATGACTTGCAAGGAGGTAGAGCTCACATCATACTTGGTGATTTTGGAATTGTCTGAATGCATCTGTATGACCACTGGGGTGGGTGGAACTCACGGAATTCTGAGGAGTTACATGAAAACTCAATGAGATTCTGTGGAGTTCTGCGAACAGGCAGAAATCGGCATGTTGCACTGCTTGCGCTGATTTTGTCACTGGAGCTTGTTCCATGCTGAAAAATCAGCCAGAATGGCACCACGCGGCATGCCAGAGGGTGCGGCTTCTTGAGTTGGTTTTGTTGCCGCTTGAGTAGATTTACTATTCAAGTGGCAGCTTTCTTACCGCGAACAGTCGCAAGCACCCGCATTGGGACAATCTCACCAAGTGCCCTCCTAGTGCCTGTAAATTGCTCTAGGGGATTCCAATTCTCGCTCACTCTCACCAACTTACCATTGGCGAGCCGTGTGGAATGAAAAACTCCGTAACGCAGCAGTTTGCGGAATTTGGCTAGGACTCCGTGTTACATGCGCGATGTGGTGTTGCCAACACTTTGCCAACTCCACCGGCGAAATAGAATCTATTGCCCACCCCATATGATCACAAGGTCCATGGCTGCCCAGAAAGAGAGTCAAGTGCAAATGGAGCCTGAAACAATGGCCCAGGCAGCTGTCAAGAAGAGTAGGGGCAAGGGAAGCCAGCCCTGAAGTTCCTGCAGTCCAGGTTGATGGGGCACCTCAGGAGGATGCTCCTGAGCCAACCGAGGAGGACATCACTGCCCTGGGTGACCTGCCTGAGTTTGCTGGATGGCAAGTTGAGGGTCAGCCCACCAGGGAGGAATTCTGCAGGGCGCAGAAAGAGTGCCCTACTCCAGAGGGCTTGAGGCGGCAGGCTGAGGCCTAGGCAGCAGGTGATACCTCTGGAGCTCACCTTATTTATTGGGTAAATAACCTCCTATATAGTGAGCCTAAGGTTCATGAACCTGTGGCAGCCCGTGTGCTGGTGGTCCCCCAGTGTTACAGGGCCTTCCTACTAGGTTTAGCTCATGATATTCTCCTGGCAGTGGGAAGTCTGGGAAAAAAACTCAAGGCTACCCTGACCCCCATTACCTGTCTTTGGCAGTCCCTTTGAAAGGGTGGGCATCAACATTGTTGGACCCTTGGACCCCAAGACAGCCTTAGGCAATAGGTTCATCCTGGTCTTGATGGACCAACCCACTCGCTACCCAGAGGACACCTGGAGTGGCCAGGGCCCTGATGGGGATTTTTACCTGTGTGGGGTTCCCCAAAGATATAGTATCTGTCAAACATATGTGGTTCCACTGATTGGATTTTTATCATTTTGGTCTCGTTTTATTTATTAAAAATGTCTCTATTTTTCTAAACCGGTGTGGGAATCCTTTTGTGGTGTGTTTTCACTGGATTACCATTTGAAGAGTTGCATAAATACACACTGCTTCTGAGTTAAGCCTGACTGCTCTGTGCCAAGCTACCCAAGGGTTGAGCACAGGTTAATTTAAGGTTTGCTTGTGAGGTCACCCTGAGAAGAATTGTAGTTACTTCTTAAAAAGGGTTTCACCCCACTCAACCAATAACCCAATTTCTTACAATCCACGAATGCTGTTTTATGGGGAGGTGGCTGGTAGATTATGAGGAATGAGGTAGAGAAAGTCATAAGTTGTATACAGTGATTAAGTAACGATTCACACTCTGGTGTTGAGTGATATTTGATCATGGTAGTTGCTAGATAAATTTTGCAAACTACAACTAATTCTTAACCACACCTATAGTTTGGTCTGTTTCTGCAAAGTACTATTTATCCATTAGGTATGGCTGAAAGTAGGTTGGTTGGAGTGTCATCTCCCATCCACGTTTTTATGTCAAAGAGCCTGCTGGGCTGGAATCACTCAGTAGGTCTTGTGCACATGTAGCATTGTTTCCTAAATATCTAGCATTGATCAGGATGCATGGATAGTATTTGTTGGGGTGACCATAAGGTTTTGTGGTCTTTGCTTGTCCTGGTCATGTTGTTACCTTCATGTGTTGTGGTGATTATAGGTGCAAGAGCTTGAAGTCTTGAGCTGCTGTGAATCCAGGGACTATTTGACTGCTCTGGCAAATTAATTTGTCAATATAGGTGTGACTTGAGGGATCAGTGATTGACATATTGGTATACCAGTGGGGGTTCTAGTGGTTGCTTTAATGTTCCTCTCGGTTTTGTTCTGAAAGTTCTTGAAACAGTATATATCTTCAATCGTTGTGTCTTCAGAGGATAATTACAGATTTTATAAATGGGAAACAAGATTTTTAAAGTGTCTTTTGGGTCATCCCCTTGATCATGATTAGATGCTTTCATGACTAGCTCTGTTCTATGCTCTTTATTGGATGGCTTTCCTCCCTATTCTTATGCTTGTCCTGCCCTTGGAAAGTTGTTTCTTTCCTCTTACTTTTGATTGGCTGAGTTGTATCCTTCCCTTACTGACATCATGAAACTGTATTCATTTCTCTCTCTGCCTCTCTCTCCCTCTCTCTCTCTATTTTCCCCTGATGTCCTTTTGTGCTTAACAGAACCTACTGGCACCCTAACTCATCTGATGCTGCTCCTTCATCCCTCCCCTGGTAGCTTCACACTGCCATTGGGCTACTTGCTTCACCACTCATTGTTGCGCCTTCATACCTCTCCCTTTTACGCTCACTTTAAATATTTTTAGTTATTTCATTGAGTGACCAGCTAAAGCAGACTGCTCCCTGGTGGATTGGTTCTTTTCTGTGGCATTGTGCTTGATACTATTTCATTTACCATTCAAACTGTCTGTTGCCCATCTTGTAACGTTACATAACATTTTCCAATAATGTGTCAAAATGGGCACTGATGCATCACAATGCATTCACACTGACCTACAGCCATCTTGGATTTTGGTTGAGATAACACCATTCCATGATGTAACCTGTGTTATGTGTGCATGCATTATGACATCACGATGCACACCGTGATAGCCATTAGAAATGTTTTTTGCAAAGAAAAATACTACTGAATTCCACCCCTTTCCTGCCTTCACAAAGTTCACCTAGGTCCTCTCATAGCAGTCCTACATGTGGCAGCCCACTTTGTGACAGGTTACAAAAATTCAACCACATCCCCATCATTCTACAACCCCTTTAGTGGCTTCCCATAGAAGCAAGAGTTCAATTTAAAGCTGCCTGCATTACTCATAAGAGTCTGCACTTCTCTTTACCCTTATACCTCTCAGAGAAACTGAAAATATCAGGCGCCGGCCGAGATTCACGAAATGCTAAATTGCTCCTACTCGAACCCCCCACCTCCAAGCATGAGAGATAAATGAGCCAATTCTTCTCCGGAAGCGGCACAAGATTATGGAACTTTTTCGCAATAAGCCTCCGCATGACCACGTCACAAAAGACCTCAAAGCTCTTCTCTAACCCCTCAAGCACCCGCCAAGAGCAGACAAACTTCAACCAGCACGAAGAGTGATGTCCATCTCGTGGTACTGTACCACCTGCTTGTCACCTCTGTGTGTCAATGAATACTCCACCCTTAATGTACATGTATACTTTCTATTGGTTTTTGATCCGTTCTGCTGTGTTGTAAAGTGCTCTGATACCTACGGGACATGTCCACACTATATAAAATCACAAAAATAAAGAAAGAAAATAAAGAAAAGGCATTCCAAAATGGCCACGATGCACACATATGCCAGAGGAGCCATCTTTTAATGTTTTAATGAATTTAACAATTGCTCAATGGCAAACATGTGCACAGTAACATGAAAACACATGCACACACTCCTGCAGCCATTTCGAGATTTTTCATTTTCTTCTATGCCAACGCAAAACAAGGCCAAACAAGGTATCTTTCATGTTTGTGATCATGATCATTGACAAAGCCAATAGCTGTCTACTTTAATGGAGAGACAGATTGGCTTTGTAAATGCTTGCTTTGCCAGTAACTCACTTCCATTGCATATTGGCTTGACGTGCATAGTTCAAGAATTCAGATTTAGCCTAGTTAGGTATCTGATTGATACCTCTTATGTCTCTGAATTTGCAGGCGTCATTCCAATTTCTGCAGGAAATCCGTTTGCACTATTGAGAGTCGTGCATAAAAGAATTTGGGATTCAATAGTTGTTTAAATTAAATTCACCTTCAGTGTTTTTTGATTGACAACAATTATTCCCAGGGCACAAGACCTAAAAAAAGAAGTGGGGGGACTAGCCTAATTAATCAGTATGCAAGTGGCATCACAGCGCGTGACATCGCGGCGCGTGAGGCGGAATACTAGTTCTACTCAACTACCCTTCAAATACATGATGAACACTTCAATTGATTGCTAAAAGAAGACTAGTAGTATTCCAGAAGAATAGTAGTTGAAGCTTAGTAGTATTCTGGTAGGGTTTATTTGCAGCTCTTGTGCTATTTCAAGAGCAAAATGAAGGCTAGTCTCATTGATTGTGACCACTGTTTGAAGACTAGTGGTATTCTTTGTGAGCAATATCTGAATACTAACGGCAATGATTGTGAAGACTCAAGTAAGACTAGCAGAATTTAAAGTGAATGTTAATTGAACACTAGTTGCATTAATTCTGATTAATTTATAGCAATTTTAATTCATTTGCTTGCTTGCACAAGGCTTCGTTTAATGATGGCTTTTGGACAAAATTTTATGTGTTACATATCTTGGGAGTCAATGATTCTAATGCGCCTGTTACAAACTCATTAGTCATGCATTTAGTAAGCATTTTATAATTGTGGTATGTGAGAAGACCGGAGCAAGAGATCGTAGGAGAAGCACAAAGCAAAGGAGCCGACCCAGACATACACAGCTTTGTCATGCACACATTTATCAGTCCACTCTCTCACCTATTTACCATTATACTCTCCTTTCCACCTGCCCACTCCTTCATCCCTCGGCTCATCCTGGTCACTTCACCCACTCGCCCTCTGCCCATTCAGCCACCCACTTATTCATCTATCCATTCATCCTTTCCTCTGTAACCCTTTTCTCTGTCCATCCAGTCGTCTTTCCACGCATTCATATTCCTTGGCTTGTTTCTTCTCTCATCCACTCTTTTACATTCACCCCGCTCATCAGTTACCCATTTACTGAACTACATGTGCACCTCACTCATCTAGATACAGAAATCTTTTCTCGCGAACCTTCAGGTGTGCGGCCTTCCAAACAGGATGTGATGGGGAGGGGGATGCGGGGGGGGCAAGTGACTTGAGACAATGACTGTGCAGACGTGGCCTCTAGAACGCTAGAATGTACCCCATATGTGGACACTAGAATTGGAAAAGACTCCGAATTAAATCTTCCATCACTGGACACAACATGTCATAAGAGCCTGAAGCGCTTGAGGCAGCACTCAAAATAGGGCCTGTTAAAGTAGTAGCAGTACTCCGGTCAAGGCTCTAGAGCTGGGTGCAGAAGTCGTGTTTAAATATTTTCAGGTCATCTGATAAGAGGGCGCCAAGACACAGACAAGGGTAGCTTGCGCTGCTGCTGCCATGTTCCTGGCCTGCGTCCTCCTGGTGCCTGTGCTGTGTATTTGAGCAAAGCTAGCTCTGCTGCTGTCCTAATGCATGTGTGTGACTGTGTTAAGGTTTCACTCCTGCACGTGCTGTACGTGTTTTATGTGTGGGAATATTTTACACTGATGTAGTCTACACTGTTCGTGTGGTGTGAGTCAGTGAAACTTTTGCATAATCTTTTCACAATTCTAAAGCCAATACGTTGGTTTTCCCATGCATTTTGGATGAACCGAGTGAACGTTTTGCTTATCGTCCGCAAAAGCCTCCCATGTCCAGCTCATTGTCAAAGCTTCTAAAGAGAGCATAAAAGACCACAGAACAGAAAACAGATACTTGTGACACCGGAGCGTTCACCTCCATTTGCTCGGAATAGATTCCATTTACTTGACGCCGGGCTCTCTCCCAGAAGTGTTTGTGTTTCCAGGTTTCTGGATTGTTTGTGGCGTTGTGAATAAACTTTTTTTCTCGTGTCGTCAGTGCATGGTGCACAGAATAGGTATTGCTCACCTGAGACGTAACCGGTCTGGTGAGTTCTGCACTAATGTTCCAGGACATCATCTGTGACCTAGTAAACGTGGGCGGCCCTAGTTGACGTGCGTGTGACGCTCGTGAGGCACCATGGAAATGGCGGCTGTTGGCAATTGTTATCCCCTTCTGGCCGCCATCTTAAAGTCCATGCTCGAAGCCATGTCTCACTTTCGGTTACCGCTTTAAATGTGTACTTGTCTCAGAGAGACCTTTGGACGCCTATTGAGACTGCTTGTAAAGGGTCGCTGTCTCCGTCTCTAGCTCTCCAGGGCTTATCATAGTAGGCACACAATGGCGGCCGCGCAGCACAGCAAAAGTGGGAGGGTGTCGCAGTGAGGAGGCGTGGGATTTGAGGGTAAAATGATATAAAAAAAAAGTACCTCTCGCTGCCCCAATGCCAATGGCCGCCTCTGTGCTTCACTCCCGTCTCTTAAGGCACAGGCTCCCCAGCCAATCCGGACACTCTCACTGAAGTTACTTCCCTGCCAATCCCGAACCTTAGCATTTCTGGTGATGGACACAGCATAGAAACGTTCTCCAGTTTCATACACTGGCGCAGCAGAGCAAAAGAAACTTTGCAGCCCAAGTCGGACAAAATGGAGCCCAAAAAGAGCCCAACTCAACTCTGCTCGACAGAACAAGCCCAACGCCCATCAACAGAAGACCAAAAGAAGAAAGACAAAAGCCTGAAAGAACTGGAGTTCCACATAATGATGAAAATAGGTTACAAAAGTGAACCAACACATCGAGGAGAAACATTTATTATCCGTTGTAAAGCAAACAGCTTTATATGTAGTTCAATTAATAACGTATTGCAGCATGAAAATAAAAATATGAATGTAAAATATTTAAATTAAATTGTCTGAAAAAAGCAGAAACAACTTTTAAAGCTCAAACCATTTACAGTAGTAATGTCAAAAGGTGACTAAGTTTCACAAGTTTGCATTTTTTTAACTCCTAATTAAAATTGAAGTGCATTTTGGGGGTTGTAGTTCTAATTCACTTAGCCAATTATTAAGCTAACACAGTCTTATCCATGTCACAGTCATAGCTGCCAAGGTTTTAAATTGCTATGTGTGACATTTTCATAATTTTAGTGTAATTATGAGTGAAATTCAACGATTATGAGTGACACTTTTGCACGAGCAAAATCAAGCAATGAAGACAAGGGAAACATATAAATATCACAAATTACCCCTATTTGAGCAAACAAGAAACTCTAAGAAGACCTTAAAACTGCTGAAAAGTACCAGAAATAGAAGGGCGGTAACGTCGCAGAAGGGTGATACAATGCAAGTAGATAAAAGAAACAGAAAAGGGACTGCACCAGGTGCACAGTGCAAGAATTAACTTGGCGGCCATCAAACATTTGCAAAGACAACCTGTCCCCTTATACTTACAACCTCTCTGCAGATGTGCACACCATCTTTAGAAGCCTTTATTTTTTTTGTTTGAGCCAACTTTTGTAGAAGCAGGTGAGACACAGAACGCATTTTAATTTGTGTTGATAGTAAAACATTTAAGTGGAGTTTTGTATAGCGCAAACCTGGCCGAAAGACATCAGAGCGCGCTTTATGTGAGAACAAGATATTTTTACACTTGAGAGCCGGATGTTGCAATTTTTTTTTAGGAACAGGGAGGGTAAGTGAACTAATCAGGGATGTTGAACAGAGTTCGGGATTCGAAACACAAAGTTGTTTCAACACTTCACTTATTCTTTTACTATAACTGTCACAATATTATTGTAGAACTGTATATTCCTTTACTATAACAGCCACATATATTAGGGTTTTTTAAGAGTACCTAAAATGATTAGAGGAAAAAAACACAAACAGTTTGTGAACTTTATTACTAGTTAGATGGTACATCTTTTTCAGAATAGCACTACATTTAAGGCTCTAATAATTTAAATTGATCCTAATAATAATGAAAATATATACACACATGCATGTTTGTTTGTTAGTATTGTGATAGAATATTATTAACCTAGCCATACCATTCAGTTAAGCTTTCAAAGTTTGGACAAAAATGCTTTGCTCATACATCTTTTTAATATGTTAGTAGTACGCACATAATAGCTCATATTCATACAAATCCATGCATACAAAATCATTCAATCAGCATGCAACACTTGAATATAAGAATGTGATCAGTAGTCTGATAATATTCATTACAGTCCTGTAGTATTCATATTCACTGATTTTTCTGCATTGTAAATGAAGACTATTTGATTAGCAAATAAGTATTTGAGAAGTATTCGGTTAGTGTTCAAGAAGTATCACTCACATTCCAGTAGTCTTCATACACTAGGCTTCACAAAAAGAATATTACTGAATACTAAAATTGACACAAAATAGTCTTCAAATGCTATAAAAAGACAGGTTAACCACTAAATATAGTATTCAACTTCGGTAAGGGTGACCACGTCACAAAAGATCTCAAAGCTCTTCTCTAACCCCTCATGCACCTGCCAAGAGCAGACAAACTTCAACCAGCACGAAGATTGATGTCCATCTCATGGTACTGTACCACCTGCTTGTCACCTCTGTGTGTCAATGAATACTCCACCCTTAATGTACATGTATACTTTCTATTGGTTTTTGATCCATTCTGCTGTATTGTAAAGCGCTCTGATACCTACGGGACATGTCCACACTATATAAAATCACAAAAATAAAGAAAGAAAATAAAGAAAAGGCATTCCAAAATGGCCCCGATGCACACATATGCCAGAGGAGCCATCTTTTAATGTTTTTTTTCTCAAAGAAAATGAATTTAACAATTGCTCAATGGGAAACATGTGCACAGTAACATGAAAACACATGCACACACTCCTGCAGCCATTTCGAGATTTTTCTTTTTTTTCTATGCCAACGCAAAACAAGGCCAAACAAGGTATCTTTCATGTTTGTGATCATGATCATTGACAAAGCCAATAGCTGTCTACTTTAATGGAGAGACAGATTGGCTTTGTAAATGCTTGCTTTGCCAGTAACTCACTTCCATTGCATATTGGCTTGACGTGCATAGTTCAAGAATTCAGATTTAGCCTAGTTAGGTATCTGATTGATACCTTTTATGTCTCTGAATTTGCAGGTGTCATTCCAATTTCTGCAGGAAATCCGTTTGCACTATTGAGAGTCGTGCATAAAAGAATTTGGGATTCGATAGTTGTTTAAATTAAATTCACCTTCAGTGTTTTTTGATTGAGAACAATTATTCCCAGGGCACAAGTCCTAAAAAAAGAAGTGGGGGGACTAGCCTAATTAATCAGTATGCAAGTGGCATCACAGCGCGTGACATCGCGGCGTGTGAGGCGCGTGACATCACAGGAAGTGGCATCACAAGAAGTGGCATCAGATCTTAAGCCCTCACATATATGTTTAGCAAGTCTATCATGAGTACATTTGAGCACATTTCGAGTATACTTGCAAACCCTCCTGATTTAGGCAGAAGATTCACACTTTTGTAAGCTTCACATAAACCAATGTTGCCTTTTGTCAGCGTAAAGCTTCCTCCACCCATAGTGCATTAAAAGAAAAAATAGTGATATTTAAATTATTACAACACCTCCTCAGGGTTAGTAAGCGCTATATAAATGCTATTTATTTTGTGCAAATACTTGGAAAGATCAACACATCTGACGTTCTTACAGTGCATGCATATCTCCTAAACAGAGCCTGAACAAAGTGAAAAGCTGCCTCTCTTAAGTATGTGTGAAGTGCTAACAAGGTGTGAGCCTTTGTTTCCCCTCTGCTGCATTTGCTTCTAGGTGTGAGGCTCCAGACTGCTGCCAGCCAGGAGACTCGGACAAAAGGAGACCTGATGACCCATCAAATTCGGCCTTTGTTATGGGCCCAGCAGGAGTCAGAAATAAGAGAGCCCCATCCCGTCCCCGCCTGCACGTTGTTGTGGATCGAAAGCAGATAACAACGTGCAGGCGCTGCTGAAAGTGTCCCGGTGTTTGGAAATTACACCGGGACGAATTCAGCATCTTTTTCAGTGGGGCCCTACTTCTTGGCAGGGTGGATGGCGTCCACCCTGTGAAAAAAGTGGGTGGACGCCGTCCACCCGTGTGTACCCCCGACTCGTGCCCTGATTATTCCATGAAACTGGGCACACAAGTCGTCATCTAAAACTAACACTGACGAGTCGTTTTCAGTCCCTGAACTTGTTTTTAATTTCTTCCAAGCTAGGCCAAATCGACAAGTGGCTAATGATTGTTCAGTTTATGCATAAAGTCGAATCTGAAGGAGGCTCTCAGTTTAGACCTCAAAATCGCACTGAATAAGATTAATTGATCTTCACGAAAAACAATACCTCCACATTACCGACACACATTGAACTGCAAGATATACAAAGTGTGAAGGGGAAAGATGATGGTTTTATCATTCATATAAATTAGTTAGTAGTACTCTATTTTCTATACAATTTGCTAAACTTGTGCTGTCGACTGGGGGGAGGGACGGGGAGGTGGCTGCTACTAACTGTGCGGCAGGTGCAGTGGCACCGTGGTCCAGAACCCTGAGAAGCCTTTTGAGCCCTGATAAATGCTTCTTCAACAGCAATCAAAGGGTCCATTTTCCCTGTTACTCCACTGCCATTGACAGTATTCTTTCCCCATTAGCGGATAGTTAATATCGGAAAGCCAGCATCACTGTTCCAGACAGACGTATGCAATGGACTTGAAGGTAAACTTACTGTTTTGTGTAAGTTTATGAATGTTTGCTATTCATAAAGGGATTTACGAGTAAAATCTTTACGAGTGCAGAGTCTCCGCACATAAAAAGAGCTCGCTTTTTATATGTGGAGACCCCGCACTCGTAAAGATATTACTTGTAAATCTCTTTGTGAATAGCAAGCAATCCTAAACTTACACAAAAGTGTGCGTTTACCTTTGTGAATCAGACCCAATGTCTTTTGACTGCTCCTGTGCTGACAGGTGTGATTAGAAGCGCTTGCTAAGCATTATTGGTCTTGTTAGTGACTATTGAATCCAAGAAGATCTAAATTCTTCTCTAGTGAGACAGAACACAGCACAATGGCTTTTATGCTGACATCTGCAGTCAATATTCAATTATCAGTTTCTTAATTAATGAATGATCCCTTTTCCGTAAATGCATTTCATCACAACTCTTCCTTGCCCTCATACAACCTCTGTAGAGAGACTTGACCTCAGAAGAGTGGCACAAGCAGGGGCTGTGAGCATGTACATTTTCACTGATGTATGTGAACTTTTTAAGCATTGAGATTCCAATACAAAATCCAAGAAATGGTGTTATAAATAATGCTATGTTCTAAAGATAGGTGGAGGTGTGGGCATTTAGCAACACTTTGCATTGTTTTTGTCACAAAAGTGATGCAAACCAAGTGCAAAATGTTGTGTTGAGATTTAATTTCCAACACAAGTCATGATGTACACTAGAAGGTTAACTGAAGTAATGTAAAGTAGTGTTATGTGCTACTTTGCGCTACTTTGCATCAAGGGAGTGTTCTAGAGGTTGTGCATTGGCCTTCCCATGCAACCACCCAATGGTTTGGATGCAAATCTTTATCTACTAACACTGGTAGACGTGGGTTTCAAGGCAGGTTTTAAGGTTGACAAAAGCTTTCTTTTCTCAAAACATTTTACACTTTTCATGTAAAGCACAGTTTTTGTACTAAAATGGTCTCCATCCAGTAGAAAACCTAACGTTAGCAGAATGCACACACCTCTGTAATATGGAGCAAGGGTGACTGCATTGGCACGTGGCAGTCAAAAGTGCTCCAGTGTTGGGAGAGAGAAAAACAGTACAATATCTTTGTAGATACGGCACTGTTTAAGTCTTTCCCATTCAAGCAGCACAGCAACTTTGGTTGCTGTGCTGTATTGAGCCAAAGATTTGTAAATCTGCCCAAGTGTCTGTTTAAAAAGTGCTTTGTTGTGATAGTTCATGACTTGTTATAAGCTTCTATTACATTAACTACATTTGCCTTATTAATTATAATTCTGTTTATTGTAAATATATCGCTGGACCTAATAGATTTTCTTACAGTAATGTCATTGTTTTAAATTCAGAATTTTGATAACTATTTTTGAAAATTGTGATTTTACCTAATTATGCATTTTTTTTTTTTTAAATCAAAGAAACATTTTTTAACTAAAGGTGCTTTATCAGACATCTATATACTATCTTTGAGATTACAGGTATGACTTTTCAGAAAGATAAGTATGAGATCCCTTTTACATACAGCAGTATGGAACATTTTACCTGGGCTGCTCGGTGGAATCAAAAGCAGCCGTGGTACAAATGCTCAAATACCCCCATCCCATCCATTCCCTCCCTCGCTCGATCTCTCTCTTTCCATTCACCCATTTTCTCTCTCCTTCCCTACTCTCTCTCCGATCACTTTCTCGCTACCTCCTTCCCCCCACCATTCTTTCTCTTTCTCTCTTGAAGCCCTCCTCTGTGCATGCTGCAGTTAACCTAGGGGAGCAGGGGAAAGTGACAAAGGCACCAGCAGCAGCAGCCCTGTGGTTTCAAAACCGACCTCCAATGACTCCAGTTCACCTGGGAAATGCCTGGCAGAATAAAAGGTCAGTTTGGCAACAACGCGATTTTCATCCTGACGTTCAGCTTCAGAGGGAAATCTTAGAGAGTGCTGTCAGTGTCCTGCAATAAGCAAACTCAGAAACCATTTTCAATGTTTCTTCCAGTCAGTAAGGCTGAAATGTTCAGTGCTCCCCCGTGATCGTAGGGTGCAATAAACACAAAATGGAGTGCATTCTAACATAATACCCTACAGAAATGTTAAATGAACCACCAATGACTATTCATTCAGAGCAAGTTGAATATTGTCATAAACCCCATTTAAATGCTGAAACTACCTAAGCTCCCTGGCTTAAATAAATCAATTCTTGTCTAAACTTTTGGTTTTACAAATAGATTTGGTTAGTATATGAAGTATATCACTATATGTAAACTTTTTGTAAAGGCTGAGTACTGAGAATATATGACTTGGATAATTAGGAATAATTGAAACTCAACTGACTATGCTCAGGTAAACTCAACTCTCTTAAGCATTGAGCAATCAATATTACATGTGAAAATCTAGCAACCGACTTGGAACTGGTGCAGACCAGGGGAATCCGACTGTTTAATTAAAACAAAGCGTTGCAATGTCCCGAGGAGGTTGTTGACGTGATATGATTTCTGCCCAGTGCTCTGAATGTCAAAGTGTAGGAATTCAAAGAAGAGTGTATAAACGGCGGGAGTAAGTAAGATTCTCTTTACGTCTTCTCAGTTGTAGTGGCCTTTACCTTCTAGTGACCCATCTAGTAACTATTTCATTACCACTAATCTCCGGTAGGACAAGTCTATAGAGTTAGACCAAACAAGGTATCTATCATGTTTGTGACCATGACAGTGAGAAATGGCAAATCTATTGATCCCAATTCCAGTTGGGGTAGCTCCTGGATACCAAAAACCCTGTTAAGATGGCGAAAGGAAGTGCTGTCTTTTCCACAAATCATTACCCTCCTTCCGGATCTTCTGAACTTTCCACTGTGCTCAAATAACACAATGAATTGCACTGATTGAATCACACTTTGTTGCCATGTTCACACTGTAACAAACACAGCAAGACTTGAAAAACTTCCAGACATTTATGAGGTCACTGACAAACCCAATGAGTAGAAAAGTTACTTCACCAAGAAAGTCACGTATTGAAAATTTCCCAATGAAAAATACAATTGCAATCTTTGCAGAGACATAATGAGAACCTTCAAAGAACTTAAAAAGCGTGATTCCAACAATTACAAGGAATTTCTCCCAAAAATGTATTGCTCAAAATGTGAAAAGAAACCAAGTTTCATAATAGTGATTGTCACTATGCCAAATGCAAAGGTAGAAAAATAAAAGGAGAAATAAATTACTAGTTATGTAGTTTTTGTGATGTGAGATTCGCAACAAAATTTGGAGTGCTGCAACATGCAAGACATGTACACCCAAAAGCACAAAATTATGTTAGCCTCTTGGTTCTAACAAGCAGGATACCTTAAAAACTATGGCCAAAAAACGAAATATTGCTCCTAACTGAAATGAAAAAAGTATATGAAAACAAAAGGAACATAAATGTCCTTATGGTTCTGCACTTCAATTGATATAAACAGTAAACAGATTACAGAGAAAAGCCAAGATATATGAGAGAAAAGCAAAAAACCTTAAAATCATATGAATCAGGTATCCACTAACATTGAAAGTAACTCTAATGATGAATAAGAAATATCAGAGGGAACAATAAAAGAATGGCAAAATGCCTTAATAGACAGAAAATGGGCACCTAAATTCACAAACTTACCTGATTTGGTTGACAGAATATCAGAAGTGCAAAAATATTCCAAATCGAATGCAACATTAAGAAGCTGGTTTTTACTTGATTGAAGAAATTGTGATTTATATTACAGAAAATACCATTAATATCCATCCAAAACCACTCAAACAAAAATCAAAATGAAACACCTAAAGAAAATGGTGCTGAGCTCATGAGCACAGTTCAAGACGAAAACCAAAGTGTTTCACTCTAAAGTAAAGTACCCAAGTAAGAAAAATGGAAATCTCAATAAAAATCATAGCAAAAGATATGCAAAACCAAAGTGCAGTTTTAAAGAATATCAAGCAAAGTTTAAGAAAGATAAAAAGAAAATTGCCAGAATAATTACTGAAGGGGCAGAAGTTGCCACTTGCCAGATCCGTGCTGATGATATTTATCAATATTGCAAAGGCATTATTGAAAAAGAAAACAAGACAAATCAAAAATTCATCCAAATTGACCATATCCCAGAAGAATGGGTCTACAAACATTTTGGTAAAGAAATCACAACATATATACATTGTTTTAGCACCATGATAGAACTATGGGCCAGATGTACGACGTGATTTTGCATGCGCAAACCGGTTTGCGAACCCGTTTGCGCATGCAAAATCACTGTTGGCCATGTACAATTCCTAAATAGCGAGTCACAATTTATTTGCGACTCGCTATTTAAGAATTGCGAGTCGCAATTAGGAAGGGGCGTTCCCTTCCTAATTGCGTCCATAATGCTATGTGTGAATGTTTTGTGACCGCAATTGCGGTTGCAAAACACTTGGAAATTACCACACTCTTCAAGAGGGTGGTAATACAGTCCCAATTTGGAAGGAGTCCCCAGGGGACCCCTTCCACTTTGTGACTGTCTCTAAAAATATATTTTAAGGGCAGGCAGTGGTCCCAGGGACCACTGCCTGCTCTTAAAAAATGAAACGAAAACGTTTAATTTTTTTTTTTAAATGCATCCCTTTTTCCTTTAAGGAAAACGGGCTGCATTTAAAAAAAAAATCTGCTTTATTAAAAAGCAGTCCCAGACATGGTGGTCTGCTGAGCCCAGCAGGCCACCATCCCTGGGAGGGCTGGCATTCCCAATGGGGTCGCAAATTGCGAGAGGCTCATTTATATTAATGAGCCTCGCAGTTTGCAACCCCATTGGGAATCTCAAAATGGTGTAATAACACTGTTGTACATTTCATTTAGCGCCTTGCAATTTGCGACTCGCAATGAGTCACAAATTGCGAGGCGCTAAATGAACGGGTCGTACATCTGGCCCTATATCTACTATTTACGCTTTTGGTGCTTGTAATCACTTTTATCTGCTTCTGTCTATTAATCATTGCAGCACATGTATTTTATACAAGAATAACGTTGGCTCAATAAATCTATTGATAACGTCCCACTGTGTATTTTCTGTATACCTCTCTGAGATTAAGTAAGCACGAGTGATTGAGCGTAAGGTTCTGTACTGCTTCCACGATTCCTGAGGGGTCAGGTTGGTCATGTTCAATGGTTGGCAGAAACCATTTGCTCCCTGGTAAGGTTAAGGAGGCTTACGGTGGCACAGTGAGTTAGCTGGTCAACAGGCCAACATATCCTGCGGGGGTGTCCAGAATCAGTCTAGGCATCAACCCCCTAGTTTATGTTGTCCAACAAACACACATATTCTGCGGATTAGTAGGAATCACACAACAGTGCCTTATAATCTAAGTAAGTTAAAGAGTAGTTTATTGTTTTGCTTCTAGAAATGTTGGATTAGAGAGAGCTAATTGGGAGCTTGTTGTGATTTACAAATTGTTTGGGGATGGGAGATTTCCTCCTGTACCAGGCAAACTGGACTGGGGATACATTCAAGGCTGTGGGCTGTGTGCACCTTTGTCTGATAGTAATAACGAAGAGAGTTTAGCTGCTCCCAGAAGATAATTCAACTTGATTGGCGCCATTTGATTGGGAGTTGGTGGGAAGATGTTCTGGATGAATTCATTATTATGTGTCTTAGAATAATAGTTCAGCTCCTGTCCTGACTTCGCTGAGGGAAGACCTTTCCCTAACTCTGCTGATTTCCCCTACTCTTGGTTCTTGAGCTTGTCTCTAGAACACCAATGCTTATTTTCCCCTTAACCTTAATTTGGTTGATTTTATGCTAACACCGACCACTTAGGGTTTCCCCCTGTCATTCTCGGATGCTTTATTTACATTAGTGAAGTTCCTTTATGGAACCGATACAACCTTTCTCTGCATTTTGTATTTTGTAATGATTCGCATTTTCCTTTACCTGATATATAATCCCAGCTTTAATAACCATTTTGACTTATATACTTATTTGATAAAATTATTTACCAAATGATTAAAGCTTGTAACTTTGACTAATCTGCTAATAAAACCTTAATGGTTTGGAAAACATTCTCTCTGTTGTTCCTGTGGAGCTGAGTTGGTTTCACTTTAATTTCACATGTTGTGCTGATGTTCGTTCTCACAGTACACTTACGGTCAATAACTAAAGGGCCATACGACCAGTGGCGCAACTTATTTGATGATTACATTAAAGCTTACAGGTACAGAAAAGTACTCAGGCTCACCATCCAGTTCAGCCACAGAAAAGTTGCAAAGAGCATGAGTCTGGAAATGTGTCCTACCAGCTGAGTCACTCACACAACCAAACATCACACAGCGCTCAAGCACCTTACACTCAACTGCTCATGACTCCATTCTAACTACCATACACGAAAGAAGATTTTCCCTGGAAATATGACATATGGCATCATGCCCTTTAAAGGCAATATGGCCCGGAAGAGGTAATGCTGTCCACACGTTCGGATATGCACCATCAACAAAGCCATTGGGTTCTCCAATGATGCTTCCATCCGGGCAAGGTAAGTTTTTCTACTTATGGAGTGGGATCTGCTACAGATCTGACTAATGCTCTAGCATAAATACTCAAAGCACGGCCCGGAGGCCGCTTCCGGCCCCCCTGACCTTTAACTGTGGCCCCTGGTAAACAGCAGTGCTGGTCTGCTGTTTACCCAACTCAGCACTGACAATAAAAATATATTAAGTAGACAGGCAATCATTTAATTCAAGGTTAATGCGAGTCCTATGCTTAACTTTAGAAACACCTTCATTTTTAAACACATCTTGCAGCAAAAGTGTAAAAAATGTGACAGT
This sequence comes from Calotriton arnoldi, assembly GCA_963921515.1. Taxonomy (NCBI): domain Eukaryota; kingdom Metazoa; phylum Chordata; class Amphibia; order Caudata; family Salamandridae; genus Calotriton; species Calotriton arnoldi. Next base: position 624,925 of record CAWUFW010007611.1, read on the forward strand.
CTCTTTAAAATTCTAAAGAGTATTTAATTAACATGTAGAACCTTTTAACCTTAGTACAATTGATTACATCAGTGCATTGATAAGTATTAATTTAAAAGTGATCGTTTTCAAACATGAATTTAGAAACATTAATTCTTCCCGCTACCTTTACTACAACGCCAATAGTGAACTAAAGATGCAAGTCAGTTGTTATGTGCACTTTTTGGGTGGCCTGGGCTCCTATCATGAGATGAACAACATAATAATCTTTTTAATGAAACACAGGACTAGATCAGAACAGCACACACCCTGAAATCATGTATTTCGAGGTCCTCTTATTTGTGACAATGAAGAAAAAGGAGGCAAAATGAAATGAAACACTCGCCTAGAATCACACAATTTTATAAAGTGTGGAAGCCAGGATTGATCCCAGGTTTTCTGGTTTCACATTGTTCAATACAGCCACTAAATGTATATCCTTTGCTTTGACTACACCTAGCTTACAGCCATTCCCCCACCCCGCTTGCCAGACTGCCAGCCCGCTGGCATCAATGCAGCCCTCGGGCACATCACAGACCAAACCTTTTGGCCCCTGGGAAAATGTTTGTGACACCCATGATCTAGGACATGGCCACAAACATACAGCTCCCTACCATAGAGGACCACAGAATACTAGGAAGGCATAGAAAAAGCAGGCACCACACTACACACCCGTACCACATAACAGCCAAGGAGCGGTCTAAATACGCCGACCACCAGTAACTTACATTAGGGTGAGAGGAGACTGATAAGATCTGCTGATACCCATATCTCCCTCCTTTCCGAAGCTCCACATTTGTTGCTGTCACATAGCATCACACATTTCCTACAATGCCTCAAGACTTTTCTTTTGCACTTCCAATATCCTTTCTAACTCAGGAGTGTGTGAGTGTGTGTTTTTGTGATGTGCAGATGTGTGTGTGAGAAGCCACTTCTCTCAAGCCTCCATCAATTCCCTCTCTGTGAGATACTGTGACCCATCTAAAGATACTGGCTATTTATTTGTTTATCCCCTTGTTGACTCCTGTCTGTCATGTAGCTCATGTTGCTTATTTTATTATGCCATAAAACACCCTATCCGAGAGATCACTCTTAACTGCTACCTGTCGCTGCCCACTATAACTCTCTGTACAACCACAACACCCACCATCTCAATTCATCATCCCTGCCACTCTAGTATCGGCACTGGAATATCTTTTTCCCGATAATGCTGCCCCCTGCTACATGTAGAATATTAGATCCCCAATGTGCTTGGAAATAAACTTTCTTACCGCTTTAAAAAAAAAAGAAAAAGAACGTAAAATGTATGTTATATTGTCAGAAAAAACAAACTCTCCTGTCATGCAGTGGCTTTATTTCCCCCTTTTGCATTGTTTAACCACATGTTGTCTATTTTATGTCCCGTAAAAATAAAACAACAGATGGGTATGTTATTAGTCCTCTGCATGTAACAAAAGCAGATAAATATACCCTGTAACAAACCTGCCATATCAAGACATGAATTGTTCCCATAACTCCTAACACCACACTCCTGCAAGACAAGCAAAACTCATTAAACCAACGCATGATTTTCAATCAGTTCAATTTTGCAGTGGCATTTCCACGGTGGCCAGGCCCGGCTTCCCAAATTCAAAATTAACTTTACTGTACAAATTGGTTTAATAGAACATTACTAAACATGCGCACAAAATTGGTAATAAATACAGGCAACACACAAAAAGAAAAAAAAGACAATATTGAAAAACATATACTGTACATTTGACACAAGCTAAAATCAGCATCATAAATCATGTTTCATTAAGGTGGTAAAATGTTTTTTTTAAAGAAAAGACTAACACAACAATATTAAACATTATGACCATCATTTAAACAATATAGACGCCTCTGTGACATTTTTATGGCACCATTGTTAAATTAGCATTGGGAAAGCCACTAGGTCTCGCCTTTGGGACCTATCGATTTTGTCAATTGTTTTTGGTGAGGCTGTGCAGCGTTGGGATGCAGCAGTGTAAATAAAATAAAGACACAATGATGCAACTGCCATAAGTGGTCGCATAATTCCAGTGATGCACTCATACATGATGATGTATGCGCGCATATACATCAGAATGCATGCACGTGCCAGTGGAATGACACTTGCGTCCTGTTGCCGGTTGCTTGCTGTTCGTTGCCCCTCGCTGGGGGCCACAGAAGGGAGATAGAAGTTTTCTGGGAGCTGGGGAAGTGCAGGACCACACTCCCCACAGCGTGCCCCGTGGTTTCCAGCGCCGTCGCGCAGCCGCCAACGTTTGTTCAGCGCCCGGAGGTGCTTTAAAATCCCGCTGAGCCTCCCGCTGCGCGGGACGCCCTGTTGCCGGTTGCTTGCTGTTCGTTGCCCCTCGCTGGGGGCCACAGAAGGGAGATAGAAGTTTTCTGGGAGCTGGGGGAGTGCAGGACCACACTCCCCAGCGTGCCCCGCGGTTTCCAGCACCGTCGCGCAGCCGCCAACGTTTGTTCAGCGCCCGGAGGCGCTTTAAAATCCCGCTGACCCTCCCGCTGCGCGGGACGCCCTGTTGCCGGTTGCTTGCTGTTCGTTGCCCCTCGCTGGGGGCCACAGAAGGGAGATAGAAGTTTTCTGGGAGCTGGGGGAGTGCAGGACCACACTCCCCAGCATGCCCCGCAGTTTCCAGCGCCGTCGCACAGCCGCCAACGTTTGTTCAGCGCCCGGAGGCGCTTTAAAATCCCGCTGAGCCTCCCGCTGCGCGGGACGAGCGCGGGCCGCGCCCGGGCCAAGGGCGGGCCCCCCGCGCCCTTCAGCGACTGACAGAGGCTGGGCTGGGCAACCCCTCTGACGTGTGGAAGCCAATATGGGTAAGCGCAAATTAACTTGCTCAAGTGACTTGCCAAAGACTAAAGCTAAAATCCCCCGTAACTGTGCTTCTATAATGTCTTATTTAACCAGCGCTGTTGGGGCGATTACTACGGAGATCCATAACGTAGAAGCCCAGTTGGGGATGGGTGACGTGAGTGAGGCTGTTAATACTCCCCCGTTGGTAGCTCCTTGCACATCAGGAATTGACTTTGTCACGGATTTTACTGTCACGGATTTTACTGTCACGGGGCCGCTATCAAGGAAAACAAGCTATACCGCTCTCAAGCCAGGAATTGTCTTTGGGGATTGTTGACAATACACCCGTGAACCCTCCAAAGGAACTGTTTTTAGCGCCTCTGAAGGAAAAAAAGGAAGAAAGGAGCTAAGGGAGGACCCAACAAAAAGGTTTCGGTCCCCCAGGTGGGGCCTGGTAGTCATCTAAATGTAAAAGAAAGGCAGCCCTCACATTCTGGAGCCACATCTACGGATATAATTCTGACCCATATTGATACTTTATTTGAGACACTGAGAGTGGAATTGATAAATTGTATGAAATATGGGGTGGATGGAATTATGAAGAAATTGTTTCATCTTGAGAATAAATGGGAGGGGGTGGCCCGTCTGAATATTATCCCGAAGGAGAATGATAAGGGTGGAAATGGACGGTGTGAATCATCCTGTAGGAATAGTAATACAAATACGGATAGGGGGATTGTTGTAGGCGAAGAGTGTGCTAGTACCTCTGGTCTTGGTCCCCAGAAACGTAATGAGCTCCCCCAGGAAACCAGAAGAGATTCCAATCAGCTGGTCAATATAGAATCTCATAGAAGAGCTGATATTAAATCTACGGTTAGCCTGACCAAGCCGAATGGCTTGGTGAGCCATACAAGGCCATACAAGGCTCCACTTGCCTCCGGAAGCTACACCATTAGTTGCAGTTCTTACTGGGGAACCCCACCTTAAGGTGAATACCAGGGAAACCACCAGGGAAACCACAGAAGAACTAATACGCAAAGTTAAATTTTGGTGCTCTAGACATTCTGAGGGAGGTTCAAATGCGTCATCCAATATCATAATGGCCAGACGCGTTGATTGGGTTGGCCATTGTCCCAAAAACATTGAGGGAGATTGTGTTGTGGTCAATTTTAACAGAAGGGATGTAGCAGGCTGGCTTTTTGGGGCCACACAGTATGGTGATAATGGGGGAATTAGAGCATTTCCATTGGGGGTGTTTTATCCACCTAAAATGTTTGAAAGGGCTAACAGCTTACCGCCCTCCTTAGGGCCACATTTGAGAGGGAATAGACAAAGACTGGATATTAGACCCATGTTGATTGAGGATCTCCGCTTAGCTAGTGGGACTCCTACAATCCCTTCAACCTCGTGGGGTACCAAGGGAGCTGGTCCGGTTACTAGCGGGGTGGAAACATCAACCAGATTTGAATCACTAACCCAGCTAGATGGTAGTGATTGACTAACCATCGTTCCCCTTACCCAGGTGCAGGAGGAGGATATACAGAGGGAGCCCATAATTAATTTGCCCCAAATACATAAGCCATATGAAGTTGGACTAGTAAAAATACTTAGCTGGAATATTGCAGGGCTAAGAAATAAAATGGAGGATGTTATTTGGAATACTTTTCTAAAAGATTATGATGTTATTGGGCTTCAGGAATCCTGGGAAGTGGATAATATACTTTGGTTAGATGGCTATACTACCTACTTTGAACCTGCTAGACCATCTGTTATGGGAAGACCGAAAGGGGGTTTGATTACTTTGATCTCCTTAAAGGTTACAGGTAGTCATCGAAAACTAGAAACAGGATTAGCAAACTGTTTAGTTGTTGAAATTATACCTGCAAACTCAATCAAAGTTTTAAATGTTAATTCTTATAACTCATTCGAAAGAAATACAGTCACTGAACATTTGTCTAGTCTTAAAACCTATTTAGAGGGTTATAAGGAGAATCAATTCACACCTTATTCGGTTGTCATTTTAGGGGATTTTAATATACATTTATGTTACAAGAGATGTTATGTTTCTGATAGCTTAGGGCCTGTCAGGTTCTCAGAGATACATTTTGAACATACACCACAAGGCGAATTTCTGGAGCAAACCGTAGCAGATCTGGGTCTTTTATATCCAAATGTTTTATGCGGTATGGACGTCATACCATCCTTTAAAGGAAGGGGAAATCATATGACCATTGACTACATTTTTATAAATTCTGCCCTTGAACTATATGTTAAAGATTATATGGCTATGTGGTCACAATTTAGTGACCACAATCCCATATACTTGATATTGGGGGGGGTATTGGGCTCAACTCGGAAACTAATAAATGGGCACCCACAGCAGTAATCAAGAACATAGACCAGGGCCGTAGAGTGAAATGGTGTATGGTTATCCCGGAAGATTTCTGTAATGATTTAGCCATCAAAGTAGGACCAGAAATGGAGCCATGTTGTGACAGTGGGGCCAGAGTTAAGGGGATTTTAACTGACTATGGTAAGATTTGTATGCAGGTAGCAAAAGACCTTACGTTTATTCGTAAGGAAGAGCCAAATAGAGGAGAGAGGTGGTGTTGGACTTGGCCCTTTTTGGCAGGTTCACCCCTGAACTTTTTGCCTGGTCTGTAACCTAGTGTTGGTGGTTTTAGGCCTCTGGGCACTTTCGCACTGTGGTCCAGTGGAAAGTGCGTGCGCGCTCTGTGCACATTTAGTGAGATTGGCCTGCCTCCCAAAGGAATGCATTGGGGATATGTGTGTCCATGGTAATTCCTGGTGTGAGAGGAGTGCAGGGGCGAGTTTAGTATGTGCGAACTCGTGAGAATAAATGCTGCGCAATGGTGTGCGCAGATTTATTATAACTGGTGTAGAAATGCCACTTCTAGAAGTTGGCATTTATGTGTGCTCTGTGTCTGCCTGCCTGATGTGAATTGCATGTCTGGCTTGTGAGTGACAGGGGCTGGGAGGTGTGTGTGGCTCCAGGAGGGGCAGGGTGAGTCAGTGCAGGGCTGAATAGGGAGATCTGCATCTAGATGGGAGGGAGGAGTTGCACCTGGGACCTGAATAGGGCTGTGCCTTCCCTCCACAATGCTGGCTCCACCCCCTGTGGTGCGTCTGATGTCCCTAGCCTGTCCTGTGAAAGGAGAGAGGAGCTGAGCAAAACAAAGTGCTCCAAAGCTCCCCCAAACCAGTTGTATCTGGTTCCCCCAAACCCTGTGCTGGGACACAAAGGAAAATGCTGTATAAAAGAAGGGGCTGTGACCCCATGAAAGTGTGCAGTTCCTGGTTGCTGGTCCTACGGGGCGTGCTGCTGTTGGGGCCCAGGGGGCTGCCAGGAGGGCTTGCCTCCCTGGGCCCTGCATTGCCCCTTCACCTTTGAGGACTTTTTGCTTCATGTAGCGCCTGGAAGCGCTATCCTGTAATTGCCCAGCCGAGCAGGAGCGGGGGCTGTGCAGCGCGAGGCTGCTCGCCTCGTGGGAGGGAATCCCGATGCGAGGGATTCCCCCGTGATACTCAAGTGCGCATATTCTAAGTTCGCTTTGTGCTGGTTCTGACAGTGGTCCAGTTGGCCCTGTCAGGTGTAAATAATCCCTTGTAAATATGACCTAGTGCCAGGTGGCACGATGTATATTATGTGAGTACTATTCTAATGTGTTATGATAATACAAAGGCTATTTTTGATATAACCTTGTGTGGAGTTCCTTCTTGTGGTGTGCCTGGTATGTTGTTGCTGTGTGCGTGCACAAACGCTTTACACATTGCCTCCGGGATAAGCCTGACTGCTCATGCCAAGCTACCAAGGGGGTGAGCAGGGGTTATCTTTGGCGTGTAACACCCTCGCCCTGACTAGAGTGGTGGTCTCTGCCTGGCTTTGGCGCAAGCCTTAGCCAACCAGAGATCCCATTTCTAACAGGTGGTTTGACCATAGGTGTTCAGTGGCGCATCAAAAGCTGATGGCTGCTTTAAAAAACAGCCCACAAGACAAGTGTTTGATAGCTGCCTATAGGAAAGACTATAAGTTGGCAATAAACACCCGTAAGTCGGATATTAAAAACGATGCTTTTAATGAACTAATGTCAACTGATGTAATAAAGAACAGTGCTAAGTTCTGGAATGTTGTAAACAGACCATTCTTCTCTGATAATAAGGGCAGTTTACTGGAGTGTAATATCCCTGAGGAGGACTGGTTCAATCATTTTAAAGTCATATACGGGGACCAGGGTGAAACTGAACCCAGGAGTCCCGTCTATGTGGGCAAGAAATATTCCTTAACTTTTACAGATAAGGAAATAGCCGTGGCCATAGTTCACATGTCAAGAAATAAAGCCCCCGGCCCGGATGGGGTCCCAGCTGACCTTTATACAACCGATATACCTCTTTGGTCTAAATTGCTAGCTAATGTTTTTAATAAAGCGTGTGAATTTGGCTTACCACAATCTTGGTCACAATCAATAATAGTACCGGTTTTTAAAAAGGGGAACAGAAGTGACCCGCGTTGCTATAGGCCAAATTCTTTGATAGATTCAGCCGTGAAGGTTTTAGGTAGAGTAGCGTTGGTCAAACTCACAGAGTGTCTGAATGACGCTAACATCCTCTCAAATCTACAGTATGGATTTAGGAAAGGGAGAGGTACCACGGACCAGTGCCTAAATTTGCTTCTATTATCTGGGAAATATACGATCGTGAAGAAGGGCTCACTCCATTTGGCATTTATGGATCTTTCATCGGCCTTCGATCGTGTTAATAGATCCAAGTTATGGCATTTGCTACTGATGTTAGGATTGGATGAAAATATTGTAAATTGTTTGGCGGATCTGCATCAAGATCTTAGAGCCACAGTGAGATTTGACCAAAAGGTAACCTTACACGTAGCATCCGCATTATTAAAGGAGTGAGACAGGGTTGCATTTTAGCCCCGCTTTTATTCACCCTATATATTAATAACCTTGAATCAGTTTTAGTGGGTGCTAGTTTGGACATCCCCCGTGTAGGAGAGCGATTAATTCCGGCTCTCCTATACGCGGACGATGCTGCCTTATTAGCTAGAACGGCGAATGGCCTACAGCATCTTTTAACAACCGTTGCCGCTTTTATGAAGTCTCTGGACTTAGATGTTAATTTCTCCAAGTCACACATTATGATTATGGGGGTAAAGCCTAAGAAATGTAAGACCCATTACTGTGAAGGGAATGAACTAACACGGGTGACGTCGTTTTTATATTTAGGAGTGTTATTTGATGAAAAGAGCACATGGAGCCCACAAATGAAAGCCAAAAGAAACGTAATGGCCAGATCAACTATTGCAGTCCTAGATTTTGCCCACAGATTGGGATCGAAACCTATGCATGCTATGTTAAATATCTACAGGGCTAAATGCCTTGCTATAGCAAGCTATGGTTCTGATCTCTGGGGATACAGAGATGCCGGTGATGTCCAAATAGTGGAAAATACATTTCTAAGAAATTTGCTATCCGTGCCTCAATCGACATCTACCTATATCACACACCAAGAAATGGGTATAGGCTTCATATCAGATATTATAGAAATGGCTCCTTTACTTAAATGGATAGGTATTTGGACAAATCCGGAGCTTGAGATGAACCGCGAAATTATACGCGATTGTTTAACTCTTGATTTAGCAAGTAGTATCTCCTGGTTAAGTTATGTAAAAAGGATTGCATCTTATTTGGGGAGACCAGAGCTATTTAGCTCCCCAGAGAAACTCCTAAAGGCGGACATGTTCTGGGTTAAAAGTACGTATCTGCAGTTATCACAAATGGATAGAGAGTCTAGGGAATTAAGGAAGCCCCTTGTGCGGGCACACCAGTTGTTATGCACATCACAAACGATTGAGCCATATTTAACTATAGTTACAAATCAGCATCATCGTTTTCTTTTAGTGAGATTCAGACTGAATCAATTACATTTGCTCCTAGCTGAACCAATGGGATGGAAAAAGCTGGAGGACCTGAATGTTTGTACTTGTGATAATTTTTCCACCCAGGACTCAATGCATTTTGTATTATTTTGTGAGCATTTTTTGCACATCCGAAACCGGTTCATTTTACCCATTTTAAAAGGCAAAGGCTTTACTCAGGCTAGACCTGCTTTTATATATTTACAAATGTTGACCAACGTTTGGGAAATTTTTAACATAGCTAGCTTTCTGACTGCAGCTGTCAGATTGAGGAGAAATGGAAGAACGGTTAATAATTAGTATTTTCTTTAAAACTAATGAAATATTTATGTGTATATTGATGATTTAGATCTTGTTAATTGTATTTTGTGATGAACGTGATTTTGCAATAATTTTAAAACATTTTTACTGTGTTTTTTGTAGTATGCTTTTATGGTTTTAATTAACCGAATAAAGTGAATTTGACTGACTGACTGACACTTGCGTCATTTGTTTGTTTTTTAATCACTAATCAAAAATGGCTGGTGCCACTTGGATGGGTTAATGAAAATCTAAAGTTTTTTTAGCACTTAGGTGCCAATTAATGAAAAAGCAGAGGACACAGGTGTTTCAACAGCTGAGCTGGTATAGGGAGCTGGAGGAGGTGGAGGGGGAAAGCAGCACAAAATGGAGAGAGCAAACCAGGAGGTGGAGGGAGAAGTGGGCAATGTAGAAAAAACACAGACTGTGAGGGGATAGTGGGAGAGAAGAATACCAGAAAGAGAAAGTGAGGAACATGGGGGTCGGTGAGTAGCATAAATGTGAGAGAGCAACACGGAGCACATGAGCATGGAGAGAAAAACGAGGAGCGAGCAACACGTATGAGGGAGCAACACAGACCATGGGAGGGCTGTCATTTTGGGGGGTTGACGAGGGAGAGAGTGGGAAAACCCTAGCATTCTCATGGAGCTCTTAGCCAAAAAGCAAAATAAAGGGGTATATTCACAAGCACGTGTGATGACTACCGCAAGAGTAGCGTAACGCAACTTTCAATATTGCAGCCTATCTCGGGAAAATAACCCTGTGTCAACGTGGACATCACAACACGGCGGGAGCATGCGATAGTTGTCCGACACCGCAGCCAATGCTCGCGACACAACCAACCCGACCGAGATAAAAACACAAACCACAACGCGAAAAAAGCTGCGATGGGCCAAAGAGCGATAAGAAAACAGTGACAATCAGCGCGAGGGCAGCAATACGCATGCGCAATGCGGGAAAAAGCACAAGAACAGTATATGGAAAATGCCACAGATCAAAATACATCAACAGCGGAGTACCACGGATGCACCTTGGCCAACTGCAGAGGACAACATGCACACCACAACATCCACGCACCGTGGAAGAACAGAACCCACAGGCACACCACTTGAAAGAGACCAGTGGCAGACAAATTAGAGCCGCAGGAGCGACACACCCACCGTGCAGCATACGCACATAAGCAGAAGTGCACCCGGACAGTGACAACATCCCGGTACAAACAGCAACACCTCCACAACTGAACACAGGACACAACTGGTTCGGAAAATGTGCACAACATGGCAAATCACATCTGAAGCCCCAGGGACATGTAACATGACAATGTACAATTCCAACCTGTGACCTGCAAACATGTTTTATTCACACATGCAGTGCAATTGGACATCTACTACTGTCCCATGAATGCCACGGAGGGTCACAATGTGACGTGCTCATGAGAAGTAAGTGTCAATGATGGAGTCCCTACGGGCCATTCCTGCCGCAGCTGCAGTGGGATGTGGGCCACCTGCCCCATCACCACCATCATCGTCCGGTACCTCTGGAACTGGGATCCATGGGGCCCTGGTGCGAACACAGATGTTGTGGAACACACAACATGCAACGATCATCTTGCACACGACGTCCGGGCTGTATAGGAGCTTCCCACCAGTGCCGTCCAGGCACCTGAAACGTGACTTCAACACGCCAAATGTGCGTTCAACGATGCCCCTGGTGCATATGTGGGCCGCATTGTACTGCCTCTGGGCGGGTGTGTTCGGGTCTCGGAGGGGTGTCATCATCCAAGGGCAGAGTGCATATCCTTGATCACCTGGGACAGTGCAGGGAGAAAAGAGTCAATACTTAGTTCAGCAGGATGTGATGGCAGGCCCACCAATTCAGTGACGCCTGTGCTGGCTGTGTGGGGGGTGAGTGTAAGCCAGCCCTCAGGGAGTAGCATATGCTGGCAACTACACCAGCAGTCATCAGGCACACAGACATGCAATGTCAGAACTACAAGGGGGGATGACTCGAGTCGCACAGGGCTAGTCGCCCCGGATGCACAGCGGCCGACACGGGCCCACCACCACGGGACACTCGCCTGCAGGAGACAGGGGTAGGGTCATGGGGGCAGAGCAGTGCCTCACATGTGTCATGGCCGCATTCTGCATCTCCACACGTTCAGCTGTTGTGTGGCTGTGGTGCCATGTGGAGTCAGTATTGGGTGCAGGGGTAGCCCAGGATGACCATGGAGTGGTGTAGTCGTGTCTGGTAGGGGGTCGTGTAGTTTAACATGTCGGATGTGGTTGGGTCACGTGTGCATCCCCACAGTTGTGCCCTGTGCGTTGGTGGCTGTGGGATGTGTGGTGTGTTGAGTTGGCACTTACCAACAAGCAGTCCCGTTCCATATGTGCCATCCTGGAAGCGCTGGTTGATGATGGACTTTCGGAAGGTGAAGGAATCATGCACACTGCCTGGGTAGTTGGCGACGACATTGGTGAAGAGTCCCCGGTGGTCCACTAGTGCCTGCACATTGATGGAATGCGTGTGCTTCCTGTTGCGGTAATTGTGTGCAGTATCCGCAGGGGGCACAAGTGGGACATGTGTGCAGTCGATTGCCCCCAACACGGCCGGGAATCCGGCTATGGCGTAGAAGCCTTGCTTAGTCTCCAGCTGTTCCTGCGCAGTGTTGGGGAAGTGAAGGTACTGAGGTATGAAGCTGAGGATGGCATCCAGGATGGGTGTGTTGAACTTTGATAGGGCTGGCTGTGAGACCCCTCCGACTCTGGCAGTTGTTGGTTGGAAGGTCCCAGAGGCCAACAGGTGCAGCTGTGTTGGGACCGTCAGCCTTTGGGCGATGTGGGTCAGGATGCGGAGGATGGTTGTCCTTTTGAGCCTGTAGTGGGCAATGACTTCCGCGGGCGTTAGGTCTGTGAGAGTGGTGCGTTTTTGGTAGGTCCGCTGTCTTACTCTACGCTGCCTCTGTGGTGGTCCGGGGGGGAGCGGGTCTGGGTCCTGGGGGGCGTGGCGGTCCAGGGGGTGGTGGCGGGGGGTGTTGTTGCCCTGTTGGGGCTCCGAGCTGCATGTAGAGTAGCTCCATGGCGTCGTTTGTTCTTCGGGTATGGCTGTGTGCGGGACTCCGTTGCCTACTGCAGGTGGACGTCCTTCTTTACACCTGCTTGAGGCAGGTGTTAAATACCTGCGGCTACCGCACCTCATCGCCTGTTTTGTGTTCTTATCGCTGATGTGGCTGGTCGTTGTGAATGTTGAGGTGTGATGTTGTCTCGACTTTTCACACGGGAACGCCCACTCTGCATCTCATTAGCGATATTTGCGTGGGTCCTCTGTGGCGATATTTTTTGTGGCTGCTATCACGCGTAAACTGGTGCTGTGGGCTGTTTACACCGGCTTGTGAATGGAGGGGTAATTTTATCACAACTTTGGCTGCGATGAAGTGCCGTTAATTCGGCGATAGCTCCTTGTGAATATGCCCCATAGTTCCTTTAAAGTGAAAAGTGGAAGGAGACTGCCAAAGTGGCTATGCTCCAGGGAAGGGACAAATACAAGATGGACTAGGAAAGCCATCGACTAAGAAACATGGAAATGAGAGTGACACTAAAGGCAACCAATGGTGAGCAATGGGTGGGCTGTAAGCCCCTGCAAGTTCTTGGAAAACCCACAATAGGTCGTTTGCAACCAGACAACTTGCCCTGTCTGGTAGGTGAAACATAAAAATGATTTGGTTTTGAAAGACATTTTCTTTGTTTCACCTTATTTATATTGAAGAAACCAACAACCACTCAGCATCTGCTCTTCATTCCTTATGTGCCTTGTTCGTTTTATAATAATTTCAAATACTTGTAACATACTACCTTTAGTCGTGGAATACACTAATCAACCACGATTTATAGGAAATTTGGCCCTGTGTTTGAGCAGCAATATCAGGTTTGGTTTCACTTACTGACCCAATCTCCTCAATGGAATTTAGCTTTCCACTTCCTCCTGTGCAGTTTCACTTCAGGTCTGGCAAAAGTTAGGTTGTATCACAAAGGTGGGTGACACACAGTCCCTTGTAGTACCAACAATTTATACTTCTTAGTGCACGTCTCACAATATGAATGGTGTAACTCACATAACTTTATTCCACTGATCCAATTGAATTTGTTTTTGCAACTTAACCTTTACTAAATGTTCCTGATAATATACAATTTTGCTTAGGGCATTGGTGTTATTTCTTGTAAAAATTGACGAAGACCCTATGTACACTCATAGACTACAGAGTTGCAGCTAAGACCACTTTACCAGACATGAACCAAGGATATCTTACAGGAACACCAGTTTACCTTCAGGAATCTGTCTCTGTGGGAGGGGAGGAAGCTTGGGTTCAGCTCACATATAGACTGAACGCTGCATGCTAATTTCTCCCACAATGTATGTAAAGGAAATCTATGTTTAGAAATGTATCAAACACACTATTTTTGGGATGTATGATGCTACATCGCAAACGTTTACATCGCATGCTTTGACATCGCAGTTTTCACATCGCATGCTCTTTTACAACGCAAGTATCCACCACGCAAACCATTACGTCGCATTTCCATTGAAATGCATACAAAATAAATTTACAACGCACACAAACACCCCGCATGCTTTTGCATCGCGATTTTTACCCCTACGCCCACTCCCCTAAACCCGAAATCCTAAATCCTTAATTAGTACCTTACACTAGTACCCCCTGACCCGACCCTAAACCCTAAACCCTGAACCCTAAAACAGTACCCTACAGTACGACCCCCTAACACTTCCCTAAACCCTAAGCCCTAAACCCTAAAACCTTAATTTCTACTTTACACTAGGACCCCCTGACCCGACCCTAAACCCTGAACCCTAAAACAGTACCCTACAGTACGACCCCCTAACACTTCCCTAAACCCTAAGCCCTAAGCCCTAAACCCTAATACACTACCCTACAGTAAGACCCCTAAACTACACTCTAAGCACAATCCGCCTTACCTCTCTCTCCTCGCGTCGTCTCTTCCTCGCCTCTGTCCCGGTGCTCGTCCGCCTCTGTCCCGGTGCTCCGCCTCGCGTCCATTATACCACATGCGGTTTAAAAGCGCATGTGATGTAATGGGACGCGTCGCAATGTGTTCGCGTCGCAACGTCGCTTGCGTTGTAACGCATGCGACGTAAAGGCATGCGATGTAATGCATGCGATGTCATGGATGTTCGCCCTATTTTTGTCCTCGTGGATGAGGTTATTCACGTGGTTACTTAGATAACACCTCCTTAGGCCAAGTCCTCAAACACATATTTGTGGTTCCCGAGATTTTTATTCCACTCAAAGCCCTGTTTAAAAACACTAAGGGACAAAATGATCGCTGCCTATTACTGAGGTACCTTTTCCATGTATAGGATTGTGGCAAAGGGAGCGGCATTATTGCCAAGGCTCCACACATTTTAAAGGCCACGCAGTTGTGCTGCAACATTTTTTGGTACTTAACATAGAATATTACTTTAAATCTATCTCTATACCGTGGCTCATTAGTGTTCTTAGAATATTTAGGTTTAAGGATTTAGGTTCCAAGTTTGCTACACTCAACTTGAGGGTTTCACTCAAGCGCACTGTGCATGCCGGTTCCCTTTATTATTTCTGATCAATAAAACTCAACATTTGGACTCACCTGCATTCGTTCACTACCATTGGTTTTGCCTCTGGAGTTCCTAAGGATTTCGTACAATGCCACTGGTTTTGCCTCAAGTGGTCGGAAAGTTGCTGAGGTGCATTTTTCAGTTATTGAAAAAAAAATCGAGCCTACTGGTGGGGAATACAAACATTTCATCCCTCTATTGGGGAAGGACATTTTTTGTCTAAACAGACCACACATCTATAGTAGCCATTTGAAGTAGGGAAAAGATCAAAGATCAAACTCTGATGATGGCTCTTTTAAAAAAAAAAAAATTCCACAGTATAATTTTGACATTATTCAGTACGACCCCCTAACACTTCCCTAAACCCTAAGCCCTAAGCCCTGAAACCCTAATACACTACCCTACAGTAAGACCCCTAAATAACACTCTAAGCACAATCCCCCTTACCTCTCTCTCCTCGCGTCGTCTCTTCCTCGCCTCTGTCCCGGTGCTCGTCCACCTCTGTCCCGGTGCTCCGCCTCGCGTCCATTACACCACATGCGTTTTAAAAGCGAATGTGATGTAATGGGACGCGTCGCAATGTGTACGCGTCGCAACGTTGCTTGCGTTGTAATGCATGCGACGTAAAGGCATGCGATGTAATGCATGCGATGTCATGGATGTTCGCCCTATTTTTGTCCTCGTGGATGAGGTTATTCACGTGGTTACTTAGATAACACCTCCTTAGGCCAAGTCCTCAAACACATATTTGTGGTTCCCGAGATTTTTATTCCACTCAAAGCCCTGTTTAAAAACACTAAGGGACAAAATGATCGCTGCCTATTACTGAGGTACCTTTTCCTTGTATAGGATTGTGGCAAAGGGAGCGGCATTATTGCCAAGGCTCCACACATTTTAAAGGCCACGCAGTTGTGCTGCAACATTTTTTGGAACTTAAGATAGAATATTACTTTAAATCTATCTCTATACCGAGGCTCATTAGTGTTCTTAGAATATTTAGGTTTAAGGATTTAGGTTCCAAGTTTGCTACACTCAACTTGAGGGTTTCACTCAAGCGCACTGTGCATGCCGGTTCCCTTTATTATTTCTGATCAATAAAACTCAACATTTGGACTCACCGGCATTCGTACACTACCATTGGTTTTGCCTCTGGCGTTCCTAAGGATTTCGTACAATGTCACTGGTTTTGCCTCAAGTGGTCGGAAAGTTGCTGAGGTGCATTTTTCAGTTATTGAAAAAAAAATCGAGCATACTGGTGGGGAATACAAACATTTCATCCCTCTATTGGGGAAGGACATTTTTTGTCTAAACAGACCACACATCTATAGTAGCCATTTGAAGTAGGGAAAAGATCAAAGATCAAACTCTGATGATGGCTCTTTTAAAAAAAAAAAATGTCCACAGTATAATTTTGACATTATTCAGTACGACCCCCTAACACTTCCCTAAACCCTAAGCCCTAAGCCCTAAACCCTAATACACTACCCTACAGTAAGACCCCTAAACTACACTCTAAGCACAATCCCCCTTACCTCTCTCTCCTCGCGTCGTCTCTTCCTCGCCTCTGTCCCGGTGCTCGTCCGCCTCTGTCCCGGTGCTCCGCCTTGCGTCCATTACACCACATGCGTTTTAAAAGCGCATGTGATGTAATGGGACGCGTCGCAATGTGTACCCGTCGCAACGTCGCTTGCGTTGTAACGCATGCGACGTAAAGGCATGCGATGTAATGCATGCGATGTCATGGATGTTCGCCCTATTTTTGTCCTCGTGGATGAGGTTATTCACATGGTTACTTAGATAACACCTCCTTAGGCCAAGTCCTCAAACACATATTTGTGGTTCCCGAGATTTTTATTCCACTCAAAGCCCTGTTTAAAAACACTAAGGGACAAAATGATCGCTGCCTATTACTGAGGTACCTTTTCCATGTATAGGATTGTGGCAAAGGGAGCGGCATTATTGCCAAGGATCCACACATTTTAAAGGCCACGCAGTTGTGCTGCAACATTTTTTGGTACTTAACATAGAATATTACTTTAAATCTATCTCTATACCGTGGCTCATTAGTGTTCTTAGAATATTTAGGTTTAAGGATTTAGGTTCCAAGTTTGCTACACTCAACTTGAGGGTTTCACTCAAGCGCACTGTGCATGCCGGTTCCCTTTATTATTTCTGATCAATAAAACTCAACATTTGGACTCACCTGCATTCGTTCACTACCATTGGTTTTGCCTCTGGAGTTCCTAAGGATTTCGTACAATGCCACTGGTTTTGCCTCAAGTGGTCGGAAAGTTGCTGAGGTGCATTTTTCAGTTATTGAAAAAAAATCGAGCCTACTGGTGGGGAATACAAACATTTCATCCCTCTATTGGGGAAGGACATTTTTTGTCTAAACAGACCACACATCTATAGTAGCCATTTGAAGTAGGGAAAAGATCAAAGATCAAACTCTGATGATGGCTCTTTAAAAAAAAAAAAAATCCACAGTATAATTTTGACATTATTCAGTACGACCCCCTAACACTTACCCTAAGCCCTAAGCCCTAAGCCCTAAGCCCTAAACCCTAATACACTACCCTACAGTAAGACCCCTAAACTACACTCTAAGCACAATCCCCCTTACCTCTCTCTCCTCGCGTCGTCTATTCCTCGCCTCTGTCCCGGTGCTCGTCCGCCTCTGTCCCGGTGCTCCGCCTTGCGTCCATTACAAAACATGCGTTTTAAAAGCGCATGTGATGTAATGGGACGCGTCGCAATGTGTACGCGTCGCAACGTCGCTTGCGTTGTAACGCATGCGACGTAAAGGCATGCGATGTAATGCATGCGATGTCATGGATGTTCGCCCTATTTTTGTCCTCGTGGATGAGGTTATTCACGTGGTTACTTAGATAACACCTCCTTAGGCCAAGTCCTCAAACACATATTTGTGGTTCCCGAGATTTTTATTCCACTCAAAGCCCTGTTTAAAAACACTAAGGGACAAAATGATCGCTGCCTATTACTGAGGTACCTTTTCCATATATAGGATTGTGGCAAAGGGAGCGGCATTATTGCCAAGGCTCTACACATTTTAAAGGCCACGCAGTTGTGCTGCAACATTTTTTGGTACTTAACATAGAATATTACTTTAAATCTATCTCTATACCATGGCTCATTAGTGTTCTTAGAATATTTAGGTTTAAGGATTTAGGTTCCAAGTTTGCTACACTCAACTTGAGGGTTTCACTCAAGCGCACTGTGCATGCCGGTTCCCTTTATTATTTCTGATCAATAAAACTCAACATTTGGACTCACCTGCATTCGTTCACTACCATTGGTTTTGCCTCTGGAGTTCCTAAGGATTTCGTACAATGCCACTGGTTTTGCCTCAAGTGGTCGGAAAGTTGCTGAGGTGCATTTTTCAGTTATTGAAAAAAAAATCGAGCCTACTGGTGGGGAATACAAACATTTCATCCCTCTATTGGGGAAGGACATTTTTTGTCTAAACAGACCACACTTCTATAGTAGCCATTTGAAGTAGGGAAAAGATCAAAGATCAAACTCTGATGATGGCTCTTTTAAAAAAAAAAAAAATTCCACACTATAATTTTGACATTTTTCATATTCAAGGAGGTAGGAAATGAGAGTAGATCACGTATCAAGGTTTTATCAAGTGGTGATGTTTTATTGAAAATTGCAGGTAAATCCAAATGTTGAGTTTTATTGACAAAATACGCCTGTTTTTGTGCCGCAATTGTTGTCTCCATGAAGGGGGGAGCGGGACCAGGACTCAGAGTCCCAGGCTCCTTCAGGGCCTGCAGCCGCCACCACCGACGCCAGCAAACCACGCCTGGAGGCGCTACTTATTCTCCGGCGGCCTCCCGCAGCGTGGGACGCCCGTTTTTTGTGCCGCAATTGTTGTCTCCGTGAAGGGGTGAGCGGCCCTGGACTCAGAGTCCCAGGCTCCTTCACGGCCTGCAGCCGCCACCACCGACGCCAGCAAACCGCGCCTGGAGGCTACTTAATCTCCGGCGGCCTCCTGCAGCGCGGGCCAAGGGTGGGCCCGTCTGCACACGTCAGAGACTGGCAAGAGACTGGACTGAGCTAGCCCTCTTTCATTTGTAATCCGTTATGGGTAAGCAAAAACTACCCTCTAACCCTGATGGGGGAAAAGTAAAAGCCAAGATCCCCAGAAACTGTGCCTCCATTATTACATATTTGACGACAGCTGTTGGGGTGTTAAATGAGGAAATTCATGATGTGGAGGAGCAGCTGGGATTAGGTGGAGGACCTAGAGCCGATGTCAACCCACAGAACCCCCCCAATGAGACCGTACGTTCTGAATTACATGGTGCTATTATTGATTCAGACTCTGAGGTGGAAGAGGGTGCTTCTACTGGGGTGCTACAAGACATTTTGACCACTGCTCAGGATTCCGTGGCAGACATTGGCGGAAGGATTGGTGGAGATGTACCCGCTGCCTTGATGAGGGCCCCAAACAAGAAGAAACGGAGAAAGGGCATGAAGTTGTGGTCTAATACTGTTGACCCTCAGTTTGGGGCGGGGACCAAAGGACCCTCGGGTATAGAAGCCTGGGCCAAAGCTCATCTCACTACCGTTGTTGGCAATTCTATCCAAATGCACCTTGAGACTCTTCTTGGGACTCCCAAAGAGGACTTGACTACCTGTATTAAAAATGTCCTAGATGTCATAGTAGTCAAACTGGCTTCTATAGAATCACAATTAAGTAAAATGAGGGAGCATACATTTGGGTTGAACAAGGATATCACATCGAGTAATGTGGCATTGGGTGCTCCAGTTGGTATATGTCATACACAGGCAGGACCATCCAGGGGGGCTCAACATACTGCCCAACACCCTGGGAAATCTAAACCTGACCACGATAATTTAGCTAACAATAATGTCAAGCCTGAACTAGGTGCCCAATCAATTTATATAAGGTCCCACCCACCGCCTGAACAGTTAGAAATTTCTGCTCGTAGAGAGCAGAACCCTCCGTTTTCGCACGGGCAGGGAAATAAATGCAAGCTCCACTTACCCCTGGAGGCTACCCCTCTGACAGCTGTGTTTTTTAGGGGTTCCTCACCTCAAAGATAATACAAATGAGACCCCTGATGAATTGATTCGCAAAGTCAAATTCTGGTGCACAAGGTTGTCTGATGGTGGGGTCAAAGCAGCATCACATATTATTATGGCTAGGCGAGTGGGGTGGGTTGGTCAAAGCATGAAGACGGCTGATGGCGATTGTGTCGTTGTCAACTTTAATCAGGTAAATGTAGCTTGTTTACTTTTTAAAGAGCACAGTAATTGTGGTCCGGGAGAGATTAGAGCGTTTCCCCTGGGGTTTTTCTACCGCCCATCTGTGAGAAACCAAGCTGAGAATTTTACATCTCTGCTTGGCTATTCCGCAGAAAGGACATATAAAGGGCTGGGCTCCAGGTGTTTCTACAGAGAGAATCATTTGCTTATTCAGAACCCAAATCCCCAACCTATAAGTCTGGTAACAATTGAGGCTGCCCCAGGTCCAACACCATCAGGGAATACATTAGAATTGGCTAACAGATTTTCCCCTTTGAGCCAGTTAGATTCCAATGATTGACTATCAAGTCATACCTCTACACTTGATTTGACTAACCCGAATCAAGCAATCCCTAAACATGTAAGTGCAGAGTCTAAGACTAACTCACTTCAGGAATACTTTGTGTGCAAACTACCGGAACCATAAGGCTATGCGAGTGACCCCGCCCACTGGGGCAGGTTCAAGGGATTTAAATTGAATGCACAATCATGTCTTGTTTGACGACTGCAGAGCCAATGATGAAGGGTGAAAGACCCGAAACGCATCTGGCGAAGGAATGATGATGATGCCACGTCTTTGTTTTACTCGATGGTAGCCTTCATTAAAATCAGCGAACATTACCTACCTGAGAAGGCTCTTCCTTGGGGCAACCTTTTTTGTGTGAATGCCTAATATCACCTACAAGAAAAGTAGAAAGAGCGACAGAAATCTCGAAAATACTTAGCTGGAATATAGCGGATCTAAAGAACAAGTGTGATGACCCCAGGTGGCTTGGCCTGGTGAGGGAATATGATGTACTGCGGTTTCAAGAAACTTGGGAGTCTGAAAACACATTTTGGCTTGATGGTTACACAACTTATATGGAGGCCGCGCGACCGTCAGGTGCAGGCCGTTCGAGGGGCGGCTTACTAACACTGATTTCCTTAAAAGTGAGGGGCAGTCATTGTAAACTGGATACAGGGTCCACAAACTGTTTAGCGGTCGAGATCAATCTTGCACATGCGCCGAAGATACTCGTTCTTAATTTTTATAATTCTTTTGAAAAGTTATCTATAAATGAACACTTTTGCAGCCTAAATCACTTTTTAGACTTATATAGGGAGAAGCAAGTTACCCAGTTTTCAATTATTTCACTTGGTGATTTTAACATTCATTTGTGTAATAAAAAGTGTCAGGTCTTTGACGAACTTGGTCCAGGTTGTAATTTAGAGACTCATTTTGAACATACCACCCAAGGGGGATACTTAGAGGACTTTCTAGCTGATTTTGGGTTGGCTCACCCAAATACGGCAGAAGATGGTGTGGGCATTCCCTCCTTCAAGGGCCGGGGTATGTTCCCTACAATCGACTATATACTTGTTAACACAACTCTAATTCCCCTTGTCTTAGATTATGCTGTACAATGGTCACATTTTAGTGACCATAATCCTATTCATATCAGTTTATGAGGGTGTTTGAAGACTACAGATGCTGTGGAGATTATGGCCCCAGCCCCTATAATAAAGACAAGGGATCAAGGTCGTAGACTGAAATGGGCCAAGATGGTACCAGATCTTTTTTTAAATGATTTATTAAACATTGTATGGATTGAGATAGCCATATGTCAAGATAGTACCCAAGGGGGAGTGGTGATTGCCGCAGCTTTTTTTTTTTTTTTTAATTTCTTTTTATTAAACAGTTATTAATAGACATCAGACAGTACAGAGGAATTCAGTACATCATAGTATGCAAAGATAGTTTTGAATGAGCATTGGAATAGGAACGCAATGGGTAGTGTTCAGGGTGTTGGGGGATCCTCAGGGTCAATTGCAATCGGAGGGGTACAGATATGTTCTCAGTAGGTATTCCAAGGGTCCCATATTTTGGACCACTTTTTGGGACAGCCACGAGCTGTGAAGACTGTCTTCTCCCTGTACATGCACCAGTCTAGGTCCTCCTTCCAGGCGCTAACTTCAGGCATCTGTGTTGCCCCCCACTTCTGAGCTATATTTCTCTTTGCCAACATAAATCCTAGTGTGTCCCATTGCGTGTGGTGATTATTGAGATCGGTTGGCTCCCAAATATTTAGGAGGCATCGTCTTGCGTTCGGATGTAGGACCACTGAGAGCACCTCCCCTAAAACGTCATGGATTTTATGCAAGTATGTTTGTACATATTCACATTCCCAGAGCACATGTAGAAAAGACCCCTCCCGTCCGCACCCCCTCCTACAATCTCCCGTGTCAGATCTACCCATACGGACCAATGTAGGTCCCGTGATGTAAAATCTGTGGAGAATTTTGAGTTGGACTAGTCTGAGCCTCGCCGGTATTGCTACTACTCTTGGTGAGGATACCGCCTCCTGCCAATCTTCATCATCCAACTCAAGGCCATCTCTTACCCATTTCTCTCGCAGTGGCCTGAGTGGGTCTGTCATGTTGTTTATTAGCTTTTTATAGGTTAGTGATATGACTTTTTCAGCCAGGAGGCCATCCAACAGTCTATCTTCTAATGGAGTCGGTGCCGGAGGGGAGGAACCACCTGGGAAGTGGGACCTTACCGCATGGCGAATTTGTGTGTATCTAAAATGTTCTGTGTTAGCTAATTCATACTGCCGTTGCAAAGCTGCGAAGGATTTCACGTCATCTTTCTCCCACATGTCTTTGACCAAGGAGATCCCGATGAGATCCCACTTGTCAAATCCTTTTGATTTCCAAAAGGCTGCCTAATTGCTCAGACTCCCACAGGGGGGAGGCCAGAGTAAGTTGTCGCTTCCAGCCCAGAGCTTTGTTAACTGTGTGCCAAATGTGGACAGAGTGATTGGTTGGACCCGTAAGGGGATATCGCTTGAGTTTGGAATATAATGCCCTATTGTAGTTCCCACTCGGTAGAGTCCACCTATCCATGGCATAGCCGGAGTTGTCAGGTCGACCATAGGTGCCTTGGTTGATGGCTGCAAGGTGTGCTGCCCAGTAATACTTTTTAATATCTGGGAGGCTAATCCCCCCATCATACCAATTGAGTGTGAGTTTGGTCAAAGCGATACGAGGCTTCCCGTCCCATAATAGGTCTCTCTGTAGACTCTCAACCTCTCGAAAATACCCAGCCGGAACTGGGTCCATGGTGTTCTGCAAAGCGTAGAGGAAGCGGGGCAGCGACATCATTTTGAAGAGGGCTGCCCTACCCAACAATGACAGTGGGAGGGTTTTCCAGCTAGCTATGTCGCGCTTGAGCCTCTCTAGCGGCGGGTGAAGGTTTTGGGTGTAGCGAAGTTTGGGGTCTAATGTGATATAGATACCCAGATATTTAAAGCCCTCAGTGTTAATCAGAATCGGGCAGGCCCTGGGTGTGACGGGAGGGTCACCTGTGAGGACGTAAATAAGGGATTTATTCCAGTTGATGGAGAATCCGGAGTATCTACTGAATACTGCCATGATATCGAAGACACGTATTAATGACTTCCTTGGGGAGGCAAGATATAAAAGGATGTCATCTTCATAAAGGGAGATGCGATCCTCCCATTCAGGGGACCAACGCAGGCCCCTTATTACTGGGTCTTGATGAATTCATGCCGCTAATGGTTCGAGGGCAAGGGCAAAGAGGAGCCGAGAGAGGGGGCATCCCTGTCGAGTGCCCCAACTCAGTAGGAACGGTGTTGATTTCTTGTTATTGACCACGACCTGCGCACATGGTTCCGAGTACAAGACTCGCACCCATCGTATACATTTGGGGCCAAAGCCCATTTTTGCGAGTACTGCAAATAGGTATGGCCACTCAAGGGTGTCGAACGCCATGGTCGCGTCCAGTGACATCACCAGGGCGTCTTCACGGATAGTGGCTACTCTGCCCAATACCCCATGCAACATACGTAGGTTCAGCGCGGTGTTGCGGTGAGGCATGAAACCTGACTGATCAGGATGAACTAGCCCCCAATCACTTTAACCAGGCAGTTCGCCAGGAGTTTCGCCAGGATTTTGGGTTCGACATTTAGGAGGGAGATTGGTCTGTATGAAGTGCAGTCCGTTTTAGGACGGCCCTCTTTGTGAATAGTCACTAGTGTGGCTACCCTCTGATCCTGTGACAATATTCCCGACTCTTTGCTTTCTTCGAACATAGATTTCAGATAAGGGGCTAGTTTGTCTGGTTTAAGTTTGTAGAGCTCGATGGGCAGGCTGTTTGGGCCCAGGGCTTTACCAGAGCGCAGAGATCTAATGGCTTGCGCAATTTCGTCATTCGTCAAAGTGAAATCTAGAAACTGTCGGTCATCTACAGACAGGGTTGGGAGTGTTATGTCCTGTAGTAGGCCCTTCGCGTCTTCCTCCGAGTGGGGTGAGTTAGAGGTATAGACTGCCTTATAGTGGGCGGCAAAGTGGTCTGCAATGGCCTGAGGGTCAATGATGGATTCAGCATCTGCGCCTATGAGTTCGGGCACCAATCGACCCTCCCACTCCTTCTTATCGAGCCAGGCGATTAACTTCCCTGCTTTGTCCCCCAGTTCATACACTCTACCCATCTTTTCCCTTGCAATGCACCTGGCCCTGTCAGTAACTAGCGCTTTATATTCATCTTGTTTAAGCCGCAGTGCATGAAATTTTGCCCGAGTGACCTCAGCTTCTAGATCGTCTTCTAACCTGTAAATCTCCATCTCCAAGTCCACAAGTGCTTTCTGCCTCTCTTTTTTGCCGCCCGAGATGAGGGACAGTGCCTGCCCTCTTATCACGGACTTGAAGGCTTCCCAGAGGGTTACGGAAGAGTCTACTGTTCCATCATTTTCTCGAAAGTAGGAATCAATGGACGTTGATAGAGACTTCCGGATTTTAGGGTCCCGGAGATGCCATGGGTTAATGGGGGCTATGCATCCCACCCTCCCCTGGCCAAGTACCATCTGAACCCATAGTGGGGAGTGGTCCGAGATTCCTCTCGCTAGGTGTTTAATTTCGTGGATGTAGGCAGCCTGGGGAGCTGGGATCAGGACATAGTCAATACGGGAAAGACTATGGTGGGCCCCGGAATGGAAAGTATATTGGATGCTTCCCGGGTGATAAGTCCTCCATCCGTCAACTAGTCCCAGTGCTTCTAGAAAGTTAGGCAGCCATCTGTGGGAAGACCCAAGCACACATGGCGGATGTCTATCAAGTGTACCCGAGGTAACCGAGTTAAAATCCCCCCCTACCACCAAAAGACCCTCAGGAAAAGAGAGTAGAATAGTACCCAGGTCTGTGAACGTGGTAGTCTGCAAGCCTGGTGGTACGTATACTGACAGTAGCGTGAGTGTGTAGCCCTCCCAGGAGCCTGTAACCCCTATGTATCTGCCTCTGTCATTGGACCAGGTTGATTGAACGGCCAGAGGGAAGGAGTTCTTCACAAGAATGCCCACCCCCCGCGAACTGGTAGTGAAGCCTGCATGGGCGAGTAGCTTGTAGCCCCACCTATTAAGCGCCTTACAGGTGGTTCCCACCAGGTGCGTTTCTTGTAGCAACACTACATCTGGGGCATGGCGTTTAATGTATTGCAGGACAACACTCCGTTTGATTTTGTCTCTAAGCCCATTAACGTTCCAGCTCAGGATGTTAACTCTTTTGTCCCATTGCGTACCCATGGTGCCAGGGATAAGAGACGATTTCCTCCGTACTAAGAACAGGATATGTCATTGATGTTACTGTAACATGATATAACAATTGTAAAGATTCAACCCATCCCCCCCACCCCTCCCCCGTCCCATCCCGGAATCTCATTAATAGGAAAAAGGAAATAGACAACAATAGAAAAATTACCCAAAACGTCCCTTCCCTCCCTGCTACCCTGCTGTGTAGGTTCGAAACTACCCACATCCCCAACTAGCAGAGCGCCTGTCGCCCCAAATAACTGAGAACTACTACAGGGGGGGTGGTGTGGCTCCACCTTAGGCCCCCCAGAGCCCAACTCAAGCCCCCATAAGAAAGGAGACTGTGTCACGAGGCATTAGTACCACAGTGTACAGCACATTTAGGGTCTACTACCCGTGTAGAAAGAGTCAATATAATACATTACATAACGACGTGAAGAATTGCAGCCATAGTTCACCAATCCATGGGAGATCACTCTCCACCAGTCCCCGATAGAGCTGGACTCAGGGATCTAGATCTCAAGGATCGGAGGCTCCTCCTGTCTGAGTCTGGTCTGCCATCGTGCGAACTTGTCGGACTCTCACGGGAAGCCCTCCAGTTACCATCAATCGTCGGTCTCTTCGTACGTGTGTCTCCTTCGTCGAGCCATGCTTGCACTTCTGATGGAGTAGTAAAGAACAGGGACTTGCCGTCCGTCATCACTTTAAGTTTCGCTGGGAAGAACATCATGTATTTGACCCCTCTGTCTCTAATGGCTTGCTTCACACCGTCGAAGGAGCGACGCTCCTACTGGACCTTGTTGGTGAAGTCTGGGAAGAATCTGATAGTTGCGTTTTCGTACTTAAGGTCCCCATGTAGGCGAGCCGCCTGTAATATCGCGTCCCGATCCCTGTAATTGAGGATTTTGGCTATGATTGTCCTGGGGGCAGCCCCTGGCCTGGGCGGGAGGACCGGGGCCCTATGCGACCGCTCCACTGTGAAGAAGCCAGAAAGGCGTTTGGGTTTGAGATGGTTCAGTATGAGATCTTCAAGGAAAAGGTCCACACTCGGCCCCTCCGACCCCTCCGGAACCACAACCACACAGATGTTGTTGCGGCGGGCTCTCCCTTCCTGGTCCTCCAGCTTGAGGGCCACTTGGTGCTGCTGGTGAACTAGGCGTTGGACTCTTTCCTCCAGTGACCGGGTTTTGTTCTGGAGGTCTGAGACATTGAATTCCGTCAGCGTCACGCGTTCTGTTGTCTTGTTCATGTTGGCCCGTAGAAGGTTCATTTCAATGGAGACTTTGTCAATCTTGGTTTCTAGTGTAGTTCCCAGTACTTGAATTGCTGTCATTATGGAGCTCAATGACGGTTCAGAATCATTTGCAGTGGCACCCGCGGCCACCTCCTCCTGTATGGTTTGTTTGGGAACCTCATATTTGTCAAGTCTGTTAGACTGCACAGGTGGACCTCCCTTAGGCTTCATCGTGGAACTGGGTCAGGCAGCCACGTAGAGGGGGCAGACCGATCCCTTGACCCAGAGCACCGCTGGCCCGGCACACCGGCCGACCCAGTTGGGGACGTGCAGTCAATGTTGTGATTTGGGCCCTTATCGTCAGGCCGCCACTGCCCAGGGTCGGTGATTCCCCAGATTGCTTAAGCTGCGGTACCTCTCGGCGCCGGGCGACAAGTCGTCACAGGCGCTGCTCCGGCCACCGCACTCGGGGCTCCGTCTCCAGGCAAAATGGTGCAGGACAGGGGAGGCCCCAGTTACAGTCAAGCAGAGGGAGAGGCCAACCGATGGAAGGGCCGAGGGTTTCCAATTCAGGGTAGGGTAGCAGCAAAATCAATCGGGTCTCGAAGCGAGCAACTCTGTTTGTGCGGACTAGGAGAGCCCACCTCCGTCACCGCACGGCGCCGGGGGGCAGCAGAATGAAAGTCACCAGGTCGCTGTTTTCCCTTATCGTCGCTCCAAGGGCGCGAAGGAAGACCAAGGAGGGAAGGGCCCTTCAGGCAGGTGGAGCAAGAAGTTGTTTGTGTGACAGACCCGGCACTGGTTACTGGGCTGGAGTGCTGCCACCATAAATCGGTGTCATCATGGGTGTGCTACCTAAAATGGCTGCCCGGCATATGGCGTCGCACTGGAGAACAGTCCGGTTACCAACCAATGGGGTTCCGCTGGCCAGGTTTAGAGGTAGGGCATGCAGGAGGTGGGGGGAGGCAAAGCTGTACCTGCAGCAAAGACGCCGATCCCTGCAAGGCGTCGGGTTCGCCCTCCCAAGCCGGGGCCAGGCAGGCCGAAGGAACGGGCCGATAATCCAGGCCAGGCGACCCTCACTTCTCCCCGGCGCTGCAGTCTCGTCGCAGCCCCTCCGCCGGACGCCAGCGCAGTCGGAGCAGGGCCGGGAATGGCGGGCTCGCCGAGGCCCCGGCGGCCGCTGGTCTGTATACCGGCCTCCCGCGACCAGGGCGCAGCATAGGGCGAGGCGCGCACTCGAGTTCCGCCCACCTCCACCAGTCTCCGGCCGGGCCCCGTCTCGGAGTGCGCTGCAGGAAAAAGGAAGGCAGACGAGTACTGCTGGGTGCGGAGAACACCCTGGTGGATGCAGCGGGTGCTTCGCAGTAAGTACAGACACTACAGCCTCGTGTAGACCGGATAATAGTCGGATATTGGGGGTTTTGTCACGGCTCTGGCGGAGCTTCTCTCTTAGGCTGCCATCTTCGTCGGCGCCAAGCCACGCCCCCCCGATTGCCGAAGCTTTTGATAGGATTTGTAAGCAGGTAGCTAGTGCCCTCTCCCTACCTACTAAGGATTGTATTCACAAGGAAGAGAGGTGGTTTGATCACAACTGTACAGTTGCCCATCTGAAATTATTACGTGCCCTGAAACAAAAACCCCAGGATAGAAACTTATTAGCTGCGGCAAGGTTAGAGTACAAGCAGACACTGCGTACACGTAAATCAGAAATTAAACAAGAAGCCTGGGATGAATTGTTGTCCGTTGATGTGATTAAGAATAGTGCGAAATTTTGGGATATTGTCAACAAACCTTTTTTCTCTGGCCTTGGGGGTAATACCGTTGAGTGTAACATCTCAGAAGAGCTCTGGTTTAATCATTTTAAACACATTTACGGTGACCAGCCAGATCAGGCAAAAACAGGCCCCTCGTGTTTAACTGCAACATACAGTATAAATTTCTCAGAACAAGAAGTGGCTGAGGCTATTGCCCAAATGACATGTAATAAAGCACCGGGCCCGGATGGGGTCCCTGTTGACGTTTTTAAGGCAGATATTATTTTTGGTCAAAGATATTGGCCAATGTTTTAAATACGGTATGCCAACAAGGTCTGCCAAAATCCTGGTCAAAATCAATTATTGTTCCAGTCTTCAAGAAAGGCGAAAGAGGGGATCCTAGGTGCTATAGGCCAATATCGTTCATTGATTCTACTGTCAAGGTGTTGGGCAGAGTGGTTCTCAGTAAATTAACAGGATGGATTAATGAATGCAACGTCCTGTCAAACCTTCAATACGGCTTTAGGAAAGGCAGAGGCACCTTGGACCAGTGTCTCAACCTTTATCTCTTAGTAGGGAAATATACAATAGCCAAGAAAGGGACACTTCATCTCGCTTTCATGGATCTATCCTCGGCTTTTGACCGAGTGAACAGATCCAAGCTTTGGGACTTATTGCTTGCAATGGGTATGGATAAAAACATTGTGTATTTCTTGTCTGATCTGCACAGGGATCTCTCGGCAACAGTAAGGTTCGATCTAAAGGGTAACTTAAAGATAGATATTATAAGAGGAGTCAGACAGGGCTGTATCCTGGCTCCTTTGCTATTCACCCATTATATCAATAATTTAGATTGGGCCCTGTGTGGAGCCGCCAAGGATATTCCCCGTGTGGGGAATCGATTGATCCCTGCATTACTTTATGCCGATGACGCTGCCTTACTGGCACGCACAGCGGTGGGGCTTCAGCACCTTTTGACCTCCTTTGCTGATTTTATGGGCTCACTGGACCTAAATGTACATTTTTCTAAATCACACACCATGATAATGGGAGTAAAGTTAAGAAAACCCAAAACGTATTATTGCGACGGAAATGAAATAACTAGGGCTACTACATTCCCGTATCTAGGTGTTTTATTTGATGACAGGTGCTCATGGGCTCCGCAAAGGAGGGCGAAGAGAAACGCTATGGCAAGATCCACAGGTGCGGTGCTCGATTTTGCTCGGAGGCTGGGCGCTAAGCCTGTGCAGGCAATGTTAAATATATATAAAGCCAAGCCTATCGCCATTGCGACCTATGGTTCTGAACTTTGGGGATATAAAAACTGTACAGAGCTCCAAATCGTGGAAAATACATTTTTAAGAAGTATGCTCTCAGTCCCCCAATCCATACCTTCGTATATTATCCATCAGGAAGCGGGTATTGGTTATGTGGCTGACTTGATCAGAATGTCCCCCTTTCTTAAATGGATCTTGATCTTGTCTAATCCAGAATTAGTGATAAATCAAGAGATCTTACCAGACTGTACCGCACTAGATAGGGCTAGCAGTATCCCATGGCTGAGCCATGTGAAAAGCATAGCAAAGCTGTTAGGTCGCCCAGAGGTATTCGACAATCCAGAAATAATAGGCAAAAAAGATCTGGCGTGGGCCAAGACCTCATTTTTACGCTTAGCGTCTGTAGAAAGAGAGGCTACTGAACTACTGAAACCTACTGTCCGTGCTCACCAGATTTTAAAAACCTCCTATTTTATGGGGCCTCAACATCGTTTTTTTTTTTTTACGAGATTGAGGTTTAACTATCTGCATTTGTTATTGGCCGAACCCCTGGGCTGGAGAAAGATAGAGGATTTGGGACCTTGCTCTTGCGATAGTTTTTCGAGGCAGGATACCTTGCATTTTGTCCTGTTTTGTGACCATTATTTGCACATTCGCAAGCGTTTTATTCTCCCAATTTTAAAGGACAAAGGTTTCTTGCAGGCTAGACCGGCCCTAACATATCTGCAGATGCTGAGTAACCCTTGGGAAATGTTTTATATTGCTAGCTTTTTAGTTGCAGCAGTCAGAGCAAGGAAAAAATGAATATAATAAGAGAGAGCCCATGTGACTTGATTTTTTAAATGTATATCTTTTCTTCTAAATGTGATATGTTTCTCTCTTGTCCCATATGAACTTTATATTACATTGCTTGAATTTTTCAGAGAGCCTTTTTATATTAGATGTATGTTTCCTCTTTTTTAATGTGTAATTGGTTTTCTCCCTTACAATGTGCATTTTATATATCTCACTGCTTGAATTTTTAAAGAAGTATTTATTATGTGTATTTTGATCTGGGAATGTATTTTAACTACGATCGATTTTGTGTAATATCTGGTTTTTAGTGATGGGTATTTTAACATGCTTTTATGGTTTTAAATAACCGAATAAAGTGATTTTGACTGACTGACTGACAAAATACAATAAAAGCAGCTGCCATGCACAGTGCACTTGTGTGAAACCCTCAGGTTCATTTCAGCAGACTTGGAACCATCATCCTTCAACTTAAACATTCTAAGAACACTAATGAGTCGCAGTACAGAGATAAGTTTAAAATAACATTGTATGTGACACAGTGGTGGCTGTCTGTGAACGGGGGTGGTAGGGTGGGGGAGGGATGAAAAAAAAAAAAAATTAACTTACCTTCTTTTCCGCCACCGCACACCTCTCTCTCGCCTCTCCACCATCTTCTTCTCTGCTGGAAGAAGCACCGGGAGCACCCAGGCTTCCGGACTCTGCTGGCCAATCACGACGCTGCAGGAGCAGCGTGGTGATTGGTATGAGCGGCCTGTTTGGCTGCTCAGGCAGTGCCTGGGGAGGCTGGACATGTTCTCCATGGGGCGGTGCAACACAGCCCAATGGAGAACATGCCAAGTGCGCCTGACGGTTTGGCCGGCTCTAGAGGGCTGGTCAAAGTGCCATGCGCACGTAGGGAGAGAGTGCAAACCACTCCTGCTCCATCTGCGGTGAGCCATCCAACTTCTTGTTATTGTCATTTTATTTTTCTTTCCCACTGCTCAGAGAGCAGTGGGGCGATGCTCCTCCGCCTTAGTGGAGGAGCCGCCACTGATGTGACATATTATAGATTTATTTATAGCTTTAAAAGCAAGCTTGCCTTATTTACTATTTTCAAGGCAGTTGACACTGCTAATAGCACTAGATGACTCCAAATTCTGGATCTGCCATGTTTTCTGTGTCCCTGAAGGACTTATATTTTTAAGCTTTGAAACAGGTCCTCATACAATGTGGTGTCCCAGCTTCTGTTTGTTGAGTAGGGCACCTAAAAAACCTCTGACAAGCCTACCCATTTCTGTCTAATCCCAGTTGATATGCCTCTCTGAATTAACCTATGAAGAATGAAAAACTCTTGTTTTCTAGCTCCATGGGGCATATTCACAAGAAAATGTTGGAGCGACATTTTCAAAATGCAGAGATGCGCTGTATTTACAAGAATACGGCGCACCCAGTGCTTAATTTGAGCCGGGGCTTTACGGTGCTAATTGGTTTCTGGTGTTCGGCACCGGCACCTAATTGTCAACACCATACATAGAACAGCTTACCACATGGTGGCGCTGCTCATCTAATGTAGAGATGAGCAGAACAACTGTTGTTTAGGAATACAATATACATTAAAATAGCAAATACCTGCCTCCCCAGCCATTCCTTTAGCTTTGGGGACCTGGAATAATCATCTCTGTCGCATTTACATGCGAGAGAGATGATTAATAGTTGTTTTGGCAGTAATGACAAGGGCCATGGGTGGTGCAAGCTGCAGTAGCCTCCCGGTCAGAGCCCTGGCACTTAATATTTTACAAATTAAGGACTGGGCGCACCCCTGTGTTTCCCCTAGCTCTGGCGCAAAAAAGCTGCCTAGTGCCAGAGCTGGCACCCTGCCGCCATTTGCAAGGGTACCTGCGTTGCAGGGATGATTGTTTATGTGCAGGAAGGGGCACCTTCCTGCACATAAACAATCAATAATGGTGATTTGCACCTTCTATGTGTGCTGCAAAATGCAGCACACATCGAAAGATCAAAAAAAGAGGAGAAATTAATATTTTCTCCTCATTGCGGCATTCTAATGCCTGGTATTCCACGGCCTTAGTTTTTGGCACTGCCTCAGCCTTGTAAATCTGGGGCAGCGTCAAAAAGCAATGGGTTTTGTGGTGGAACGCCCACAGCAACAGCCATTGCACGCCCCTTTGCCATAGAGGACTGCGGCGGAAAGCGGCATATTTCCAAGGTGGCGTTAAGCCATGCAAAGTGGCTTAGTGCCACCTTGTAAATATGGAAAATGGCACTGCGCCACCGGATCATTAAAAAAAGTGACGCTCATGTTCACAAAACCTGTGCCTCTCGTTGATGTTCAGCACTGCTTGGCAAGAATTACGTCCCTCTCAAACACCACTACTCTTGCTCCTAAGAGCCATTACTGCTTGTTTCTACCAACTACATTAAGAATAATGATGAGCTACAGAGACCAGTGATCTACTGAAAATGAGGCTTAATGACTTTTTTGCTCATGTCGTTTTCCTGGTTGCATCTATCTGTTTTCAGCATTTATTTATCGTGCACAGCTGGCGCCTTTGTGCTCATGCTTTGCAGCGGGCAGGTCAGGGGACAGACCCACAAATCAAAACCTTAATGTGCAGTCACCAATGGGAAGCTGCTTTATCAATTACCGACGCATAAAATACAAAAACACATTCTATTTATATTATTTAGTTATTAAAACTTGGCAGCAGTCTCAAATTAGTTATTGAAAATAAAGACTTCAGCCGCAGAAATTAATCTCTGTCGAGCTCTCAGAACAGCACGCCCAGCCCTCTGATACGTGCATTTGTTTTGCAAGGGAAAGAGATATTACGGCCAGCTTAATAGAATCACGAAAATATTTGTTAATTTAAAATATTCCCCGTGGCTATGAATCATGAGGTTCACGCGATCAGAGGCTGGAACCATAACATTAGTTATAAGTTGCGGTGGAAGAGAGGTGGGCGCTGCAGTCAAGGTCTTGAAGCCAAGGAGAGTCAGTTTGTTACATTTGCTGGTGCCTTGCTCGAATGTATGGCCCTACTCATGCAAACAGCAAATGTAACTAGGTGATGGCCCGTGTGTTTAATTAAATGTTAGGGGGTTGATATAGAACCCATGCCTTCAAAAGGGGGCGTTAACTTATTTGCCATGTCGGTGACGTGTTGCATAGAAACAAGGTCATTGCATTTGTCACTGAGCATCCTACCACTGTAGAAGCATGGGCAATGGGAACTAGACATCCTCAATGTCTGATACCTTAAGTCTTTGGGAAGAGTTATGGATAGCCTTAGAGAATTTCCAGTCCAGTCCTGACTTGGGTGATACAGTCAGTCCCAGTGAACAAGTGATTAACAGCTGGCCATGCTAGGGTGGCTGGGATTGTGCCAATAGTATTTCCCCATATGTGCCCTGTCCCTGTTAGCTGACATGGTGCCTGAGGAGCAGCATAGGGGTGCCTGCAGGGTGGGGCTGCTCTCAGCCTTGATGGTTCCTTAGAAATTGCAGTGAAAATGACACTACAAGTTTGTTTTTTGGGAGGACAGATGTTGAAATGCAGCCCTGGGCAGGGTAGTTGGGAAGTTCATGAAACCAAGCCTGGTCCTCAAATCATAGCTCTGGGCACATTTAGGACTCATCATGAGGAAAGTGTCAGTGTAAATTGCCTCTCACTGTCATGCCTGGTTGGCCTTTACCCCCACTAGCTTAGCCACTGTATACCATGACTAAATCAACACTGATGACATGGAAAGTCCTTGGCATGATTTCTGCCAAGAAATGATATGACATACATGCATTCCACAAATGCACCCACATCACTTTTTTTTTGCAGGAAACTTACCTTGCCAGAGATGGGGGTTCTACACTTCAAAAACACTGGAGAGGTCAGTGCTATTGCACTGGCCACTTCAACTACACCAGGAGAGTCCTTATATGGATCAGGCCCATGGTCCTCTTTAAATGCGTAACTACGCTGACAGACGGTCAGGGCCAATATGTTTAAGTTGAAGACATTTTAGATGGTACTGTGATCCTGCTGGGTAGCATTTAGTCTCCGAACACAGGGCAGTCTTAGTCCCTAGTCGAGCTGCCATTGCAGCTCCCTCGTTGGTCCCAACTCCCCTAGATCATAGGAGGTGATTTCAACTGCGTGTTGGACATCCTCCTAAACAGATCATAGCCTCCTAGGCCTCATGCACCCATGACTGGCAATGCTTCCTGTTTTACAAAGTGAATATCACAAAGGTCTCTAGTCGATGTCTGGAGGGCCTTCCACCCTGACTATAGAGAGTTCTCCTTTTACTCCCCCCACAGGTCCAATCAGATAATTTCTTATGCCAGCCAACCATACAAATCCCACCATACAACACAGAATACTTTGGCAAGACTATCTTTGACAACAGCCCCTTATTGCTACAACTTACTTTGCGAGGACACATAACTCCAGTCCCCATCTGGTGGCTTCAACCCTCTGCAATAGAGGATCTGGTTTTTCGTAAAAACAACAGAGAAACTATAGTCCATTACTTTGCTGAAAACAGTGACAATGCTTCCACTCACCTTATTGAGTGAAACATTATCAAGACCATAGCAAGGCGGTCCAGTTATACGTTTAGTGACCGGGGTTAAAAAAACAGTGGAACAAGAATTGGAAAAGTTTGAGAGCTCCCTCATTAACCCGGAGAGGGTCATAGTGACATATGGTATAGCTAAACAAGAGCTACTTTCCGCCAGGGAACAAGATACACAACTAATTACATGTCTGCGATGTACAGATTACCAACCACAAGTAGCAAAAAATGCACACTGAGGGGGATACATTTGATAGATTATTAGCCTGGTTGATGGAAAAGTCACTGTCAAAGCCCTCATCACTGCCATTAGAATGTCCCTGAATAGCATGGTACACTCCCAGGCGACCATCCACACAGCCTTCTGTACCCACTACCGGGCACTTCATTGTCTCAAGAGCTCGCCCTCCAGTCCCATATTTCTGATCTCCTGGATGGGCTGACCTTGCTGGTGATAACTGCTGACCAAATCGAATCCCTGGAAAGTCTGATCATGGAAAAGGAGATTTGCAGTGCCGTACGTGATGCTGCAACATGCAAACCCCTTGTTTGGATGGATTACCAATGAAATGTAAAAGCGCTGTCACTTGACATACAATATAGGATGCAAGATACATGATTTCTCAGTATTATTGTTCTATTTTTAGAGTTATTAGAGCTCTGTATCTTTCATAGATCCTCTCTTCTTCTTTCCTTCCAGGAGGATTTTTGTCTTTACCAGCTCCCTCAAGAAAGGAAAAGATCTCAGGTAAGAGTTTACCAGGTAGGGTTTCCAGATTAAGGGTTAATAAAAAAGTGACCTTGTCTTCTCTGGGATTTTAAGGTGGGAAGAGGACAGTGACATCAGTCCTGTGAGGGGCTATTGTGGTATTGCTTGTGACATAAAAGAAATGGAACTAATCACCAAACATTCAAAAGTAATGTAAGATCAAAGGAACTAAAAAAAAAAAAAAAGAAACAGAAGCTCTCTTATTCGCTAGTCGATTCAGGTGAGATTTGTCACTACACTCTAGGTGTTCCTCTCGCCTAACAACCGAGATGCTCTCTCCACTCTGAGGCGAGAAAGGAAGGGGAGATTCAACAGTGCCTTTGATATGCTGGTGAGGACAGCACGTGCAAGAACTTATAGATTCAGGATAATAACTATGGGGACTCCTTTTCCCCACCTATTCAATATAGAAGATAGCTCTGATTAAGAAGTGAGGATAAGATGGACGGAGATTGTCCTTGTTTGTTTTAGCATGATCCTAAGCATTTTGGAGGGTAGAGTCATTAACCAGCATAAGTCTAAAATTGTGGTCTATTAACCAGGGTTCTGGAGCCAGCAGGGCATTTTGGGCAGGGATTTTCTTACAGTCCATCTCGTTTGGATAAGTTTTGTTTAGAGTACTCAGGAAAATTTTAAAAAAAATGTGGGTTTTCAATAGCCCATTTGATGGCCAAACACTCTTTCTTAATGACCGGGTAACATTGTTTCCTAAGAAACAGTTTCCTGCTGATAAACTAGACGGGCACCTCAAAACCCTCTTTGTTCATTTGAGAGAAAATCACACCTATAGCCATGTCTGAGGCATCTGTCTCCAATATGAAAGGCTTGCCAAAGTCAGGAGAGGACAGTACAGGACTGGAAGTGAATTCTAGCTTCAGTAGTTTGAAAACTTGCATCACAGAGTCATGGGGCTGACAGAAGGCCACATTGGCTACATATTTTTTTAACAAATCGGTCAGGGGTCCCGGAATGGTAGAATAATTCTGTATAAACCTCCTATGGTATCCAAGAAGTCAGACTTTGCATTTGGTATGTGAAAAGCGTGGATGTAGCTCTCACTTTCTCATCTTGGGGATCAATCAGGTCATGATAGTTCTGCTCTTTGTGGCGAGATATTTGCAACCGATAGGACACCTTACCTATTTTGGATACTATTTTGTAGGGGCCTTGCTACTCTGACTTCATCTTCTTTGTGGAGGAACATAATGCTACTAAAACTCAATCTCCTACTTCATAGGTCCTGCTCTTCTTCCTTGTATCTTATAGGGTATTTTGCTTAGCCTGGCTCTTTTTGAGATTGCTGTGTGCTAATCCTTGCAATTTCTCTATCCGTTTTGTATAATCCAGGAACCCCCCGGCTTTCTCCTCAGTATCTTTCTCCCAGACTTCCTTGGTCATCTCTAGCAGAGTGTGGGGTTTCTGGCCATCTAGGAGCTCAAATGAGGAGTACCCCAAACGGCTTTGGACTTGCCCTCATATTACAAATAACGCTAAAGGGAACAATGAATCCCAATTCTTTCCTTCACCAGATAGCATTTTTTATAGTGTGAGTTTTAAGGTGTCATTTTACCTTTCTACCAGGCCGTCCGTTTGTGGGTGATATACGGAGATTTTGCTGTGAGATATGTTTAGTTGTTTGCAGACCTGTCTCATCAGTAGAGAAACAAAGGGGAGTCCCTTAATCAATGAGAATTTCCTTTGGGAATCCAATACGAGAGAAAACATCAATCAAGTTCTAAGCTATGGATTTGGTAGTGGGTGACCTTAATGGGGTGGTTTCTGGTAGAACAGTCAATGATTAGCAGAACATATTGGCTGCCTTTGCTAGATTTCAGAAGGGGTCCGATAAGGTCCATTCCAATATATTCAATGGGGTTTCTTATGATAGGTAATGGCTGTAAGAGGGCAGGTGGGGGGCGGTACAGATTATTTTTGGATAAATCTCGCACTCTTGGTAGTATTTGTTTACTTGAGCGAGGATTCCTAGCAAAATAAAAGGATGCAGCAATGCTTGGGCAGTTTTATCAGCTCCAGTGTATCCTGCTAATAAATGTGAATGGACGTAGAAAAGAATTGGGTCCCTAAACTCTGCTAATAAATGTGAATGGACGTAGAATAGAATCTGGTCCCTAAACTCTCAGGGAACCAATAACTGTGGGCCTCATAGGAGTAGATCCCTTACCATGAAGAACCCTGAAGTCAGTTGCAACTGATCATCTGATACTTTGTTTAAGTGATCTGACTGCGATTTGATGGCGTCTCGAAATACCTCTTGTCGGTCTTTGCTGAAGACATTTGTCTTTCATAGTCCATTCCAGCTTCTTTTATCCTTGGACTAATGATTGTATAATGGGATCCATTATGTATCAATGGCCAGCTGCCCGCATTCTCCACCACTTGTAGCTTGGCATGAGATATATGACGCAAGATATGTGATTGCTTAGTATTATTGTTTTTTTTTTTACAGTTATTGGAGCACTGTATCTTTCATAGATCCTCTCTACTTCTTTTCTTCCAGGAGGATTTTTGTCTCCGCTAGCACCCTCAAGAAAGGAAAAGATCTCAGGTAAGTGTTTACCAGGCAGGGTTTCCAGATTAAGGGTTAATAATGAAGTGCCCTTGTCTTCTCTGGGATTCAAAGGGGGGAAGAGAACGGTGACATTAGTTCTGTGAGGGGTTGATGTGATATCACCATTGCATTAAAGAAATAGAACCAATCACCAAACAAATTAAAGAAATGTAAGATCGAAGGAGCCAAAGAAAAATGTAAAGAAACAATGGTTCTTTTATTCAGTAGTCGATTTGAGCGAGATTTATCTCTACACTCTAGGCATTCCTCTTGCCTAATAACTGAGATGCCCTCTCCACTCTGAGGCAAGAAGGGAAGGGGATATTCAGCAGTCCCTGTGATATGCCTGTGAGGACAGCATGTGCAAGAACTTATAGCTTCGGGAACCTCAGGCGCAGTATATCCAACAGCCTTCTCAGATATGTGCTGTGCCCGTGGGAGTGTCCCCAAACTCAGTAAGGTATGGTCTTAAAGCCCTAAAACCATCTGATTAAACAGCTCGCACAAAAAAGACCCTCCAACTACAAAACCCTTTAATTCAGATTCCAGTATGACCCCAACTCCGCCTCATTTTTCTTGGCGTACCCTAACAGTAACTGGTCACGTACCTAAGAAAGCCTCGCTTCTCCTGGAGCTCAACTGGGCACAGCGTCCTGCTGGTGGCTCCTCTAAAGTTCAACAATCTTTGCATCACCGTCTCGGGCTTGTGTTACTTCAGGTGTCTTGGCTCCTTGTCTCCTTTCTCTCAACAGGATGGTGATGTCTCCCGCGTCCTCTCCGCATCCCACATTTATTGTCGAGTCTGAATCTGCCTCTGATGAAAAGGGCTCTTCCTTCATCCTGTCTGGTTGGCCAATTAGGAAACAGCTTCTGGTTGTCCCAATACTGCTTGCCTGAACTTGGCAGTCTTCACTGTCAATGCTACCCCAGAAGTCATGCAAAACCAAAGGGGACTCTTGGTTCCCTGATGTCGGAGTAGTACGGGACAAGACCAAAGGCATTTCCCCAGGCAAGGTGTTGCAGTCGGCCTTCTGAACCTGGCAACCCAGACAAACACCTATATGGACCTATTGACCCTGATATTCGCTGAATTATAACATGTGGCATGAGCAGAAGTAATGCTTCCTCCCTCCATGTGGGAGTCTTTCCTGGTCTCTCTTCCAAAGCAGAAACCTTACTCACTGAATGTCATTTGCTACAGACCCTTGGCCATGCTTGATAGTGAATACAAGATTTTTAACAAGGTCTTGGCAATGCAAATAATGGACGAGAGGCCCAAGCTGGTCTATCCAGAAAAAATGGCTTTGTACCTGGAAAGTCTGTTCCCTGAAATGTACGTCGTGCTGCGCAGATTACTAGAAGAGACACCACCACAATGGCCTCATTCAACCTGCCTTGTATTAGATTTAAAAAAGGTCTATAACATGATCGACTGGGACTACATGTTCATGGTATTACGTAAGGTGAGGATAGGCTGCAAGGTGAGGATAGGCTGCAAGGTGCTGCCATAGATCACAATGATCTATGGCAAGCAAGCTCACTTTTGACCCCTTCCCCATAAAAAGAGGGTCCCACTCTCACCTTTCATTTTTGTGCTGGCAATTGAACCCTTAGCCTTCCACCTTCGCCAGAGAGAAGGGGGATGTGGCATATGGACACACATGTTATGTCCCTCTAAGGAGATTATGTAATGATCTATTTTAAAGACATCCACATTGGGGCTAAAGAAGCAGCACGCATCCTTAACACCTTCAAACTAGCTTCAGATCTAAGGGTTAACTGGGCGAAGTCATGCCTGTTCCCATTAAGCCCCATTTGTCCTGTGCACAGCATAACAGTGCCAGGTCACATGGAAAGATTCCATATTCTGATATCTAAGAACTAATATATATCACTTCAGCAAAGGTTTGCTGTATAGAAATCTAATGAAGATTGTGTCTTCCCTTTGAGTGCATATTATGTTCTGAAACTCTTTTCTCCTGACAGGAAGGGTTCTGTTGCACTTGCCAAATGGTGATGCAGGGAATACTAATTTACCACTTCTCTAATTTGCCAATTCCTGTATGAGTCTTTTCTTTACCCTGGATGCCATGCTGGGGAACTAATCTTGAACAACGGAAGACTTCGAGTGGCTTTGGCAAATTTTCAATGATCTTGATGTTTAGCATTATTTAGCGGTGCAACTTCAGTGGTCTGCTGACATTATGGTAAGCAGGCTAGTTGAAACACTATTCGAGAACTCGTCATTTTCCAGCCAATAATGCCCAAAACCCCTAATAAATTAGTGCATATTGCTTGCAACAGTTATTGTAGGGCCTGAAGGTTTCCTCTAAAGTAAAATAACGTGCACCAGAAATTCCCTTTCAAGCATTTGTAGTTTTCGGTGCAGAGACAGAATATCGAGTAAAAAATATTGACTTGCACAAATATCGTGGGTAAACAATATCGACAGACAAAATATCGTGGTCAAGAATATCGATTTTGGGTAAGTAATATCGATGTAAAAAATATCAAAATGTTTAATATCGTTTGCAAAGATATAGATGTTAAAAATATCGATTTTTTATTAATGTTATGTATTTTAGTATATATTTTATATGTGTGTAATGCATGTATTTTTTGTATAAGAATTATTTGTATTTTTATAATATGTGTTAAAATTTTAGTAGTTATTCATTTTTTTTTGTTTGAATTTTCCATTTTTAGTTACGTAGCGGGTTGTGGGTTTATAGGGGAATAGAGTGGGAAGTAATTTAATTATATAAAATGTATTGATTATTTTTAGTAGTTA
The DNA here is from genome assembly GCA_963921515.1 of Calotriton arnoldi. Classification (NCBI taxonomy): domain Eukaryota; kingdom Metazoa; phylum Chordata; class Amphibia; order Caudata; family Salamandridae; genus Calotriton; species Calotriton arnoldi. The sequence goes on from CAWUFW010007611.1 coordinate 666,288, forward strand.
TTATTTTTTTTTACTTGAATTTTGCGTTTTAGTACCGTAGCGGGTTGTGGGTTTATAGGGGAATAGGGTGGGAAGTAATTTAACTATAGTAAATTTATTGAATAATTTTTATTTATTAATATTTGTTGAATTGAGATGTTATAGCGTTAAATGTGTAAATTAATTTTTTATTAATTATTTAATAATTAGTTGTTAATTGGGGGTCTATTACGATGGCGGTCGGATGTCCACCGCTGGGCCGGCGGTGGCGCCCGCCGGACCGCCGGTGGACATCCGCCCGCGATCGCAACCAAGAAACCGCCGGTCAAATTAGGATGGCGGTGGTGACCCCGGCGGTGGGAAATTCTGACCACCGCTTTTCCGCCGGTTGCCATCCGCACTCCTGCCTGGCGGGTGGAGCAGGACCGGGATAATGGTGGCAGTGCAGGGCAGGCTCCGCCGGCAGGATTATGATGCCGGTGGAATCCAGTATTTCCTCAGCGGTCAAACCGCCATGGAAAGGCATGCGGAGATTGTCTTCCGGGGGCCCGTTGCGGGCCCCCAATGTGTTGGGGAGGTGCACTGGGGGGTACCCATGGTCCCCCCTACATTTCCCTGTACCAGGTGGCAGGCACTGTGCAGTGCCTGCCACGCAGTGCAGGGAAATGCAGGACATGCTCCTTTCGGCATCGCCGCAGTGCTGCGTGCAGCAGCAACCGCCGCAATGTTAAGGCCCGCGATCAGACCGCCGCGGTCGGATTTCGACCGCGGGTCATCGTAATTCGACCGGCGGTGATGTCGCGGTCCATTCGGGCGGTCTTTTCCCACTACCATGGCGGTCGAGGAGGTTTTCCGACTGCCATCGTAATAGGCCCCTTAATTTTAACTAATTAATTGGCAATTAATTATGTTAATTGTGTAATTATTGTAGGTGTGTGTTGTGGTGTTTATAGGTTAAAATGGTGGGAAGGGTGGGAAGTAATTTATTTTTAATTGATGAATTAATAATTAGTTGTTAATTAATTTTAATTAATTAATTGGCAATTAATTATGTTAATTGTGTAATTATTTTAGGTGTGTGTTATGGTGTTTATAGGTGAAAATGGTGGAAAGAGTGGGAAGTAATTTATTTTTAATTGATGAATTAATAATTAGATGTTAATTTTTTTGAATTCATTAATTAGTAATTAATTATTGTAATTGTGTAATTAATTTAGATGTGTGTTGTGGTGTTTACAGGTGTAAATGGAGGGAAGGGTGGGAAGTAATTTATTTTTAATTGATAATTTTAATTAGTTGTTAATTAATTCAAATTAATTAATTGGTAATTAATTATCGTAATTGTGTAATTCATTTTAGGTGTGTGTTGTGCATATTATAGGGTTAAAGAATGCGTATTTAATGAATGCTTATTAATTATTTTTTTATATTAATTTTTAAAATCATTATTAATTATGTCAATTATGGAAATAAATTTTAATAAAATTGTTGAAGTTTTATTTATTGATGTGGTGTTATAGGGTAGGAAATAAAATAAATACATTTATGTTTTAAAATTCTTTGGGGTTTGTTAATATTGGCTTCTTTTAAATGAATATTGTTTATAAATGTATTTATTAATTTATTTTAGATAATAGTTGTACCTTTTTGTTATATGTAATTAATATATTTAATGTTATTGTTTAATATATTTAATCTGATATTTTTAAAATATTGTTTATTTATTTTTAGGAGTGTTTAATTTTTTTAAATTGTTTAAATGTTATTATTAATTTTTGTTTCTCTGCTATCCAACACTTTCCTTACTGTTGCACTCACTGGAGTGGGAATAGCAATTTCTACCTCTCCGCCATCCAGCACTTTCCCTACTATTGAACTTACTGGAGTGGGAATAGTAATTTTTACCCTTCCGCTATCCAGCACTTTCCCTACTGTTGCACTCACTGGAGTGGGAATAGTAATTTTTACTCCTCCACTATCCAGCACTTTCCCTACTGTTGCACTCACTGGAGTGGGAATAGTAATTTTTACCCTTCCGCTATCCAGCACTTTCCCTACTGTTGCCCTCACTGGAGTGGGAATAGTAATTTTTACCCCTCCGCTATCCAACACTTTCCCAACTGTTGCACTCACAAGAGTGGGAATAGTAATTTTAACCCCTCCGCTATCTAATACTTTCCTTACTGTTGCACTCACTGGAGTTGGAATAATAATTTGTACCCCTCCCCTATCCAGCACTTTCCCTACTGTTGTACTCACTGGAATGGGAATAGTCATTGTTACCCCTCCGCTATCCAATACTTTCTCTACTGTTGCACTCACTGGAGTGGGAATAGTAAATTTTACTCCCCTGCTATCCAACAATTTCCCTACTGTTGTATTTATTGTATTGCGAAATGTATGTTTTATTTTTTTAAATAAATGTTTGAATTAATTATAAAATTGTTGTTTTTTAGTTTTAAATTATTGATATATATATATTTATTTTTTATATAATTTAAAAGTTTAAAAATTAAATAAAGATAATAATTAATAAATTATTTTTAACTAAATATATGTCTATGTATAAATTATTATGTTTGTGTGTTTATATTTTTTTAAATTAAGTTTTATTTGTTATATGTAGTTAAAATGTATATTAGATTTAATTTATCTTGTTAAAAATAATAATAATATTTAATATGTTTAATATATTTTATTTTATGTTATATATATTTTTAAATCAATATTTTTTACATCTATATTTTTTACTTCGATATTTTTGATTCAATATTTTTGTACTTACCTGTTTAAGTATAGGGAGTTAATATTTTTGCATTCTATATTTTTTCATCGATATTTTTGTCATCGATATTTGGTCAGTGATCCGTAGTTTTCAGCGGACCACCGGGGCAATGCTGCAGTGGCATGGGAGAAATGTGGGATCAGCTCTCTGGGTGCCCTGTTCCAAGATGGGACCCTGGTACCCTTTGACTCACTGATGGAACAATTTGATCACCTGGTGAGTCAGTTCTTTTCCCATAGGCATCTCACTGCAGAACTGGAATCTCTTGAGGTTATTTCTGATACAGAACCACCCATACACCCGCAACCTCAAGCATTATACACAATCAGAACAGGTCGGAGATTGATATCTTGGCTAGTCAGAGCCATCACTGATTGGTTGATGGGCCCCCTGCATAAGTTCTGCTCTAAATGGGCAGTGGGGATTGGTCACTCTTTCACACAGAAGGGGTGGGACAGACCACACAAAAGCTCTTGAAATGCTATGTTCCAAAATATCCAACACAATATAATTCACTGAGCTGACCTGACCCGGAGAAATAAGAAAATCTCTATCACTGAAGCTTCTGACTGTCCACAGTGCCTCACCCAAAGCGCAGACATCAAAAATTCTTCTGGGACTGACACATTTTTCAAACTTTCTGGAAAGCAATCAGCACCACACTTTCGTCTGTCACCAGCCGCTAAGAGTGCTACAAAATTGAGTGCTGTATTTTGGGGCTTAAAAAACACCCAAAAGCTGAAACAGTAACAAGTAACAATTAGACTTGGCTCTCCTCATTGACTGATGTTCAATCACAGTGGGATGGGGGCATCATCACTGACTGGAATGGTCCACTGACACACTAAAGTAATTTGATGGACTGACTAGGAAGCAATAGCTCTGAGATGAGGTGAGACGAGGGGACTTTGTAGAGGACCATCACATCCTCTTGGGATGAGCTAATCTTCAAAAACTGCATCAGGGATGACACCAGACCACCATAGATAGCCTCGCCCTTACTTAATCACACTAGCCCTGAACCCAACATCACGTTTTTAGTGCGCACACTGCAACTTCAGCCCTGGGTGTGCTTTCCTACGACTCAGTGAACAGACCACGATACGTTTTCACACTAGCCTGAAGCCATTACTTGTCCTTACTCATTTTACCCACATTACATGACCAGGCCTGCTGTTGTAGTTTTAATATGCTCTGTTTTTCCGTTTTTCCCATTATGATGCCAAAACTCAAGATTTTGCAAAGTTACATATTAGCACGCCAACGTTATTTTCTGTGGACAAGGTGATATTGCAGTTTCTACATTATAGTTAATTAATAAGTATTCACTACTGTATGTGGGGACAATGTCCCAATGCCTAAGATTTGTTGACATAAAATTCTTTTATATATTGAGGTAAAAAGAAAAACCCAATAAAACATGTTTGTTGGAAATTGGGTTACTCGTTGAGAGGGTGGAAGCCCTATTCAAGCAGAAACCACAACCTCCGTCACATTGAAACACAAGCAAAACCCAAATTAATCTGTGCTTAGCCCACGGGTAGCTTGGCACAAAGCAGTCAGGCTTAACTTAGAGGTAATTTGTAAAGTACTTCAAACATTATTAAAGTAGAAACACAACACAAGAAAAAACCCAAACCAAATTTAGAAACCTAGAGTACAGTTTAATAAATTATTTGGAGCCAAAACTAAAAAAATTCAATCAGTAGAACCGGAGATATGCAATTCTAAAGATTTAATCAATCAATCAATCAATATCATCTTTATTCGGATACAGATACATATCCATAAAAGTACAGACAGTAAACAACATATGTAATGACAATTCCAACAACAAAGGGGCAGTTAAAATATCCAATTAACCCGTTTGCTGCTGCTGTCGGCCAACGGCCGTCGCGAGCACTACCTCGGTAGTGCTGCGCACGTCCGTTGGCTGACGCGGCCCCGCCCGTTTAATAGAACGTTCCGCACTGGTGCGGTACGTTCGAAGCAGCAAACGGGTTAAAATTGGTCCTCCAGTAGTACAATACACAAAAATGGTACAAAGAAAGCAAAATTCATTAAAATATTTATACACCAGCAAATACATATAGCTTAAAAGTTAAAAAGAGCGGAATAAAATGATGTGATTCAGCAGGGGCACATAGAATTACGAGTGCGCACCGCCGCTTTCAGAAAGGAACCAACCCGGAAGGTTAGCTTATCGTCTTTCAAAGCAATGACCTTCCCATAAGCTGCCTTGTAGTCAATCTCAGGTAAAGCCTTAAAATATGGAATCAAAAACCTTTTAGTAAGTGTTTAATAGTAACTACAAAAAAATAAAAAGTGCAGCATAGATTGTTTACGTTGGCTATTGCATGGACAAGGCAAATGATCGAGGTTGGGTTTAAGTGAAAATAGTGCCTAGAAGCACAAAGCGCCAACTGTGTTCATCTGGTTGCGCCAGACTGAGACAAAGGGCCTGATTTAGATCTTGGTGGACGGTTTACTCCATCACAACAGTGATGGATATCACGTCTGCCGCAATATAAATCCCAAAGGACATAGTGGGATTTATATTTCGCCGGACGAGATAGCCGTCACCATTGTAACGGAGGAACCCTTCCACCAACATCTAAATCAGGCCCAAAGTCACAAGTTCAGGCCGTCAGCGATGGTCCGTGGGCCAGCTACAGGGACCAAGTTAGGCCAGATGAACAAAAGTACCTTAAATCCTGATTGCGGAGTGATGCAATGTCCCTTGTCGAGATGTGTTGCACAGCGGAGGTTCTGAGAGAGCTGCAGTGGCGATGTGAGGTCCGTGCTCGGAGATGTATCACGAGGCAGTAGTTTCCAGGTGCTGCGGTAGCGATGCAAAGTTCTCCGTTGGGGATGCATCACGCAGTGGTCCAGATGCGGAGCTTGGGAGGCGCTGAGATGCACTGCTTTGGTTCTGCTGGGACCACAGATGGGCTGGCAGAGCACCTTTAGGCCCATTTCCAAGGGTCCAGGATTGGAGTGGCACTGCTTGGGGGACAGGACTTACAGCTGGTAAAGTCTAGGTCTGGGTTTAAGTTTGTTCTGTCCCTGAGGCTCTGATAGTGAGGCTTGCCAACTGGCCCTTGGAGTAACCCTGGGCGGAGTTCACAAAGCCTCCAAAAAGCTCAGCGAGCTACGCGAATTTCCGCAAGCGCGCGGAGTTGCTTGTTCCACCCATACGCGATGCATTTTTCCTGTTCGGGAACGCGTATTTCTTGTTCAGGGACGCTTTTTGCGTGCTCGGGTGGAAATATCGCGCAAACTTCACCACGCGGTCGCCAATGGGGGCGGCCATCTTGTTTTTCACTTTTTGCTATGGTTCTGGGCCTGTTTTTCTATCCTCCCTATATCTTTTCTATCCTTTGTTTCTTAAAACTTTTTTGATCTTTTTTATTTATTATCTATCCCTCTTTATTCCTGATTGTATATTTTGCGTTTTTTCCTACTTTTGTGTGTTTTTTAATGCGTTTTTCACTCTTTTTCTATTACTTGCTTTTTTCATTTCTTTTACTTACTTTCTTAGCTCCTACCTTTTCTTTTTCGCTCCCCGCCTTCCCAGAACCATGGCAAAGGGCCAGGGGAAGAATAAAAGGAGGGCTCGGAGCGTGAGCCGTGACCGCCTTCCTTGCGGAAGGCGGCGCCCACAAGGGGTGCAGGCAAGGGCCTTGTTCAGTGAGGCGGAGGTGGCCGCACTGTTTTTTTTTATCCAGCACCACCTCCCCTTAACCCTGGCAGCAGGTGGCAGGCCTGGGTCCGGGCTCCGGGAGCGTCACCGGCGGTGGGCAAGGGTGCGCCGGGCAGTGTTTCGCTGCTCTGGGGTCCGGCGCACCCATAACCAATTGACGCACCGGTGGTCCGATATCCTGGACCGGGAGCATGACCTGCTGGACCTGCTACGTGTTGAGGTCCCGGGGCTTGGTGAGTAGCTATTTATATTACTATTTTGTGTTCTTCTGTTCTGTGTACTGTTATTGCGTGATTGTTACTTCCAGACAGGTGCTCGGCGCTAATAACTAATCGTACTTGTTTGCAACTTTGGCTCACTTGGGCTGGTTATGTAAGAGAGGTTAGAGAATTTAAGTTAGGTAGATAATCCACATAGGAAAGACTCCAGTCCTTTCGTTTGTCCTGTCAGGCTGTCCTGTCTCCTGTCACTAAGATAGTGGTAGTAGTTAGTTAGTTAGTATTATTTGGTAATTTAGCGGCCTGCGTCGTGACTCGTGACGCGTCCTCTCACATGACTTCACTCTTAGCAGAACCTTTTGTAGTTCTTATAGTGAGTGGAATAGCAACCAACCAATTTGGTGTATGCAATATGCATGCGTCCATCTATACATTAAGAAGAATAAATGCAGACTTAGTAATTGGCCCGTCAAAGGGGGTTGTTGGAGTTGAGACTGCGAGATGATTGGGAATGAGATATGAACTTAGAAGCAAATATAATTTTTTTGCAATTCATTCCAAAGCCAGGAATAGGCGGGCTAGGTATGTTTAGGATTCAGGAATCGGAATTGAACTGTGGAATAATAATGATCGGATGGTACTCGACTGCGATACATACGTACTAGTCGACTACTACTAGTCGAATAAGTTGATCTGATTGATTTAGCATAGGTCAATGTTATTGCAATTGCCGTTTCCTGTCTAAAAATATTTTTAGAGCAATTATATTTATATATTTAACACAAATAATTTTTTGTCTCTTTACATGATCAGCATCCAGGGTCAAGAAGAAGACTGGGGCAGCTGGCAGTGCGGCGGGTGCGGGAGCTGGAGGGGCCTCCCAGGAGCAGCAGGAAGCGGCCTCAGGTGCAGATGGCTCTGCTGCTGGCCCCAGTAAGTCCTCCTGGTGTTGTAATATATTTATATTTCCCTAACTTTTACCGCTCTATTATTTCTATTTCCTAATTTTAATTTTTCCAAAATCCTCTTCAATCTATCTGTTTCTAAATTCTTGTTTTTGCTCCATTGCCTACTAATAAGTACTACTACTAACATTGTTTCTTTTAGAGTCTGTTTTTATTTTTACATCAAATCAAACTGCATCTGACTAACCTCTGCTCTGACTCTGTATTAGACTGTCTGTAGCTTTCTTTCTTCTGGGTTTCACTGAGCTCTCTCTCTCCCCTTATGTGGATTGCCTAGTAGTGGTACTGTAAGACTCAGAGTACCCATTGGTCCTTGGCTTCTACTAGTACTAGTAAGGACTCCTTACTACTACTAGTAGCACTAATGTGCTGTGCAGACTGCAGATTGCATGCCCAAGACAAGTAAGGTATATCCGCAGGTTTGTGAATTGTGAGATGAGATGGCTTTAGTTTCTTTTACTGTCTCATCATGCTCAATCAGTAATGGTGGTCACTCACGTTGGACAGGAGCAGGACCCCCCAAAGTGGTGTATTGTTCTTTTTCTAATCCAGGCCTAGTACTTTTTTTAGTAGCAGCAATTGATGGTTACCATGCACCATGGCTGGAAGGAAGTATGAGGACTGGAGTAGGAGGACGGCACCATTATTTTCCAACTGAGACCTCATGTCCACCCAGTTGGCCACTCTTTCTTCTTTTCAAAAATTGAGATGCACCAATAGCTCTAGTCACTGAGTCCAGTCCTATGGGTTGCCCTCTTCTTGAGAGGCTTTTCAAAAATTGCCAAGAACAAAATGCTATGCCCAACCGGATATTATTTAGTTATTTTTGATAGGACATACTCTCTACTGTACTCTAGTATCTGAATTGCAGATAGTGATGTGTGTGGTGTATATGTATTATTAATTATGTATTTTCAATCTTGCTAATGAAAAAAATAAATAGGGGAGGCGTATATGGCATCTAAAAAAATGGGACTTTTTGTTTCCAGGCATACCGACCACCAGTGCCGGGGCCAGCAGCGGTGAGGGCCACCATGCCACTCCGGAGGGAGCGGATGCGGCAGCCACAGGGGGTGAGCCAGCAGCAGTGACGGGCAGTGGTAAGTCATATTCCTTACTTATTGAGAATGATGAATACACTTGCTGCAAGGGTGTACACTCAGTACTAGTTCACTGTACTTCTCCTGAGGCTAAGTTGTTGTGAACACTGAACAGTTGAAGAAGACACCCTGGCCTTTACTTAAACATTAGCATTAGCGGCGGGGGTTGAGTAACTAATGGCATATTCTATCTTCAACTCAGCAAAGACAGTTTTATGATGAAGACAAACAGTCAGACGACATGTATGACTGGCAAAGAAGGATGCGTGGGTGAAGGAAGGGGCCCCTGGATGCATAGGTGGCGGATGAAGATGATACGAATAGGATGCATGGGTAGTTGAAGGATGGGTGAAAGGTGAAAGAGAAAGCAGAAAGGATGCCTGTCTGGGTGGGTGAAACTGTATGGGTGAAAGGAATCCTCCAGGGGGGTTTGAGGGGTCAAACTCTAAGGCAAGCAAGGACGCATGGCATGGGTGGTGGTTGGTTATATCTAAATGTATGTTGTTGTCGGTGAAAGCCGGTTTATGATAGCCATGTTTGGATTGATGGATGGATGCCTGGATGGTTTCATACAGTAGGTGAAAACAGTCAGACTGGATGAAGAGAATGTAAAAGAAAATTAAACCGTGCCAGAGTACCAAAGCCAAGGGTGAAGAAGATTAAGAACAAAATAATAATAATGCTAGAAGAGCAATGCACTGAATGTAAATGAAAAAACAAGCCATGGGAAGAACAAGGACTGTTTCTTTGCAAGGTTTTTGATTCAAAGGTTTGAGGTTGTACTTGTGTTTCAGAATGGAATACTCCCTTGACTCACAGTAGTTTGCAAGCACAACACATATATTGTGCATGACTATTATTATTTACCCTACCCATAATCGCTTCCCTCCGACTCTGAGGCCCACTTCCGCTCCAGTCCCCTCCCTGTGTCAGCCATGGGTGGCCTATCGGCTGCGTGGTAACTAGTACTTACAAATCCCTCAGTATGTCATCATCATCATCATCATCACGTGAGTGACATGATGTCGTGCCGCCATCCATAAGCATGTGATCATTAACCATCATCATGTGCCTTATTGCAGTAGTGTAGTCAGGGTGAAAGTGAAATTATCTGAGCATTTGCCATTGATTTAACACTACAGAGTATGGCCGTAATGGAAATATATAATTGTGTAGTACAGCTGCCCCACATGCAGACAGTAGTAAAGTACATGAGTCTGCGACACAAGTATGTCTGTCTAGGCCAGGGCACAAGCTGACTGAGCTGGCTTGCCTATAAGATTAATTGTGCTAAACAAGAGAGAGAAAAAGAATACCTCTACTCTACTCCATACTTAGTGCCTGAAAGTATAATCATCACATCCAAATCTTAGGGGCAGAGGAAGGGAAGTGATGAGGAGAGGAGTATACGACAGCTGCTAGTGCTACTGCTACTACTACTGTGTCACTATAATTTTTATGTGTGTGATTTAATTTTGTGTTACTGTTTTGCTAAGAGTATTGGTTACAATTCTCTTTTTTTTCCTTTCTTGATATAGCTACTCCTTCCCAAACCACTAGGCAGTAGTTGGATGGCCAGGGCCCTGCAAAGGAAGCTGGAGGCCATCCGTGATGCATATCTCCGGCTGGTTGTCCTGGTGGAGGAGGAGGAGGCGGCAGCTGCAGCTTCTTCCTTGAATGCCCCAGGGCCCAATCAGCCCCCCCCCCTGCCTCCGGTGATACGGCGCCGTGTTCTGGTAGCCGCCCGCCACCCATCACCAACATCTACTGCTGCCCACCCCTGTTGTTCCTGCAGGAACTTTCGGCGCCGCGTGCTCATCAGGCTGGCGCGCCTGGAGGCCAAGCTGGAGGAGGTCCTGAGAACTAGCCGGCACCCCCGCCGCTAGACATCATCATCACCGACCTCAGTCTTTGACTCTTGCCCCTTTTTTAATCTTTTTTTTGGTGGCTCGGATGTTGTGCCTTGTTGGGGAACCTTGGGGTTTACTTTTTCTTGAACTTGGACATGGACATTTATTTAATTTACTGGACATTGGTTGTGGTTAGGGAGAGGGGTGGGTCAGGTGTTGTGGGTTTTTCTTCTAGTTTCTCTTTGTTAGGGTAATACATTTATAGTTTTTCAATACATATGATGCAAATCTTTTCTAGGGGGGTTACTCTTTTACGTCACCTTGTTTGTTTTTGTTTCCTTCTTTTGTTGTAGGGCCGCAGCCAGTTTTTGAAATCTGCCAATAGTGTAACACACCGACAGATAGATGCAGTACCCTCACTTGTCCTACTACTGTCAGTCTCTCCTACTAGTCTATGCATTCTGCAACTAAAACGCCTTTGTACTGTAGTATGTACTCGGAAGGATGTGGGTGTGTGAATTAATTAATTTCCAAAGTATATACATTATTGACTCCCCCACATTTCTTCTCTTACCTGTGATTGATGTTTAGGCGAAGCAATGGCTGCATGGTGATGGTTTGGTTTCCTAAGGTGCCATGGTGGGTGGTGGTAGCAGTAGTAGTAGACAGTTGCATTTGCAAAAAAAGAAAATGAAAATGAGAAGAAAGTGATGATGAATGATATTGATATTAAGCAATGTTAAAGTAAAATAAAATATAAAAGTGGCAGGGATAGCCTAGTACAAGTTACAACAAACTGAAGTAGTGAACTCGACCTATGAAGTGGACAAGCGTAACCTTTAGTGCTGTAAGGACGATAAATCCATGACGGCAATTAATAATTAATAATGGGTTAATATAATTATGTTCCTCTGGAAAAAAAAGAGAATAGCAAATACTACTGAGCATGGGTGGGCACTGGGCAATCTAATCTGTTGCCAGTGTGGCCGATAATATTTATATATATATATATTCACTGAAAAAACCATAGGTTTTAGGGACAGTTATAGTTAGTTGGACATTTCACTCGTACAAAACCATAGAAATTCCCCCGTTATAGTTAGTTCAGCTAACTATAACTCGCGCCCCGCAATGCACTGCTGATGACGTCACATATTACATCACTCATGACATGGTCAGTGACATCACTGATGACATCACTGATGACATCTCAAATGACATCACTGATGACATCATCCAGTGACTGTGTGTTTCTGTAAAGTTTAAATATGTTTAATATATATAGGGAAAGGCGTATTGAAGAATGAGTGGGTGTATAAGTGTCTGAATGGATGATTTAGTACGTGAGTGACTGACTCTACAAGTGAGTGATTAAATGTATCTTACTGAATGCATGGGTTAGTGACTAAACTGTGTGAATGTCTGTATCCGTCTGTCTGTTGGTTTGTAAGCGGCTGCATGGGCTTTCTGAATAGCTACATGAGTGTCTACATGGGTTATTAATTGATTGTCTGAGTATCTGTATGGGTGCCTGAGTGTTTGTGTGGGTGGGGTGTGTGTGACTCTGTGCATAGATGTGTGAGTTGGTGATTCACTGGGTGCATGGTTTCAAGAGTGCATCTGTGATGGACTGTATGGGTGGGTGAGTGTGTGTATGGGTGTGTTAGTGATTGAATGTATATCTCAGTGGTACATGTGTGAGTAACTACATATGTGAAAGGCAGTATATATGTGTGTAGGAGTATATAAATGGCTATAAGTGAGAGTGTGTGATTGTGAGAGTGGCTGTATGGATGAGTGTGTACTTGTATCAGTGATTGTATAAGAGTGTAAGAATGTGCTAGTATTTGTATGAGTAAGTGAGCTGGTGTGTGTATAACTGTATAGGTGAGTAAATGGGTGTGTGATTAAGTTTTTTGCATGACTGACTAGGTGTGTGAGTACCTCTATGGATGAGTGGCGGTGTGTGAGTGTTTATATAGGTGTATGAGTGCATATGATAGTCCTGTACTGAGTGACTAAGTATGAGTGACTGTACGGGTGAGTGAGTGGATGTGTGTGTAGACCTAAGAATCAGTGAGTGGGTATGTAGTTTTTGGTGTTGGAGTGTCTATGGTTTTGAGAATGGCAGTCTGTAATTTAGAGTGGGTGTATCAAAAGTTATATTAGGGTGTGAGAAGATGCATGAAATTATCACATGGATGATGTCATCAGTGATGTCATTTGAGATGTCATCAGTGATGTCATCAGTGATGTCACTGACCATGTCATGAGTGATGTAATATGTGACGTCATCAGCAGTGCATTGCGGGCGCGAGTTATAGTTAGCTGAACTAACTATAACGGGGAATTTCTATGGTTTTGTACGAGTGAAATGTCCAACTAACTATAACTGTCCCTAAAACCTATGGTTTTTTCAGTGAATTTCAAAGGTTTTTTAAATGCTAATTTCTAACAATAACGTGTCTGAAACCTATGGTTTTTTCAGTGAATTTCAAAGGTTTTTTAAATGCTAATTTCTAACTATAACGTGTCTGAAACCTATGATTTTTTAAGTGAATTTCAAAGGTTTTTTAAATGCTAGTTTCTAACTATGCCTACAGAGGTAGGACATGTGAAGAAAGAAGAAAAAACGCACAGAAAGAAGCAAAAGATGTGCAGAAAGAACCAACAGAGGAGCAGAAAGAGGCCTTGTTGCAAAATCATCCTGTGCCCACAACTTTTTCAGACGGGTACTGGTGGTAACTGACTCTGACTAACCAGAGCCAGTGCTATGCTAAAAGACACTTAGAATACAGTGAAAACACCTACATACACTAGGGAACACTATGCGTTGGGGTACCCCTGTGATTAGCATGACCTCCTCTGCAAGTCCCTAGTACAATATAGGGCAGGGGAATTAAAACTACCTCTTAAAACGCGCTACAGGGCGCGTTTGCACAGTGGTGAAGGGGGGGGGCCTGAGGTGACATGTGTGCAAACGCACCCCGTGGCGCGTTTTAAGTTGCGGGATTAAGTCCCCTTGAATTCTGAGGGTCCCTGGGGCCCAACTAGCCCCCAGGTACCTACAGTTAGGACCACAGAGCTGAGTTGCAGAGAGGCGTTCCGAGGCCACGCACCTTTTTCACCTCTCTGCAACGCAACTCTGTTGTGCTTACTGAAGGTACCTGGTGGGCTAGTTGGCCCCCAGGGTCCCTCAGGATTCAAAGGGAATTAATTCCCCAACTTAAAACACACCACAGGGCGTGTTTGCGCACATGTCACCTGAGGCCCCGCCCCTCCCTTCACCACTGTGCAAACGCGCCCCGTGGTGCGTTTTAAGTTGGGGGATTAGGTCACCTTGAATCCTGAGGGTCCCTGGGGCCCAACTAGCCCACTAGGTACTTCCAGTAAGCACCACCGGCCTGCGTTGCAACGCCTGTAACAAATTGTGCAGTTGTGTTTAGGTAGTGAAGAGGGTCGTGCTGGGGGTAGTGTTTTAGGGTTTAGGGTAGTGCAGTGGTGTTTGTGTAGTGTAGGGGGTCATGCTGGGGGTAGATTTAGGGTTTAGGGTAGTGCAGTGGTGTTTGTGTAGTGTAGGGGGTCATGCTGGGGGTAGATTTAGGGTTTAGGGTAGTGCAGTGGTGTTTGGGTAGTGTAGGGAGTCGTGCTGGGGGAGTGTTTTAGGGTTTAGGGTAGTGCAGTGGTGTTTGGGTAGTGTAGGGGGTCGTGCTGGGGGTAGTGTTTTAGGGTTTAGGGTAGTGCAGTGGAGTTTGGGTAGTGTAGGGGGTCGTGCTGGGGGTAGTGATTTAGGGTAGTGCAGTGGTGTTTGGGTAGTGTAGGGGGTACTGCTGGGGGTAGTGTTTTAGGGTTTAGGTTAGTGCAGTGGTGTTTGGGTAGTGTAGGGGTACTGCTGTTGGGGTAGTGTTTTAGGGTTTAGGGTAGTGCAGTGGTGTTTGTGTAGTGTAGGGGGTAGTGTTTTAGGGTTTAGGGTAGTGCAGTGGTGTTTGTGTAGTGTAGGAGGTTGTGTTTTAGGGTTTAGGGTAGTGCAGTGGTCTTTGGGTAGTGTAGGGAGTCATGCGGGGGTAGTGTTTTAGGGTTTAGGGTAGTGTAGGGGGTCATGCGGGGGTAGTGTTTTAGGGATTAGGGTAGTGCATTGGTGTTTGGGTAGTGTAGGGGGTCATGCGGGGGGTAGTGTTTTAGGGTTTAGGGCAGTGCAGTGGTGTTTGGGTAGTGTAGGGGGTCGTGCTGGGGGGAGTGTTTTAGGGTTTAGGGCAGTGCAGTGGTGTTCGGGTAGTGTAGGGGGTCATGCTGGGGGGAGTGTTTTAGGGTTTAGGGCAGTGCAGTGGTGTTCGGGTAGTGTAGGGGGTCATGCTGGGGGGAGTGTTTTAGGGTTTAGAGCAGTGCAGTGGTGTTCAGGTAGTGTAGGGGGTCGTGCTGGGGGGAGTGTTTGAGGGTTTAGGGCAGTGCAGTCGTGTTCGGGTAGTGTAGGGGTTGTGCTGGGGGTAGTATTTTAGGGTTTAGGGTAGTGCAGTGGTGTTCGGGTAGTGTAGGGGGTCGTGCTGGGGGTAGTGTTCTAGGGTTTAGGGCAGTACAGTGGTGTTTGGGCAGTGTAGGGGGTAATGCTGGGGGTGGTGTTTTAGGGTTTAGGGCAGTGGAGTGGTGTTCGGGCAGTGTAGGGGGTCGTGCTGGGGGTGGTGTTTCAGGGTTTAGGGCAGTGTAGTGGTGTTCGGGCAGTGTAGGGGGTGGTGTTTCAGGGTTTAGGGCAGTGCAGTGGTGTTTGGGCAGTGTAGGGGGTCGTGCAGGGGGTGGTGTTTCAGGGTTTAGGGCAGTGGTGTTCGGGCAGTGTAGGGGGTCGTGCTGGGGGTGGTGTTTCAGGGTTTGGGGCAGTGCAGTGGTGTTCGAGCAGTAAAGGGGTCGTGCTGGGGATGGTGTTTCAGGGTTTAGGGCAGTGCAGTGGTGTTCGGGCAGTGTAGGGGGCGGTGCAGGGGGTGGTGTTTCAGGGTTTAGGGCAGTGCAGTGGTGTTCGGGCAGTGTAGGGGGTGCTGCAGGGGGTGGTGTTTCAGGGTTTAGGGCAGTGCAGTGGTGTTCGGGCAGTGTAGGGGGTCGTGCTGGGGCTGGTGTTTCAGGGTTTAGGGCAGTACAGTAGTGTTCGGGCAGTGTAGGGGGTCGTGCTGGGGCTGGTGTTTCAGGGTTTATTCCAGTGCAGTGGTGTTCGGGCAGTGTAGGGGGTTGTGCTGTGGCTGGTGTTTCAGGGTTTAGGGCAGTGCAGTGGTGTTCGGGCAGTGTAGGTGGTCGTGCTGGGGCTGGTGTTTCAGGGTTTAGGGCAGTGCAGTGGTGTTCGGGCAGTGTAGGGGTCATGCTGGGGCTGGTGTTTCAGGGTTTAGGGCAGTGCAGTGGTGTTCGGGCAGTGTAGGGAGTCTTGCTGGGGCTGGTGTTTCAGAGTCTAGGGCAGTGCAGTGGTGTTCGGGCAGTGTAGGGGGTCTTGCTGGGGCTGGTGTTTCAGGGTTTAGGGCAGTGCAGTGGTGTTCGGGCAGTGTAGGGGGTCGTGCTGGGGGTGGTGTTTCAGGGTTTAGGGCAGTGCAGTGGTGTTTGGGCAGTGTAGGGGGTCATGCTGGGGCTAGTGTTTCAGGATTTAGGGCAGAGCAATGGTGTTCAGGCAGTGTAGGGGGTTTTGCTGGAGGTGGTGTTTCAGGATTTAGGGCAGTGCAGTGGTGTTCGTGCAGTGTAGGGGGTGGTGTTTCAGGGTTTAGGGCAGTGGTGTTCAGGCAGTGTAGGGGGTCTTGCTGGGGTTGATTTTTCAGGGTTTAGGGCAGTGCAGTGGTGTTCGGGCAGTGTAGGAGGTCGTGCTGGGGGTGGTGTTTCAGGGTTTAGGGCAGTGCAGTGGTGTTCCGGCAGTGTAGGAGGTCGTGCAGGGGGTGGTGTTTCAGGGTTTAGGGCAGTGCAGTGGTGTTCGGGCAGTGTAGGGGGTCGTGCTGGGGGTGGTGTTTCAGGGTTTAGGGCAGTGCAGTGGTGTTCGGGCAGTGTAGGGTGTCGTGCTGAGGGGTGGTGTTTCAGGGTTTAGGGCAGTGCAGTGGTGTTCGGGTAGTGTAGGGGGTCGTGCAGGGGGTGGTGTTTCAGGGTTTAGGGCAGTGCACTGGTGTTTGGGCAGTGTAGGGGGTCGTGCAGGGGGTGGTGTTTCAGGGTTTAGGGCAGTGCAGTGGTGTTCGGCCAGTGTAGGTGGTCTTGCTGGGGGTGGTGTTTCAGGCTTTAGTGCAGTGGTATTCGGGCAGTGTAGGGGGTCTTGCTGGGGGTGGTGTTTCAGGGTTTAGGGCAGTGCAGTGGTGTTCGGGCAGTGTAGGGGGTCTTGCTGGGGCGGGTGTTTCAGGGTTTAGGGCAGTGCAGTGGTTTTCAGGCAGTGTAGGCGGTCGTGCTGGGGCTGGTGTTTCAGGGTTTAGGGCAGTGCAGTGGTGTTCAAGCAGTGTACGGGGTTGTGCTGGGGCTGGTGTTTCAGGGTTTAGGGCAGTGCAGTGGTGTTCGGGCAGTGTAGGGGGTCGTGCTGGGGGTGGTGTTTCAGGGTTTAGGGCAGTGCAGTGGTGTTCGGACAGTGTAGGGGGTCGTGCTGGGGCTGGTGTTTCATGGTTTAGGGCAGTGCAGTGGTGTTCGGGCAGTGTAGGGGGTCGTGCTGGGGGTGGTGTTTCAGGGTTTAGGGCAGTGCAGTGGTGTTCGGGCAGTGTAGGGGGTCATGCTGGGGGTGGTGTTTCAGGGTTTAGGGCAGTGCAGTGGTGTATGGGCAGTGTAGGGGGTCTTGCTGGGGGTGGTGTTTCAGGGTTTAGGGCAGTGGTGTACGGGCAGTGTAGGGGGTCTTGCTGGGGGTAGTGTTTCGGGGTTTAGGGCAGTGCAGTGGTGTTCGTGCAGTATAGGGGGTCGTGCTGGGGGTGGTGTTTCAGGGTTTAGGGCAGTGCAGTAGTGTTCGGGCAGTGTAGGGGATCATGCAGGGGTGGTGTTTCAGGGTTTAGGGCAGTGCAGTGGTGTTCGGGCAGTGTAGGGGGTCGTGCTGGGGGTGGTGTTTCAGGGTTTAGGGCAGTGCAGTGGTGTTCGGGCAGTGTAGGGGGTCGTGCAGGGGGTGGTGTTTCAGGGTTTAGGGCAGTGCAGTGGTGTTCGGGCAGTGTAGGGGTCGTGCTGGGGCTGGTGTTTCAGGGTTTAGGGCAGTGCAGTGGTGTTCGGGCAGTGTAGGGGGTCTTGCTGGGGGTGGTGTTTCAGGGTTTAGGGCAGTGGTGTTCGGGCAGTGTAGGGGGTCTTGCTGGGGGTGGTGTTTCAGGGTTTAGGGCAGTGCAGTGGTGTTCGGGCAGTGTAGGGGGTCTTGCTGGGGGTAGTGTTTCAGGGTTTAGGGCAGTGCAGTGGTGTTCGTGCAGTGTAGGGGGTCGTGCTGGGGATGGTGTTTCAGGGTTTAGGGCAGTGCAGTAGTGTTCGGGCAGTGTAGGGGGTCGTGCAGGGGGTGGTGTTTCAGGGTTTAGGGCAGTGCAGTGGTGTTCGGGCAGTGTAGGGGGTTGTGCTGGGGGTGGTGTTTCAGGGTTTAGGGCAGTGCAGTGGTGTTCGGGCAGTGTAGGGGGTCGTGCTGGGGGTGGTGTTTCAGGGTTTAGGGCAGTGGTGTTCGGGCAGTGTAGGGGGTCTTGCTGGGGGTGATGTTTCAGGGTTTAGGGCAGTGCAGTGGTGTTCGGGCAGTGTAGGAGGTCTTGCTGGGGGTAGTGTTTCAGGGTTTAGGGCAGTGCAGTGGTGTTCGGGCAGTGTAGGGGTCATGCTGGGGGTGGTGTTTCAGGGTTTAGGGCAGTGCAGTGGTGTTCGGGCAGTGTAGGGGGTCGTGAAGGGGGTGGTGTTTCAGAGTTTAGGGCAGTGCAGTAGTGTTCGGGCAGTGTAGGGGGTCGTGCTAGGGTATGTGTTTCAGGGTTTAGGGCAGTGCAGTGGTGTTCGGGCAGTGTAGGGGGTCGTGCTGGGGGTAGTGTTTTAGGGTTTAAGGTAGTGCAGTGGTGTTTGTGTAGTGTAGGGGGTCGTGCTGGGGCAGTGTTTTAGGGTTTAGGGTAGTGCAGTGGTGCTTGTGTAGTGTAGGGGATTGTGCTGGGGGTAGTGTTTTAGGGTTTAGGGTAGTGCAGTGGTGTTTGTGTAGTGTAGGGGGTCATGTTTTAGGGTAGTGCAGTGGTGTTTGGGTAGTGTAGGGGGTCGTCCTGGGGGTAGTGTTTTAGGATTTAGGTTAGTGCAGTGGTGTTGGGGTAGTGTTTTAGGGTTTAGGGTAGTGCAGTAGTGTTTGTGTAGTGTAGGGGGTCATGCTGGGGGTAGTGTTTTAGGGTTTAGGATAGTGCAGTGGTGCTTGTGTAGTGTAGGGAGTCGTGCTGGCGTAGTGTTTTAGGGTTTAGGGTAGTGCAGTGGTGTTTTTGTAGTGTAGGGGGGTCATGTTTTAAGATGCAACGCTCCAATACCTGACCAGTCTGCACTACATAAAACTGCAAAAAAACTAAAAATAAAAAGTGTTTTGCACACTTTTGTCATTGGAGCTATATGTGGGCTACATCTGGGTAATATTTGTGCTACATTTGGGCTCTTTTTTCACTGGTGGCCATCTTGGAATACTTCTTTGTTATGAAGTTTCCTAATTTCCTCATTTACTGCAGTCTCCTCAGTAGGAAATGCTTTCAGTGTTTTACTTTGATTCCATCAAGAAGGCATTCAGATGTGTCACACATTTGCCATAAATTCAGAATGTTATTACTCTAGTTGTTCATTAGATCACTGTAGTAAAGCTACTGCTCACCAAGGAGTTAACTGGAAGTCTACTGCTGGTATTGAAAGTGATTGTTTCAGTCTGCATGTCAGAATTTTCTAATGAAATAGAAGAGGATTTGAGATCTCACTTAAAATATGCACTACATTTTCTTTTTGCAGCACTAACCATAATTTCTATGGCAAAATGAACCCACTCATTTTATTCCTTTTTAAATTAAATGTTTTAAGTGTTACCAGTTTATTCCAATCAAGATGGCTTCAGGTGTGCCATACTTTTGTCATAAGTAAGGCTGTTAGCACTCTAGTTGTTCTTTAGAACACTCTGGGAAGCTGCAGTAGAACACAAAGGCATCAACTGACAGGCTGCTCCTGTTGAAATATAACAGGAAGATATTTGAGATCTCACTTAAAACATGTCCTAATTTTTCTTTCTACAGCACTAACCATAATTTCTATGGCAAAATGAACCCCCTCATTTTGTTCCTTTTTAAATTAAATGTTTTAAGTGTGACCAGTTTATTCCAATCAAGATGGCTTCAGGTGTGCCATACTTTTGTCATAAGTAAGACTGTTAGCGCTCTAGTTGTTCTTTAGAACACTCTGGGAAGCTGCAGTAGAACACAAAGGCATCAACTGACAGGCTGCTCCTGTTGAAATATAACAGGAAGATATTTGAGATCACACTTGAAACATGTCCTAATTTTTCTTTCTACAGCACTAACCATAATTTCTATGACAAAATGAACCCCATCATTTTGTTCCTTTTTAAATTAAATGTTTTAAGTGTTACCAGTTTATTCCAATCAAGATGGCTTCAGGTGTGCCATACTTTTGTCATAAGTAAGACTGTTAGCGCTCTAGTTGTTCTTTAGAACACTCTGGGAAGCTGCAGTAGAACACAAAGGCATCAACTGACAGGCTGCTCCTGTTGAAATATAACAGGAAGATATTTGAGATCACACTTGAAACATGTCCTAATTTTTCTTTCCAGAGCACTAACCATAATTTCTATGACAAGATGAACCCCATCATTTTGTTCCTTTTTAAATTAAATGTTTTAAGTGTTACCAGTTTATTCCAATCAAGATGGCTTCAGGTGTGCCATAATTTTGTCATAAGTAAGGCTGTTAGCACTCTAGTTGTTCTTTAGAACACTCTGGGAAGCTGCAGTAGAACACAAAGGAATCAACTGACAGTCTCTGCACTTGTTGGATGTACATGTTTTACTGAGAATGTCAGAATTCATTCTCACATGACTGAGAAAGATAATGTGAATTTACAGAAAATATGCTCTCATTTTAGCTTCTGGGGCACCTTCCAAAACTGTATGGGACAAGCATGTGAAAATAGTTTTCTCTCAAACATGATTCATGATATCCCAGCAGAAGGTTTTTCACAGGGTAAAATCACCTTAGAACACACCACAATTCCTGAAATTAGTATGGTACCATCAACAAATGAATTCTAATGTAACTAAAGTCTGTTATCACCCTTTATAGTTCTCCTTTTGGTAACCCTCAAAATCTTCGATTCACTACAATGCATTTCAATGGGGTACTATAATTTATATTGGTCCCAAGATGGCTGCTAGCAATTCCAGGATGAAGTGCTGACAGCCAATCAGATCTCACGATGACATGTGTGGTTAGGCTCCGCCCAGATATATATGTGTTTTTACTTTAGATTTTCTCAGCAACTACTGAACGGATTTACACCATTTAACAAAAAGGGTTCTTTTTGAACCAAGAACTACCTCTTTGCCAAAGTTGGTGTAATTCCGTTCAGCAGTTCGGGCTGTAGCCTTGCATAAAGTTTCCTATGGGAAATTGATTTTTTGACTCTTATTTTTTTAATTTCTCCGCAACTACTGAACGGATTTACACCATTTAACAAAAAGGGTTCTTTCTGAACCAAGAACTACCTCTTTGCCAAATTTGGTGTAATTCCGTTCAGCAGTTCGGGCTGTAGCAGTGTCTAAAGTTTCCTATGGGAAAATGAATGGGGAAAACACGTTTTGGGACCCCCTTTTTTCTCGGCCCCCGCTTGACGAATCACCCTGAGACTTTCAGGGTAGGAGCGGACCGGAGCGGGCCATAAAGTTTGAAAATTTTGCGAAGATTCGTCAACCGACGCAAGAGTTATTTCAAATAGAATGTCGCAGATTTCCTATGGAAAATAGGTACTACCTATAACTATCTACTGGCGACCGCCAGTAGATAATATATATATATATATATATATTTATATATATATATATATATATATATATATATATATATATATATATTCACTGAAAAAACCATAGGTTTCAGACACGTTATAGTTAGAAATTAGCATTTAAAAAACCTTTGAAATTCACTGAAAAAACCATAGGTTTTAGGGACAGTTATAGTTAGTTGGACATTTCACTCGTACAAAACCCGTGAAATTCCCCGTTATAGTTAGTTCAGCTAACTATAACTCGCGCTCCGCAATGCACTGCTGATGACGTCACATATTACATCACTCATGACATGGTCAGTGACATCACTGATGACATCACTGATGACATCTCAAATGACATCACTGATGACATCATGCAGTGACTGTGTGTTTCTGTAAAGTTTAAATATTTTTAATATATATAGGAAAAGACGTATTGAAGAATGAGTGGGTGTATAAGTGTCTGTATGGATGATTTAGTAGGTGCGTGACTGACTCTATAAGTGAGTGATTAAACGTATCTTACTGAATGCATGGGTTAGTGACTAAACTGGGTGAATGTCTGTATCCGTCTGTCTGTTGCTGTGTAAGTGGCTGCATGTGTTTGTGAATAGCTACATGAGTGTCTATATGAGTTATTGAATGGTTGTCTGAGTACCTGTATGGGTGCCTCAGTTTTTGTGTGGGAGGGGTGTGTGCGACTCTGTGCATAGATGTGTGAGTGGGTGATTCACTGGGTGGATGGTTTCAAGAGTGCATCTGTGATAGACTGTATGGGTGGGTAAGTGTGTGTAAGAGTGTGTTAGTGAGTGAATGTATGTCCCAGTGGTACATGTGTGAGTAACTACATATGTGAAAGGCAGTATATATGTGTGTTGGAGTATATAAATAGCTATAAGCGAGAGTGAGTGATTGTGATAGTGGCTGTATGGATGAGTGTGTGCTTGTATCAGTGATTGTATAAGAGCATAACAATGTGCTAGTATTTGTATGATTAAGTGAGCTGGTGTGTGTATAACTGTATAGGTGAGTAAATGGCAGTGTGTTTAATTATTTACATGACTGACTAGGTGTGTGAGTACCTCTATGGATGAGTGGCGGTGTTTGAGTGTCTATATAGGAGTAAGAGTGCATATGATAGTCCTGTACTGAGTGACCATAAGTATGAGTGACTGTACGGGTGAGTGAGTGGATGTGTGTGTGTAGACCTAAGAATCAGTGAGTGGGTATGTAGTTATTGGTGTTGGAGTGTCTATGGTTTTGCGAATGGCAGTCTGTAATTTAGAGTGGGTGTATCAAAGGTTATATTAGGGTGTGAGGAGGTGCATCAGATTATCACGTGGCGCTTTTTGGAGGTATATGGTGGGCTAGTTGGACTCTGGGGACCCTCAGGATTCAAGGGGACTTAATCCCCCAACTTAAAACGCGCCACGGGGCGCGTTTGCACAGTGGTGAAGGGAGGGGGCGGGGCTTCAGGTGACATGTGTGCAAACAGGCCCCGTGGCGCGTTTTAAGATGGGGAATTAAATCCCCTTCAATCCTGAGGGTCCCTGGGGGCCTACTAGCCCAACAGGTACATCCAGAAAGCGCCACAGAGCTGCGTTGCAGAGAGGTGTAAAAAGGGGTGTGGCCTCTCTACACGTCTCTGCAACGCAGCCCCCTGGCGCATATTGGAGGTTCCTGGTGGGCTAGTTGGCCCCTAGGGACCCTCAGGATTCAAGGGGACTTAATCCCCCAACTTAAAACGCGCCACGGGGCGCATTTGCACAGATGTCACCTCAGGCCCCTCCCCCTCCCTTCACCATTGTGCAAATATTCCTCTAAAATCAGCCGAAATACGAATTCCGATTTACTCACCTGTTATAAGGAGAGACCTCAGTGCTGTATCTTTCAGCCCAGTACTGGTCCTGAAAAGTAATTTTAACCGTACTTACCAGTAACTTGAATTTCCTTCCATAGGCTAACATTGACTGGTTTCAATTGGAAATTCTTCTAAGTGTGGAGTTTTGGAACTTTAAAATATTCCTGTAAAATCAGCCGAAATACGAATTTCGATTTACTCACCTGTTATCAGGAGAGACCTCAGTGATGCATCTTTCAGCCCAGTACTGGTCCTGAAAAGTAATTTTAACCGTACTTACCGGTAACTTGAATTTCCTTCATAGGCTAACATTGACTGGTTTCACTTGGAAATTCTTCTAAGTGTGGAGTTTTGGAACTTTAAAATATTCCTCTAAAATCAGCCGAAATACGAATTCCGATTTACTCACCTGTTATCAGGAGAGACCTCAGTGCTGCATCTTTCAGCCCAGTACTGATCCTGAAAAGTAATTTTAACCGTACTTACCGGTAACTTGAATTTCCTTCATAGGCTAACATTGACTGGTTTCACTTGGAAATTCTTCTAAGTTTTGATTTTTGAAACATACAAATATTCCTCTAAAATCAGCCGAAATCCGAATTCTGATTTACTCACCTGTTATCAGGAGAGACCTCAGTGCTGCATCTTTCAGCCCAGTACTGGTCCTGAAAAGTAATTTTAACCGTACTTACCAGTAACTTGAATTTCCTTCCATAGGCTAACATTGACTGGTTTCACTTGGAAATTCTTCTAAGTGTGGAGTTTTGGAACTTTAAAATATTCCTCTAAAATCAGCCGAAATACTGAATTCCGATTTACTCACCTGTTATCAGGAGAGACCTCAGTGCTGCATGTTTCAGCCCAGTACTGATCCTCAAAAGTAATTTTAACCGTACTTACCGGTAACTTGAATTTCCTTCCATAGGATATCATTGCCTGCTTTTTGCTGAAAAAGATTCTAAGTGTTGATTTTTGGAACTTTAAAATATTCCTCTAAAATCAGCCGAAATCCGAATTCTGATTTACTCACCTGTTATCAGGAGAGACCTCAGTGATGCATCTTTCAGCCCAGTAATGATCCTCAAAATTAATTTTAACCGTACTTACCGGTAACTTGAATTTCCTTCATAGGCTAACATTGACTGGTTTCACTTGGAAATTCTTCTAAGTGTGGAGTTTTGGAACTTTATAATATTCCTCTAAAATCAACCAAAGTACGAATTCCAATTTACTCACCTGTTATCAGGAGAGAACCCAGTGCTGCATCTTTTAGCCCAGCACTGACCCTGAAAAGTAATTTTAACCGTACTTACCAGTAACTTATATTTTCTTCCATAGGAATCCTTTGTCTGGTTTTCAGCAGAAAAGTTTCAAAGTGTCGATTTTCACAAACTACAAATATTCCTTAAAAATCGCCTGTATTACTTAAACGCATTCTTTCAACTGTTTACAGGAGATGCACCAGTGCTGGATCCAGGATCCAACACTGAGTAACAAAAAGTAACAATAACAGTTTTTACCTCCTAAGTGAATTTCCTTCCATAGGATAACATTGGTCATTCTATGAGAAAAAGTTTCTAAGTGTCAACTTTTAAAGTACAATAATATTCCTTAAAAATCACGACTGTAACCAAAACGCTTTTACTCAACTGTTTACAGGAGATGTCCCAGGACTGAATCTAGGATCCAGTCCTGTGGTTAGAAAAGTAATCCATAAAGTAACTAATTGCATTTAACTAGAAATTCACATTGAGCTGAATGTTGCATTGTGTTTGAAAATGTGTTGCCCATTGCAACAACTGTAACTACTGTACTTAAAAGTCTATTGCCTATGTGCAAAGTATTTAAACTAAAGTAATTCATTCTGAGAAAGTATTTTTTGTAATGTATAATATAATTACAATGTAATTTAAAAAATAAAATATGTAAAAAAAATGTTTTCTAAAAATTTCGAAATCAGTAAGAAATTTTTTTATATAACAATTAATACATTTAAAAATTGTCATTTACAAAACCTTTGAAATTCACTGAAAAAACCGTAGGTTTCAGACATGTTATAGTTACAAATTAGCATTTAAAAAAACCTTTGAAATTCACTGAAAAAACCATAGGTTTTAGGGACGTTATAGTTACAAATTAGCATTTAAAAAACCTTTGAAATTCACTGAAAAAACCATAGGTTTTAGGGACAGTTATAGTTAGTTGGACATTGCACTCGTACAAAACCCGTGAAATTCCCCCGTTATAGTTAGTTCAGCTAACTATAACTCGCACCCCCGCAATGCACTTCTGATGACGTCACATATTACATCACTCATGACATGGTCAGTGACATCACTGATGACATCACTGATGACATCTCAAATGACATCACTGATGACATCATCCACGTGATAATCTGATGCAGCTCTTCACACCCTAATATAACCTTTGATACACCCAATCTAAATTACAGACTGCCATTCGCAAAACCATAGACACTCCAACACCAATAACTACATACCCACTCACTGATTCTTAGGTCTACACACACACATCCACTCACTCACCCGTACAGTCACTCATACTTATGGTCACTCAATACAGGACTATCATATGCACTCTTACTCCTATATAGACACTCAAACACCGCCACTCATCCATAGAGGTACTCACACACCTAGTCAGTCATGCAAATAATTAAACACACTGCCATTTACTCACCTATACAGTTATACACACACCAGCTCACTTAATCATACAAATACTAGCACATTGTTACGCTCTTATACAATCACTGATACAAGCACACACTCATCCATACAGCCACTATCACAATCACTCACTCTCGCTTATAGCTATTTATATACTCCAACACACATATATACTGCCTTTCACATATGTAGTTACTCACACATGTACCACTGGGACATACATTCACTCACTAACACACTCTTACACACACTTACCCACCCATACAGTCTATCACAGATGCACTCTTGAAACCATCCACCCAGTGAATCACCCACTCACACATCTATGCACAGTCGCACACACCCCATCCACACAAACACTCAGGCACCCATACAGATACTCAGACAACAAATCAATAACTCTTATAGACACTCATGTAGCTATTCACAAACCCATGCAGCCACTTACACAGCAACAGACAGATACAGACATTCACCCAGTTTAGTCACTAACCCATGCATTCAGTAAGATACGTTTAATCACTCACTTATAGAATTAGTCACGCACCTACTAAATCATCCATACAGACACTTATACACCCACTCATTCTTCAATACGCCTTTCCCTATATATATAAAAATATTTAAACTTTACAGAAACACACAGTTACTGGATGATGTCATCAGTGATGTCATTTGAGATGTCATCAGTGATGTCATCAGTGATGTCACTGACCATGTCATGAGTGATGTAATATGTGACGTCATCAGCAGTGCATTGCGGGGCGCAAGTTATAGTTAGCTGAACTAACTATAACGGGGAATTTCACGGGTTTTGTACGAGTGCAATGTCCAACTAACTATAACTGTCCCTAAAACCTATGGTTTTTTCAGTGAATTTCAAAGGTTTTTTAAATGCTAATTTGTAACTATAACGTCCCTAAAACCTATGGTTTTTTCAGTGAATTTCAAAGGTTTTTTTAAATGCTAATTTGTAACTATAACATGTCTGAAACCTACGGTTTTTTCAGTGAATATATATATATATATATATATATATATATATATATATTATCTACTGGCGGTCGCCAGTAGATAGTTATAGTTAGGACCTATTTTCCATAGGAAATCAGCAACATTCTATTTGAAATAACTCTTGCGTCGGTTGACGAATCTTCACGAAATTTTCAAACTGTATGGCCCGCTCCGGTCCGCTCCTACCCTGAAAGTTTCAGGGTGATTTGTCAAGCGGGAGCCGAGAAAAAAGGGGGGTCCCAAAACGTGTTTTCCCCATTCATTTTCCCATAGGAAACTTTAGACACGGCTACAGCCCGAACTGCTGAACGGAATTACACCAAATTTGGCAAAGGGGTAGTTCTTGGTTCAGAAAGAACCCTTTTGTTAAATGGTGTAAATCCGTTAAGTAGTTGCGGAGAAATTAAAAAATAAGAGTCAAAAAATCAATTTCCCATAGGAAACTTTATGCAAGGCTACAGCTCGAACTGCTGAACGGAATTACACCAAATTTGGCAAAGAGGTAGTTCTTGGTTCAGAAAGAACCCTTTTGTTAAATGGTGTAAATCCGTTCAGTAGTTGCTGAGAAAATCAAAAGTAAAAACACATATATATCTGGGCGGAGCCTAACCACACATGTCATCGTGAGATCTGATTGGCTGTCAGCACTTCATCCTGGAATTTCTGGCAGCCATCTTGGGACCAATATAAATGATAATACCCCATTGAAATGCATTGTAGTGAATCGAAGATTTTGAGGGTTACCAAAAGGAGAACTATAAAGGGTGATAACAGACTTTAGTTACATTAGAATTCATTTGTTGATGGTACCATACTAATTTCAGGAATTGTGGTGTGTTCTAAGGTGATTTTACCCTGTGAAAAACCTTCTGCTGGGATATCATGAATCATGTTTGAGAAAAACTATTTTCACATGCTTGTCCCATACCGTTTTGGAAGGTGCTCCAGAAGCTAAAATGAGAGCATATTTTCTGTAAATTCACATTATCTTTCTCAGTCATGTGAGAATGAAGTCTGACATTCTCAGTAAAACATGTACATCCAACAATGGCAGAGACTGTCAGTTGATTCCTTTGTGTTCTACTGCAGCTTCCCAGAGTGTTCTAAAGAACAACTAGAGTGCTAACAGCCTTACTTATGACAAAAGTATGGCACACCTGAAGCCATCTTGATTGGAATAAACTGGTAACACTTAAAACATTTAATTTAAAAAGGAACAAAATAATGGGGTTCATTTTGTCATAGAAATTATGGTTAGTGCTGTAGAAAGAAAAATTAGGACATGTTTCAAGTGTGATCTCAAATATCTTCCTGTTATATTTCAACAGGAGCAGCCTGTCAGTTGATGCCTTTGTGTTCTACTGCAGCTTCCCAGAGTGTTCTAAAGAACAACTAGAGCGCTAACAGTCTTACTTATGACAAAAGTATGGCACACCTAAAGCCATCTTGATTGGAATAAACTGGTAACACTTAAAACATTTAATTTAAAAAGGAACAAAATGAGGGGGTTCATTTTGCCATAGAAATTATGGTTAGTGCTGTAGAAAGAAAAATTAGGACATGTTTTAAGTGAGATCTCAAATATCTTCCTGTTATATTTCAACAGGAGCAGCCTGTCAGCTGATGCCTTTGTGTTCTACTGCAGCTTCCCAGAGTGTTCTAAAGAACAACTAGAGTGCTAATAGCCTTACTCATGACAAAAGTATGGCACACCTGAAGCCATCTTGATTGGAATAAACTGGTAACACTTAAAACATTTAATTTAAAAAGGAACAAAATGAGGGGGTTCATTTTGCCATAGAAATTATGGTTAGTGCTGCAAAAAGAAAATTTAGGGCATGTTTTAAGTGAGATCTCAAATCCTCTTCTATTTCATTAGAAAATTCTGACATGCAGACTGAAACAATCACTTTCAATACCAGCAGTAGACTTCCAGTTAACTCCTTGGTGAGCAGTAGCTTTACTACAGTGATCTAATGAACAACTAGAGTGCTAACATTCTGAATTTATGGCAAATGTGTGACACATCTGAATGCCTTCTTGATGGAATCAAAGTAAAAACTGAAAGCATTTCCTACTGAGGAGACTGTAGTAAATGAGGAAATTAGGAAACTTCATAACAAATAAGTCTCCCAAGATGGCCACCAGAGAAAAAAGAGCCCAAATGTAGCACAAATATCACCCAGAGGTAGCCCACGTATAGCCCAATGACAGAAGTGTGCAAAACACTTTTTATTTTTTGTTTTTTTGCAGTTTTATATAGTGCAGACTGGTCAGGTATTGGAGTGCTTTACATGAGCATTGGTTACATCACACAAGGACAAATTCATGTTGGTTGACCCCTACACTACCCAAACACCACTGCACTACCCTAAACCCTAAAACACTACCCCCAGCACGACCCCCTTCACTACTCAAACACAACTGCACTACCCTAAACTCAAAAACACTACCCCCAGCACGACCGCCTACACTACCCAAACACCACTGCACTACCCTAAACCCTAAATCTACCCCCAGCACTACACAAATACCACTGCACTACCCTAAACCCTAAAACACTAGAACCCAGCACGACCCCCTACAGTACACAAACACCACTGCACTACCCTAAACCCTAAAACACTACCCCTACACTACACAAACACCATTGCACTACCCTAAACCCTAAAACACTACCACCCAGCATGACCCCCTACACTACACAAACACCACTGCACTACCCTAAACCCTAAAACACTACCCCAGCACGACCCCCTACACTACCCAAACACCACTGCACTACCCTAAACCCTAAAACACTACCCCCAGCACGACTCCCTACACTACACAAACACCACTGGACTACCCTAAACCCTAAAACACTACCCCCAGCACGACTCCCTACACTACCTAAACACCACTGCACTACACTAAACCCTAAATCTACCCCCAGCATGACCTCCCACACTACACAAACACCACTGCACTACCCTAAACCCTAAAGCACTACCCCCAGCACGACCCCCTACACTACCCAAACACCACTGCACTACCCTAAACCCTAAAACACTAACCCCAGCATGACCCCCTACACTACCCAAACACCACTGCACTACCCTATACCCTAAAACACGACCCCGTACACTACACAAACACAACTGCCCTACCCTAAACCCTAAAACACTACCCACAGCATGACCCCCTACACTACACAAACACCACTGCACTACCCTAAACCCCCCTACACCATACAAACACCACTGCATTACTCTAAATCCTAAAACACTACCCCCAGCACGACCCCCTCACAACACAAACACCACTGCACTACCCTAAACCCTAAATCGACCCCCAGCACGACCCCCTACACTACCCAAACACCACTGCCATACCCTAAACCCTAAAATACTACCCCCAGCATGATCCCCTACACTACCCAAACACCACTGCACTACCCTAAACCTTAAAACACTACCCCCAGCACTACCCCCTACACTACACAAACACCACTGCACTACCCTAAACCCTAAAACACTACCCCAGCACTACCCCCTACACTACCCAAACACCACTGCACTAACATAAACCCTAAAACACTACCCCCAGCACAACCCCCTACACTACACAAACACCACTGCACTACCCTAAACCCTAAAACACTACCCCCAGCACAACTCCCTACACTACCCAAACACCACTGCACTACCCTAAACCCTAAATCTACCCCCAGCACGACCCCCTACACTACCCAAACACCACTGCACTACCCTACACCATAAAACACTACCCCCAGCAGGACCCCCTACACTACACAAACACCACTGCACTACCCTAAACCCTAAAACACTACCACCAGCATGACCCCCTACACTACTCAAACACCACTGCACTACCCTAAACCCTAAAACACTAACCCAGCACAACCCCCTACACTACCCATACACCACTGCACTACCCTAAAGCCTAAAACACTACCCCCAGCATGACCCCCTACACTACTGCACTACCCTAAACCCTAAAACACTACCCCCAGCATGACCCCCTACACTACCCAAACACCACTGCACTACCCTAAACCCTAAAACACTACCCCCAGCACGACCCCCTACACCACCCAAACACCACTGCACTACCCTAAACCCTAGAAAAGAAACCCCCACCCCATGCCCAATCCCCCTTACCTCTCACTCCTCGTGGTTCCTCTCTCCTCGTGGTTCCTGCTTCACGTTGTCTCTGAGGGGCGGTGCACGTCGTTGTGAGGAAACGGAACAGCCTCTGTTTCCTTACAACGACATGGATCGTCTACATGTTTTTAGAACGCATGGTCATTTACCATACATACCTTTACAACAAAATTCGTTGTAAAGGCATGCGTGGTAAATGACCATGCGTTCTAAAAATGCGTAGTAATGACTTCGTGATGTACAACGCATGCGTGGTAATGCATGCATTGTAATGGTATCGCAAAGTAAAAAAGTCGTTGTAACGGCTGTTTACCGATCGAAGCTGGCCCCTGTTCTTCAGTGAGACGTTTATTTGATTAATTAGGAGGAAGGAATGTGTTTTTTTTACCGAAAAGTGCATTCCCGGCTGTTGTATTGTGAAAGTGTCCGCGTGGCCTGGTTTCACTTCCGGTGAGAGAGTGGAAGAGTCTGTTTGGATCTAAAGGAGTTCTGTTGTTGGGCAGGGCCGGCGCGACATGTCATCAGAAAACATAGCTAATGGAAAGGGTCCTCCCTGAAGTGTGGAGCAGTGCCATGAGAGGTCAACGAGTGTGTGTCCCACCGCAGTATGACCGTACCGCGTGACCCATGTGCCACCTCCAGGGTCTGGGAGGCAGAAGCGGCATCGCAGGTCCTCTTGAAGAACGTTGTAGCACTAATTCTACATTTTGGTACTAGGGCATTTTAACTTTGTTGTTCCTGCCAGATACAAAGAGAAGATCCTGTGTTATTCAGTGCCCTCGTTACCTTTTTTGTGGGTTGTGGTGCTTGTCACTTCGCTGCCCCGCCGGTGCACACGACTGGGCACCCCACCTTGTGTGCCATCTGCAGGGCCTCTGCCCTCGGATCACTGGTTTCGGTTTCTGGAGTGGCAACATAAACAGTTGCTCCCAAAGGACTAGCCTGAACACTTAGGTGAATATCCCCTGCACCAGCATTCCACGGAAATTCTTTCCTAGCTCTCCCACGTCAACGAGGACGTCATAATAGCACGGCTCCGCTCGCGACACCGTATGACGTCATCGGAGCCATAAGAGAACCACGTCGGCGTGCTGACGTCAGTTCCACCCATTTTTTCCGTGCCACCGAGGCAAACAGGGGACCAAGACATTTTCACATGTATACATAGTATAATAAATATATATATATTCACTGAAAAAACCATAGGTTTCAGGCACGTTATAGTTAGAAATTAGCATTTAAAAAACCTTAGAAATTCACTGAAAAAACCATAGGTTTCAGGCACGTTATAGTTAGAAATTAGCATTTAAAAAACCTTAGAAATTCACTGAAAAAACCATAGGTTTCAGGGGCGTTATAGTTAGTTGGACATTTCACTCGTACAAAACCATAGAAACTCCCCCATTATAGTTAGTTCAGCTAACTATAACTCGCGCGCCCGCAATGCACTGCTGATGACGTCACATATTACATCACTCATGACATGGTCAGTGACATCACTCATGACATCACTGATGACATCTCAAATGACATCACTGATGACATCATCCAGTGAATGTGTGTTTTTCTGAAAATTAAATATGTTTTATATATGTATATCTCAAGGTCGATGGAAGAATAAATGGGTATATAAGTGTCTAAATGGATGATTTTGTTTTGTAAAATTGATTGTATAACTGATTAAGTGTATCTTAGTGAATACATGGGTTAGTGAGTAATGTTTAAATATGAAAATATCTGTATCAGTCTCTCACTTTGTGTATAAGTGGCTGCATGGGTTGGTGAGTAGCTACATGAGTGTCTATATGGGTTATTAGTTGGTTTTTTGAGTATCAGTATGAGTGTCTGAGTGTCTGTATGGTTCGGTGGGGGTATTACTTAGTGCATAGATGCATGAATGAGTGACTCACTGTTTGTATGTGTTGAAGACAGCATATGTGCAGGACTGTATAGGTGGATGAGTATGTGTATGGGTGTGTTAGTGAGTGAATGACTGTCTCAATAGTGTCTTTATGAGTAACTACATATGTTTTAAACTAGTATATGTGAGTATTGGTGTATATAAGTGAGTATATGTGAGAGTGAGAGATTGGAAGAGTTCCTGTACAAATAAGTAGGTGTTTCTATAAGTGATTGTTTAAGAGAGTAAGTATGTGTAAGTTTCTGTAGAAGTAAGTGTGGTAGTGTGTGTATAACTGTATATGCAAGTAAATGGATGTTTGATACTTTGTTTGCATGTGTGACTATGTGTGTGAGTAACTCTATGGATGAGTGGCGGTGTGTAACAGGATGTATAGGTGTATGAGTACATATGATGAGTGAGTACATTTATGAGTGACTGTATAGGGACTGTTGGTGAATGAGTGGATGTGTGTGTAGATCTTGGAATTACTGAATAGGTGTGTTGTAACTGGTATTGGTATGTCCATTGTTTTGAAAATGTTAGTTTGTATTTTTGAGTGTGTGTATCAAAGGTTATATTAGGGTGAGAGGAGGTCTGCCACTCTATCACAAGGATGATGTCATCAGTGATGTCATCAGTGATGTCATTTGAGATGTCATCAGTGATGTCATGAGTGATGTCACTGACCATGTCATGAGTGATGTAATATGTGACGTCATCAGCAGTGCATTGCGGACGCGCGAGTTATAGTTAGCTGAACTAACTATAACGGGGGAATTTCTATGGTTTTGTACGAGTGAAATGTCCAACTAACTATAACGCCCCTGAAACCTATGGTTTTTTTCATTGAATTTCTAAGGTTTTTTAAATGTTAATTTCTAACTATAACGTGCCTGAAACCTATGGTTTATTCAGTGAATATATATATATATACTTAGAGCAGAAGAAGATCCTCCTGCCCTGCCTTGAATTAGTGTTGCTTACTTGCTTTCACCACATCCGCCCCAGCAAGTGTGTGATCAATTATTGGTGTAAATTTAATTTAGGCACACCTCAATAAATCACACAGCCCGGGGGAAGAGGGTTAGGGTTTGATGAATGGTTGGGAAGGGGTATTTGAGGGAAAGGTTTGACAAAGACAAACACTAGACTACACATGGACAACAACACACAATCTTGGCAGACGACCATCATAATAATAAATCTGTTAAGGGAGAAAAAGGAAATGCATGCATGATGTGGTTAATGATAAGTAGTACTAAGTAGACTAGTAGACAGTACAGGGCAGCAGTATATTAATAATTATTATTATTATTCAATTGCCTTGCCTGTCTGCCCTCAGAGAGACCCAAATTACATACATTTTATTTATGTTCTGTTGTATCGGGCTTCCTTTTAAAGCTAGCAAAATAAATAAAAAAATAGCTGTAGGGATATAAACAAAGACTAAGAGCAAACGTAATAAACAAACAACAACACACAGTCGTAATGATTGAAGAGAAAAAATGAATCAAATTAATTAAAAGATGATAAATGATACTAAGTTACTGTATGTTATTATCCTGGTCAAATTGGGAAGTTGCATCTCGGTATTCCTCTTGGTCCTCCCTCCCATGGACGCTCCGTCCATCAATCTTGGGTGCCACTGCCTGCCTGGCGGATGCGGATTGGTAAGGTAAGTGTGAGTTGTTTTTCCCAGTATAGCACAGGGTAAAGGCCGGCCTGTAAGTGTAGATGGAAAAACAAAAGGGATATTGAAAAATCAAGGGGAAAAGTAAAGTTAAAACTCATAAATTAAGGAGGAGTACAACAAGAACACTTTCAGAGGCGGCATGGCTAAATCATGTCTACTCTGTTTCCAGCATTAACGAGGCTACAAAAACAACAGGACAGAGCAGGCCCACGGCACCCACCCAACCTCCACTTAGCTTAGATTTTGACTGAGCCAGACAAAGCACACATATACAGCAACATAGCATTTTCCAAATTAAGTAACTAAATCAATGCACCGCAGCCAGTCATACCACTACTCTCAACTGTCATGCCTTTCACAGTAGCATCCCCTAGTCTTCGCATTACATATTCATTGATTGGTCTGTACTGCTCAAACAGACGGTCAAGCATGTAATAAGTTGAGTTCCAACGTGTTGGCACCTCCTGGATGAGTGCTTTAACTGGCACTCTATACTCACGTTGAATGATCCTCAGCTGCTTCCGGGCTTTAAAAGAATGGCTGAAATGTGTGCATATTCTTCTGCAGGTGGTCAGTAAGTTGCTGACTCTGTATTCTTTTTTCAGAAAGTCTTGAACAATGATGTTAATGCAGTGCGTCAAACACAAGCCCCTGAAATAGCCGCCATCGCCCATGGCCTTAACTATATTACTGCCATTGTCCGTGGCAACAAAACCAATGTTAAGCCCTCTTGGGTGCAGCCATTCAAAGACCTTGCCATTAAACTCTTCCAAAATGTTTGCAGCAGTATGAGATTTCTCCATGGCGAACATGGCTACAGTTGCATGTTTCCGAGTGGCATTAAAAATCTTAGCAGTGTCAACACCTGCAGATATCTTTTCTCTAACCCCCACAAAAGAGATACAGTGTGCAGTGATGCACATGTAATCAGTGGCTTGGCAACTGGTCCACATGTCTGTTGTCATGTGGAAACTGTGAACAGCACTCTGCCACAAAGCTTGTCCAAGCAATTCCAGCACGTCGTGATGTAGTGCTGGAACAGCAACTCTGGCAAAATAGGACCGGCTGGGAACCTTCCATTTTGGGCAGAAGGCTGTCACAAATTCAAGAAAACCCACCCCTTCCACAAAAAAAAGGGAGAAGGTCCAGCGCTAACATTTTAGCCAGCTTCGCATTGTACAAACGTGTCGTTGGGTGGTTGCATTCGTACTGCCCCTCCGACCTAAACATGCTGAGAATGGCAGGCTGGATTTTTTTCCTTTGTGTTGCCACTGATGCAGGTGACTATTTGATGCCAGATGTTGTTAGGCTCAATGCCGCACTTTTTTTCGTTGCGTTACTCTGTTGCCTTGGTGTCTCACTCTCAGCCTTACTCTTACGCCACTGAGATGTTGCTGAGGCAGATGATGAGGGTGTGGGCAGTACCACTGCACTGCTGGGGACAGGGCTACTTTGTGTTCCAGAGAAAATGTCTCCCTCGTGTTCACCTTCCACCGTGATCGTATCTTCTTCAACTTCTTCATCACCACCAACAGCAATGGGTGCAGTTTTACTTTTTTGGCCTTTATGGTGTTCCTCCCACTGGATCAAGTGTTGTGTTTTCAGATGGGTTGTTTGGCCTCCAGTACCATAGTTTGTACCAAGCTTACCCCGACTAACACCTTGTTTACAAATGGAGCATATAGCAACGTTCTCCTCCTTACTGCTAACCGAAAAGAAGTCCCAAACTGGGGAGGTGAACTTTCTGGAGCTGCTGGAGGTGCCACTTGCAATGCCGGATGAACTGGAGGGTGGGCGTGGAATTTGACTCTGTGCACTACCACTACCTACTTCTACTGAGGTTGTTGTGCTGGATGTAGGTCACTGCCGGGCCTTTGCAAATGCAAATATGGAAGCTGGTGGAGGTGGTGTTGGTGTTACCAGTGTTGGTGGTATCCGTGCCACATCCCTCACAGCAATTTGGGATGGGGTAATGTCGGTCTCACTCTCCACTGGGGCGGGACTGATGTCCATGATGACTGGCTCGTCATCATCCTCCTCTTCTAAATCTACCTCCATAACTCTAAGTCTTTCTGGAACCTTCCTTTTCTCTAGCCTTGTCTCATGGCGTCTCTCACTCTCAGACTGAGGTGGTGGCTTCCAAGTGGCATCTAGATCATCAGAAGGGGGGCTTGCAGAAGAACTCGATCGACTAACCCTCCTTTCCCTTGCTGGGGATCTGGAAGACAATGGATCTTCTGAAAGAGTGGCTTGCTCTTCTTCCTCTGCAGGAAGCTCGATTTCCTGAACTGCCCCTACTTCGGGAGGAATAACTACTATTGTGGGCGGTGGTTGCAGCTATTGTTGTCCACTTATCTGAGTTTCCTGCGTTGATTGGGTACTACTTTGCGATAACGATAAATCAATTTCAACATCGCTGCTCGTTGGCGTTGTCGTGATGAGACTGGCTGCCTTTGCGACAGACATGGGCTTGGGCCTAGGTTGGTGGGGTGGGTCCACTGATGCGGGGGTGCTGCTCCCAGCTTGATCCCCAGACACCGCTGCTTCAGGCGCAATTTTTGGTTTCCCAAAAAGATCTTGGTCAGCACAACAGAAGTGGTAAGTGGCACTTCCTTCTTCTTCTCACTGGCAACTTTCTTTTGTACTGGAGGACCTGGTACCTTTCTTTGGGGCCATCTTCTTCAGATGTCAGCAGCACGCAGTGGCACAAGTTGAAGAGATGTCTGTGGTCACACGTCACATGACGTCGTTCGCAGCAGGACTTCTGTCTGGCAGTACAATGGGTGATGACGCCTCCTCCTCTTTTGTGCACCTAAATGCAAAGAAGCGAGAAGAACATCAGTGAAATGTGGCATTTATTGTTGTGGTTCAATTTACTACTGTACAAACAAACAAATATAATATATAACTTAGTGTGTGGTCACACTTGTTAGTGTTATTATTAATATTATTAAATTGTATTAACTCAGTTATTAAAAAACATAACAACAGTGTAGCCATTTGTGAGACTTTGACAACAAGTGCTTTCATGGTGTACTGTGTACACTCAGGAAGGATAGGAAAGAAGAAGAACAAAAACACAAATGTAACGGAACCTGTTTGGCATTGTGAATGTGATTGTGCATCACGTGGGATGCAGCATCATTCAGGAAG
Source organism: Calotriton arnoldi (assembly GCA_963921515.1). NCBI lineage: Eukaryota > Metazoa > Chordata > Amphibia > Caudata > Salamandridae > Calotriton > Calotriton arnoldi. The sequence goes on from CAWUFW010007611.1 coordinate 704,309, forward strand.
CTGCAGCTGGCAATGGGGATGGAAGCAGTAAGCCAAGAGGAACAAAGGACAGACATGCAGGCCTTTGGCAAAAGCAGCACACTAACTACCACCACAAAATGGCCACCAGCCACATGGTCACTCACACAACAACAAGTAGGAGGCCTGTAAAACAATGAACTCAAGCAGGCCTATATGGCCAGACAAAGGAGGCATGCTAAACAACACAGCTTTAATGCAACAATGCAAAAACGAAAATCCACAGAGCTAAAAAAGGTTTGCAAGTTACACAACAACCACACCACACACATCCAACAAAGGCATTTATTTAACACACACGAAAAAAGTGAAATATACCCCAAAAAAACACATTTTGCAATTCAATCCAATGCCATCCATGCTCTAAATGATGTTTAAATTCAACAGACACCACAGAAACAGTTATTTCATGCACCCATGAGTAGCTCTGGGCCTACTGTCTGAAAAAGGCCTATTGGCAGACTAGGCCACATAGTGAATCAATTCAAATCAATAATATTGCAAATGTATTAGAAAATGTAGTGAACTGTACTGCATTTTTTGCTGGGAAAAAGAAAACAATTGCATGCAAAACAACAACAAGGGCAAGGCATGGCCACCACAAAGAAAGCTTGCAGACCTATGGCAAAAGCACACTGCCTGCCTGTACAAAATGGCCGCTAGGCCACCACAACAACAAGAAAGGGAAGACAGACAATGCAGGCCTATGGCAAAACAACACTGGCTGGCTTCACAAAATGGCCACCAGCCACATGTCCAAGCCACCACAACAACAAGAAAGGGAAGACAGACAACAATGCAGGCCTATGGCAAAAGCACACTGGCTGGCTTCACAAAATGGCCGCCAACCACATGGCCAGGCCACCACAACAACAAGAAAGGGAAGACAGACAACAATGCAGGCCTATGGCAAAAGCACACTGGCTGGCTTCACAAAATGGCCGCCAGCCACATGGCCAGGCCACAACACAACAAGAAGCAGTAAGCCAAGAGGAACAAAGGAAAGACATGCAGGCCTATGGCAAAAGCAGCACACTAACTACCACCACAAAATGGCCACCAGCCACATAGTCACTCACACAACAACAAGCAGAAGGCCTGTAAAACAATGAACTCAAGCAGGCCTATATGGCCAGACAAAGGAGGCATGCTAAACAACACAGCTTTAATGCAACAATGCAAAAACGAAAATCCACAGGGCTAAAAAAGGTTTGCAAGTTACACAACAACCACACCACACACATCCAACAAAGGCATTTATTTAACACACATGAAAAAAGTGAAATATAAAATATACCCCCAAAAAACACATTTTGCAATTCAATCCAATGCCATCCATGCCCTAAATAATGTTACTTTAAATTCAACATACACCTCAGAAACAGTTGTTTCATGCACACATGAGTAGCTCTGGGCCTACTGGCTGAAAGGTCTATTGGCAGACTACTGGGCTAGTAAATTAAATAAATGTTGCAAATTGATTGCAAAAGTTGGAGAAGATGTAGTAAACTTTGCAACATGTTTCCTTTATAGAAGAAACCTAGTAGAAAAATTACATACAAAGAAAAACAACTAGGCCCCTACTGAAACTATAGGCCACCCACAACAATAAATTTAAAAAAAACGATGAAAAGTACAAAAAAATGTAGGTGCAATGCCCCAATCAAACAAACAACACCAATTTTCCAACTTACTTGTAAAATCTCAAATCCAAAAGTCCTCAAATCCAATATGGTATATGATGCAGCAGACACTGATCCTACCAGCTCCAAATCCAAATGAAAAGTGAACCGGACATGGACAAAGCACTGGGAGGAGCCTGCTGGACAGAAACAGGAAGTTGGAGACTCTGGGGCACTTTCTTCCTCCTAAAAAAAAAAGTAAAAAAAAGAAAAAGAACTCCTTGCACAAAAAAGTACAGCCAAATGTCAATCTGAGGAGTTTTTTTCATCCAAATCATCATTTCGAGAAGGTTTTATGCTGCACGAGAGATATTCTTCTCCAGCTTGCAAATTCTGCGTGTTCGGCATCGCGATCTTCACGGAACTTCTGCCAGAAGTCCGATGGCGCGTCCGAATGACGTGTTCGCGATCGCACACTCTCGCAGGACCGTGTGGCTGGCTACCAAATCTCGTGGCGCACGCGAACGGATAGGAAATCTCGTCAGCAAACGCAGGCATCCCGGTAAGTCACTCCAGCGTGCACGAAAACGCATTTTGAACGCGCGAACAAAAAAAATCTCCGCTCCGTTGCTCGGAGTTTTCGGTAGCTCCGCGTTCTACGTGGAACGCAAAGTTGCCAAAAATCCGCAAACTCCACGAGCGGAGCGGATTTCTCCACCCAGGGTTAACTTGGAGTCACTCTAGTGGTCCTGGGTTTAGGATAAAGGTCCAGTCTTTCACACACCAAAAGACAATGTTGCCCTTTTTGTTAATTATTTGTATAGGTCCAAAGCTACCAGTGGCATCCATGTAATCTGTAAAAACTTCAATAAGTCCTGACATTTTTGCCAAGAACTTATTGAATTCGCCGTTGTAAGTGTGGACTCCAAGATCCAACAAACATTGTTGCATATGGAAATCTACATTTTAAACAGTTTAAAATATTTTGGTACAAAGCATTTTATTGGCATTTTCTTTAATGTACAAGTTACATTGAAAAGTCAAATCTCTCACTGCAACTCTCTCTCTCTATTCGCGCCACCTTCTCCCAACACAAATTGAGCAATAGGCAACAAGAAGTTTCCTTATAGAACTAATGTGCCATGGGTATTATTGACTAATTAACTAAAATAGGAACTAATTATTAACTAATCAGATTGAAATATTAATTTGATCAAATGAATGCAAAAGATTAACAAAAGTTTACATGAAACTGGCACTGCCAATGTCCATGATGTTCCTGTTGCATGTGTGTGTGTGAGCCTTTGTGAGGAAGACCAACTTGCCTCAGCTTGTGCCTGACCTGTTATGTGTGTGGTGGAAAGTTGCACTGCCTCTGTCTGTGCTTTATCCATTCTGTCTGCATGAGATCCCTTTTGCTGATGATGCCTAAGCTGCACCAATATTTTGCTAGAGGGAATCTTGCCATCCTCATGCTCATGATGCCACTGTCGTTAGTGTTTGTGCATGAAATATTACCCTGCTTCTGCCTCTTATATAACTAACATTGTCCAATCCTGCTCAGGGAGGCCAAGGAGCAAGCAGGGGCTACTGGACCGTAGCCATGGTAGCTGGGGTCATTTGCCTCTGATACTCTGGGGCCCATTCTAATATTGTTCTGCTAAGTGGGTCAATTATAACCTCTTCAGCAATTTACTCTCATTGGTAGTGGTGGTGAGCTGTCACAGGAATCTGAGGGAAGTAGTGTGGTTGTGCTTCTAGCTCAGCAGTCAACAATCACCAGGCAGCACAATGAATTGAATGTCCAAACCAGTGTTTCTCTTTGTTAAACAAAAGTATGTTAATTTACACATTGGGCCCTATCCAGAAACTGCATTTTCTAATGTGTTCTAATGTGTACTTACTACAAAATGAAATTCATAAACCTATGAGTGTAAATCTCTACCCACACACCTATATTTTCTGTGGGGAGTGCAACACATGTGGAAGTTTACTACTGAGCTTTAAATGTGGGTGGGACAAGGTGAAGTGAATGGAAAAAGGGGAATACTTACGACTAAATGTGAGTGGATTAGGGACGAGTTAGGAGGAGTTCAGGGAGTGCTGCAAAGGAGGGGTTTAGGGAGGGACAGACAGCCATACACAAAAGAGTAAGTCTATTGCTGTTCACAAACTGCACTTCTAAAGTTCCTACAGCCGGAAAGAACCCAAAACAATAGTAAATGTACTCCAGCTCTGACCTGGAGTAAGTCCTGCACCACATATGGCCAATCACTGCTACTGCTACACCCTGTTATAGTCAACAAGCATTGGCAAAGCCAATAGGTCTCATCTATGGGTGAGCATTTGGTTTTGCCAAAAAGGTAGAGATGGACAGCAGGAGGATTTACAATATTTTAGCCAAGTTTTGGTGGTGGGGAGGAGGGGAATTAACAATAGGAACAGTGAGCGGTTGGAGGGGAATAAGCAACAAGGATGGGAGGGGAAAAAACAACAGAGATGGGAGGGGAAGGGGAAGGGGAAGAAGCAACAGGGACAGACGGTGCAAGGAGAAGAAGCAACACAGATAAGGGGTTGGAAGGGAAGTAGCCAGAAAATTAAAAAAATTGTACTCAATCACAGCAGCATCAGCAGAAGGACAGCAATCAAGCTGAAGCAATCAGTACTTGGTCCATGCTCCAGTCAAAAGAAGAGGAAGTGAAGCTGGCTCATGCTGCCCAATTAGTAGGCAGCAAATGAGAGTGACAATGAAGCCCATGAATGAGTGGGCTCCAAGCCCTCTAAAAAATAAAATGTCGCTCCCAAGTGACCAAAAAATGGAGGCAGGGCCATAAAATAGAATATTATCATAGGAAATAATGTTGAAATAAATTATGTTTTTACTTTGTAAATATATATACATTTAATTTAATGTTAAAAATTATATATAAGTGAAAAAAGAAATATTATTTTATGCTAAAACATTATAACATTTTTTGCAAATGTAAAATAAATGTAACCTACATTTTTAATAACTAATTATAATATTTTACATTAATTCTATACCTAACTTTTTGCAATTTAGAATACATAATAAATACATATAAACATTTTCCTATAGGTCAGATTTTTTTAGGTAAATATTTGAAAATGAATATTAATTTATTGATTTAATATTTTTTAACTAATTAGATATTTCAATCAAAATTAAGTTAATAATGCTGTAGTTTTTGTATTTTGTTCTACATTATAAATAAATATCTAAAACTACGCAGTGTAGATATTTTGGGACACTTATCACTGTCAATTCTCACCCAGAATTTTAGCGTCTCTGCAGATGCTAAATAGCTCCATTCGGTTAGGCCAGTTTCGGTCCTAATAGCCTAGACTATGGTAGAAGGCGGTAGTGAGAGTAATCTTTTTAAGCACCTACCCTCTTCAAGATCCCAGCTTGTTTTCCCGCTAATACTAAGAACTTCCACACCATATTGGAGCTGAGACCGTACCATTTCCCAGATACGCTGCCAAAACCGGTCTTTGAAATGGTCTTTCAAACATTTTGTCAAATTTCTTTAGTCCCCCTATCAAAGAAAGAGCTTTTGCCTGTACTGATTCAACGTGGTCTTTCCATGACAGGTTCTTCACAAACCACAGCCCAAATATTATTAGCTACTAACTATCTTAATTTTCGCACCATTTAGAGGCCAGTTGAACGTTATCTTCTTATTGTCAAATGGTAACACTTTAGTTGTTTCCAGATTTATTGATAGTTTTTTCTTATTACAATAATCTCCAAAGGTATCTAACTTCTTCTGCCGGCTAATTTCTGTCAAAACCATGATCACTAGGTCGTCTGCATAAAGAAGACAGCTTACGTGTACGCCATTCATTTTAGGGCTAAGGAAATTAGGTAGGCCTAAACTTTTTGGTAGGTCCACTAGAAAAATGTAAAACAAAGTGGGTGCTAAAGCACAACTGTGTGTAAAGCCATTCTTAATGTCTATTCTCCTTGAAAGAGACCCATCAACATCTAATTCCACTTGGGCCCAATTACCTCCATGCAATTCTTGTAGGATTAAGCGCAGTCCATGTGGTATATCCAGACTTTTTAAGGCTTTCCATAGAAATGCCTGCTCAACAGTATCAAACGAAGGGTGGAAAATTTGACAACAGCAATGTAAGCCTCCGCTTTGCTCTATTGATTTTTTAGCTATAGCCCTTAGACTAAAGCAGTGGTTTGCTGTTGAGTGCCCCCCGCCTTGAAACCACCTTGCTCTATAGGGATTATCACGTTTATTTCTGTCCATTCTTCCAATATCCCTAAGAGAAATTTGGAGAACACTTTCCCGCTGGCATCCAACAAGTTTATTTGCCTGTAGCTACCAGGAGAGGCAGTATCACCTTTTTTATATATGGGTTTAATTACCGCTCCCTCCCAGCTATCTGGAAAGCTTCCTGTTGATAAAAGTTTTTGAAACAGAGGATGGAACAGGCTGGACCACCAATCTATGGGGGTCATTACGATGGCGGTCGGAAAAGCTACCCGACCGCCATGGTAGCGGAAACTCACCGCCCACCGCTACCGCGGGAAAACCGACGGCTAGATTAGGATCCTCGGTGGTAAAAATCCAACCGCGGCGGAAAGGAGACCCGAGAAACTGCCCGTCCCGTGCGGAGAAGCCCGAAACCCGTCCGCGGCGTTTGGAATCGCTGCGGAAACAGCACAAACCACCGCAACCACAGCGGAGACACCACCATGGAAATTATGATATCCCCGACATGACTGCGGTGCAGAGCGCTGTTTACGACCGCCACGGTCGACAATAGTGAGGAATGAGAGAGCCCGCGGAAGCGCCGTAGCATAGCCACCGCTGTGTACACTCCGTGAAAAAAATGGCAGTCGGAAAAAATACACACAACATGCCCACAAAGTGCATCAAGCAAACAAGTCATGCACCCAAAAACACCTGACACAGCCCAAAGACACACCCCCATGGTAAACTCAAAAACTACAAATCCCAGGACGACACACACACCACACCTGCAACCAATACCCCATCCTGACACACCCACATAGCCCAGTATAAATCCAGCCCCCTACCAGACCACAATCCTTTGCAAAACTCCAGAACTGAAGGGACATACACCACAGCTGACAGGAGAGGCAAATCTGCACAACACACACACACACATCACCACCACCACCACTTCTACACCTGCACCTCTAACCCCTTTGCATATCACACACCATACACATCACCACCACCACCACCTCAACACTTGCACCTCAAACACCTTGGCACATCACACACCATGTCACCACAGAAAATGCCCAAATTCACTGACAGTGAGTTGAGGGTCCTGGTAGATGAGATAATCAGGGTAGAACCCCAATTGTTTGGTAACCTGGTACAACAGACACCAGTAGCCACAAGAATGCTAATGTGGAGAAGGATAGTAGATAAGGTAAATGCAGTAGGGACCGTGCCACGCAATAGAAATGAAATTATGAGGCGCTGGGACGATCTGAAGGCAGTGGTCAAGAAAAAGAGAGCCAAGAACCATGAGCTGGCTAACAGGATAGGCAGTGGCCCTCCCGTTCCACTCAAGACATTCACCGAATGGGAGGAGAAGGTGCTTGGCATACTGCATCCAGAGAGTCTCACAGGAATACCCGGGGAGTGGAGGCTGGTAAGTACAAACAAATGCCTAACATCACACTGACATGTACTGTCTTGCACCACTACTAAGCTATACCTCCCAGGTACAAATGTAGTCATGAGCACCACACTGTCACCAACACATCTCTCACACATTAATCCAACAGTCCCTCAGGTTCACCTCAAAGGTAGCTACAAACATCACCATGGGTACATGTTTACATGCTGCCAGCACTACAACTCCCACCAGGCCCCCTTGTCCTACAGATGCGCAAGATGGAGCCCTGACCCCCCCCATGTGGCAGCCATTGCATTGCTCGCCTTAACCTAACAGGTAGGTAGCCATCCTCACAGGGAGGTGTGTGTGTGTGCACTGGAAGTCTGCACTACAACTCCCACCAGGCCCCCTTGTCCTAAAGATGCGCAAGATGGAGCCCTGACCTCCCCCCCATGTGGCAGCCATTGCATTGCTCACCTTAACCTAACAGGTAGGTAGCCATCCTCACAGGGAGGTGTGTGTGTACTTTGGAAGTCTGCACTACAACTCCCACCAGGCACCCCTTGTCCTACAGATGCGCAAGATGGAGCCCTGACCCCCCCCCATGTGGCAGCCATTGCATTGTTCACCTTAACCCAACAGGTAGGTAGCCATCCTCACAGGGAGGTGTGTGTGTGGTTTGGAAGTCTGCACTACAACTCCCACCAGGCCCCCTTGTCCTACAGATGCGCAAGATGGAGCCCTGAACCCCCCATGTGGCAGCCATTGCATTGCTCACCTTAACCTAACAGGTAGGTAGCCATCCTCACAAGGAGGTGTGTGTGTGTGCTTTGGAAGTCTGCACTACAACTCCCACCAGGCCCCCTTGTCCTACAGATGCGCAAGATGTAGCCCTGACCCCCCCATGTGGCAGCCATTGCATTGCTCACCTTAACCTAACAGGTAGGTAGCCATCCTCACAGGGAGGTGTGTGTGTGCTTTGGAAGTCTGGACTACAACTCCCACCAGGCCCCCTTGTCCTACAGATGTGCAAGATGGAGCCCTGACCCCCCCATGTGGCAGCCATTGCATTGCTCACCTTAACCCAACAGGTAGGTAGCCATCCTCACAGGGAGGTGTGTGTGTGGTTTGGAAGTCTGCACTACAACTCCGACCAGGCCCCCTTGTCCTACAGATGCACAAGATGGAGCCCTGAACCCCCCCATGTGGCAGCCATTGCATTGCTCACCTTAACCTAACAGGTAGGTAGCCATCCTCACAGGGAGGTGTGTGTGTGTGCTTTGGAAGTCTGCACTACAACTCCCACCAGGCCCCCTTGTCCTACAGATGTGCAAGATGGAGCCCTGACCCCCCCATGTGGCAGCCATTGCATTGCTCACCTTAACCTAACAGGTAGGTAGCCATCCTCATAGGGAGGTATGTGTGTGCTTTGGAAGTCTGCACTACAACTCCCACCAGGCCCCCTTATCCTACAGATGCGCAAGATGTAGCCCTGACCCCCCCATGTGGCAGCCATTGCATTGCTCACCTTAACCTAACAGGTAGGTAGCCATCCTCACAGGGAGGTGTGTGTGTGTGCTTTGGAAGTCTGCACTACAACTCCCACCAGGCCCCCTTGTCCTACAGATGCGCAAGATGGAGCCCTAACCCCCCATGTGGCAGCCATTGCATTGCTCACCTTAACCTAACAGGTAGGTAGCCATCCTCACAGGGAGGTGTGTGTGTGTGCTTTGGAAGTCTGCACTACAACTCCTACCAGGCCCCCTTGTCCTACAGATGCGCAAGATGGAGCCCTGAACCCCCCCATGTGGCAGCCATTGCATTGCTCACCTTAACCTAACAGGTAGATACCCATCCTCACAGGGAGGTGTGTGTGTGTGCTTTGGAAGTCTGCACTACAACTCCCACCAGGCCCCCTTGTCCTACAGATGCGCAAGATGGAGCCCTGACCCCCCCCCATGTGGCAGCCATTGCATTGCTCACCTTAACCCAACAGGTAGGTAGCCATCCTCACAGGGAGGTGTGTGTGTGGTTTGGAAGTCTGCACTACAACTCCCACCAGGCCCCCTTGTCCTACAGCTGCGCAAGATGGAGCACTCCCCACAACCATGTGGCAGATATTGAATGTGACTCCTCAAACTTACTGGTACGTAACCATTTCAACTGGGAGTGGTGTGTGGAATTGGTGACACTGCAGTACAACCCACAACAGGCCCACTTCTTCAAGAGATCAGCATGATGGAGCACTTGTCCCACTCATAGGCATGTTATGTTTGTTCCCCCGCACATCACAGCATACCACTTTGTCCACAGTCACCTACACAAATGATGCTAAACAGTCGTATTGTACTCAGCATGCACAAGTCTCACTGCAAAAATTTCCCACATTGTGTCTACTGTGCCAGGCATCACACACTGCAACACTAACACCTATCATGCTTCCCTGCAGCAGTGTCTGGCACGTTGGTTGTCAAAGTGCTAATCACCCATGTCATACCACAGTGTTGCAATGTAAACAGTGGAAGTGCAGATTACCAAAAAACTCCACTGGACCTGGGACTCACACTGCTAAATTATGCACATCCCAACTGCCTTGCAACAGACCCAGCTGCCACAGTGCTGCACTGAATTGCATAACAAGAGTACCTTGTCTGACTAAAATGCACAAATGTGTCTGCTTGGGACCAGCAATGTGTGTATGCATTGACAATGGTCACATCTCACACTGTCTGTCTGAACAGTGCTGGTATAGTCTGGCCCCAAAAGCACACATTGTCTGCACATGGATGACTGTATCTTACAAACACACCACTGTTGATGACAACATGTAAGTGTATGGATGCCCCGGAACAACTGCATCACCAGTACTTTGATCATGTTCTCAGGTCCACAAATCCCATGAAACCATGATAGTGTGGAAATGTTTGCTGGGTGAGATGTTCAACCTGCTGTATGTCACCACAGTGATAGGAGCCTATACTCCATGCCCTATTTTGCCTGCAAATGTTGGGGGAGTGAACCCCACACCCAGATAGTTGGGACAACAGTGATGGTGGGGCCACACCCCATGCTCTAATGTGATGTGAAAAGTTTGGGTACTGAAACCCACACACACCTTCTGCTCACCACAGGCACGTTCCTCCCAAGAATGACTCTTAAGTCACATAGCCATGTCATTGCTCACCTTCACCTCAACCGGTAGGTAGCCATCTTCACACGGAGACGGTGTTGTGGTGTTGGCAAATTGTCCCACAAATCCCATTATGCATGCTGTCCCACCCCTGAGTAGGATGGGCCACTCCACCCCCAATCAGAATCATGTGGCAGGCATTGTATGCCACCCACTCAACTAACAGGTAGCTAACCGCATCTCACAGGTAGGGGTGTGTGGGGGTGGGAAGCTTGCACAACAACTCACACAAGCCCACATGAGCTCCAGCCCCCAAGACTGATAACATCAGTGTCAGTCATTGCAATGTCCACTTCCAAATCACTGGTAGGTAGACATATCATGCTGACTTGTCCCACACTGGACCAAGATGGAAGCCTTCCTCACACACACACAGAGAGGTCTTACAAATACAAGCACAAAACAGCAAACAGAACATATCACCAGCCACTACATGCAGCCAGATATGCCTCACAACAAGCATGGTGGCATAGGACACCAGGCCTCACATTGCACAACTGCACACCCAGATAGCATTGGCCACTATAGTGTGCACACACTTAAGCAAATGAAACCATGACAGCAACCAAAGTGTGACATTCAGATCCACATGTAGATGTAACTCAGTGCACAACCCTGCACACCACTGCATGCCATCTGAAAATGGCAGGGGTCCAGACCAGCAAGGACCAAATGAAAGCAAAGAAAGCATGGCTGGTAGTGCAAATACAGATATGTACACCACATGCCAAAGGTATGGATGCAACTACAATGTTCCCCCAATGTGCAGAGAAAACGGCTGCAAGGGCACAACAAGTGACATACCTTTTTTAACAGGATCACATATGATTAAACACTCACTAGATGCCAACATGAACCTGTCAATGTAAAAAATGTAAATTGTGCATGTCATGTCTTGCCAACTCCCAATATGGACGAGTAATGCATGTACCTCAACAGCTTGTAAAGCATCACTGGATGTCGGTAACTGCAAATTAGATCAGTGAACAACTGCTGGATGTACAAACAGTTGATGTAACAGTGCGAACAGAAGCTTTGCTGGTTGCAACACAATGACCATTTCTCATCTGACCCACAGGTGACCAAGAACTCACTGCAGAGGACGACACCACCAACCTGCAGAGCCAGTCCCCCACCCCGGAACAGAGACTACTGGATGAAGACTCCCAGGATTCCTTCGATGAGGAGCCCCAAGCCAGCACATCTGTTGTGGCAGGCTGCAACCAGGCCCAGGCACCCATTGTCCCCACAACCACATCTGCTGCAACCCATGACCTTCCCCAGACAGCTGTTATCACGGCCTGTGTGGCAACCACTACCACCACCACTACCAAAGCTGCCCGCAACACCCTCCCTGCCCCAGGTGATGAGCACCCCACGACATCTACTGAGGAGGCCAGGGAGAGGATGCAGCGGAGCAATGTGGGGAGCCAACAGGCCCGTGGCAGAAGTGTAGGTAGGAGGGGCAGGGTCATGCAGAGGGGAACTGAGCCTGGGACGGAAGCCCTGTCCCACATCAACAGAGTCCTTGGGGCATACGAACAGGCCCAGGGACGAATGGGCCGGTCTGAGGAAGATTCTCGGGAGCTCCTCCTGCTGATAAGATCCATGGACACTCGCATGGGACAAATTGTGGACCTCTTTGGGCAGCAAGTGGCAATCCTGAGGGACAGGCCAGCGCAACATTCAACATCTCCGCCTCCCCTGATGGGCAGCAGGATGACAGTTCGTCATCCTCCCCTGCGTCCACAGAGGGGGTGAGTCCTCAGATACCACTGCCCCTGCAGCACAGGCCCCTCCAGTCAAGCGCAAAAGGGGCCGTCCAAGGAAAGGCCAGGAGGCATCACGTGCCAAAGCACCTGCCAAAGGCAAGTCCCGGAGCCAGCCATGATGGCAGACCACTGCACCACTGCATTTACCTTTTGGACTATCCTTCCCTACACTGCCATGTGAATGGCATCTGTCTGTTGGACTGGGTCTCCACATCACTGTGGTGACTACTCAATTATCTCATCTACCATGACCGTCAACTCATTTCTTCAAATTCCCCCATGTACATTTTCTCGACCCTCACATGTCACAATTGTAAATAAATACACCTTACACACATGTTGTTGTGTCTGCTCCGTCTTTAATACAGGATGTGCAACCTTCACCGTGATGTAAATGTCCCAGGGAAATGGAATGTAGGTAGGCAAGGAGAGGCTGAAGGGACCTAGGAAAAACATTAGAACAAGAGTCACTTGTTTTGGTGTGGCATCACACACATCACACAACACTTGTCAACAAGGTACTCCAATCTTCACACATTACACAGAGCAACAGTCGCCATGGAGACATCCTGTATCTGTGTCAAACTACCCTATCCCACAAACATTGCCAACCAGCAAGGAGTGAACACAAGGCTGCAGTCACCAAGCTCACATACACCCTCAAAGCAACTGCAACACCATCAGACCATGTGTCCCTCCTACATCGTCACTCACCTTCAAGTGAAGTAGCGGTTGATGAGCTGTTGTCGCATGTCGACACCTTCCTCCTCTCCACTGTCCTCGGCACTGGACCGGGTTGGTTTGCAGGCGGGGGCCTTGGCTGCTCATCATCATCCAGGATCAGGGGTATTGCCTTGCGAATGGCCAGGTTGTGGAGCATGCAGCATGCCACGACTATCTGACACACCTTTCTTGGCGAGTACATCAGGGCACCTCCGGTACGGTCCAGGCAGCGAAATCGTGACTTTAGGAGACCAAATGTACGCTCTATTACACGCCGTGTCCTCCCATGGGCATCATTATATCGCACATCAGCTGCTGTCACAGGATTCCGCAGTGGGCTCAGCAACCACGGATGGTTAGGATATGCAGAGTCACCTGGGTGTGAGAAACACAGATTAACCTTGATGTTTCACAATGCCACAGGACAGCATGTCACACACACACCATGCTACTCCACTATGCATACTCACCCACAAGCCATGCACGCTCAGGAAGCAGATTGGCCATCAGCTGTGGGACGATGCTGCTGCGCATGATGTGCGAATCATGGGCTGACCCGGGATACCTGGCACACACGTGGGAGATGATCATGTCCGCCCGGCACACCACTTGAACATTTACTGAGTGGTAATGCTTCCGATTTCTGTAAACTTGCTCACGTGCCTGTGGTGGCACAAGCCCACCATGTGTGCAATCAATGGCACCAAGAACATGGGGGATGTGCCAAGGGCATAAAAATCTCCCTTCACAGCCACCAACTCTGGCCCCCTGGGGAATTGAATGTATCTGTCCTTGTAGTTCATCATAGCTGACAGTACATCCCTCAGCACCATGCTGAACATCGGTTGTGACATCCCACCTGCGCTTGCTACCGTGTGCTGGAATGAGCCTGTCGCAAAGAAATGCAGGCACGCCATCACCTTTGAAGTCGCAGTGAAAGTTGTTGGATATGTGCGACGTGCTGCAGGTGGGGCTCCAACATGACACATAGGTTTTGTAGGGAAACTCTATCCAGCCTGAATTTGCGGATGATCTCTTCATTCTCCATGTCAGCCAGCACTGTGAATGGACGATGGATATTGGGCCTCCTCCTAGGTCAGATGAAAGTGCACATATGTCAATGAAACACACCATGAGATGTACAGGACATTTCACATTTCTACAGACACATTGCCAAATGTTACAGACTGCACCATCAACCAACAGAGCACTGCACAAGTCGGTACACATCAGGCACACTACTCGTACACTTGTCCCCTTACCCGCAGCAATGATCTGTGCACACCGCCTGCTCATTGGCATGCACAGTGGGATATGGCACCACATGTGTGCGCACACCTGTGAGTATTACCCCCAGCATATTTGTCAAACTACAATACTACCCTAGCACACCATGCTGCTGTCCATGATACACCTCCCAACACAGGTTGCACATGGCACACATCAAGTACACACTGACCACAGCCTGAGCATGGTGAACACGTGTGTGCATGTGCAGTAGACAATGTGACAGTCAATGATGCCCCTAGTTCACACAATGAGACAGCATTGTGCGTTACATTGCACCTACACACATTGACCATTAGCTACATTTGCTATGCAACACAAAAACTGTACAGTCTACACGCCCCTACACATCACGTGACATGTGCGTGTGTATGTGTCAATGCAATTTATCACATACACATATATGGCATGTGTAGGTGACTTGGAGTTAAATGTCCCATTCGTTATGTTGGCCTCATGAGGGTCCTTCAATGTTGGAGACACTGGGCACTGTTCATGTTGGGCTATGGATAGAGATGGATGACTCCATATGTGCAGCAAACCTGCTCCGCAAGTCCGCGGACGGTCACTACAGGCACTGTATGGCACCCATCTGGCGGTGCCTACCGCCTGGCCCCTGCGGACTGTCACCGCCAATACCCCAGACATGATCGCGGTAGTCTCAGCCATATCTACATGTGTATATGGCGGTTGGCATGCACCGCTACCCAGCTCACGGTCACTACAGGCACTGTATGGCACCCATCTGGCGGTGCCTACCGCCTGGCCCCTTTATTAAGTTGAAAAATAATCCCACCTACTGAAGGCTTTCCAGATGCAAACAAAAGCGCATACCAAGCTTGACAAGAACCATTGTGAGAAAATGGAAGAGGAATAAAAGGTGTTCCTCCTTTCTTTTGATGTGCAGGTATCATCCCACACACCCAACAGTTGGTAGTATTTGTAGCATTGTGAGTATGGTGCAACATCTGGATAAAGGTATTGTTTAGATAGGATTGTCGATGCTTCTGCTCACGGTAGGGAAGAGTAAAGTAGTGGTGTTCCACTGGTACTGGCGTAGTGGCAACAAAAAGCTGTTGAACAGGAGCCACCTTCTCGATGTACCACGTAATTGCTGCCATAGCCACCATAGCAACAACAAACCCTACAGCACAAATGATTCTTTTGTTATTCATTTCAGCAACAGTAATGATTGATCTTTCTAAAAACTTGTTGAAAACAATCGTTGGAGCTCTTCTCCCTGGGCAGCCGTTGATTTCTTCACCATGGGCCAAGGCGGGTGTCACTACACTAATGCAGGGCTGATCCCCCTCAAAAATGGGACGATCAAAGGGGTACATTACTAACAAAAAAAAAGAGTCCTTGGGAAATTGTAGCCGCTGTACAACCAGCCAGAGGGGAGTCTTCTCCCTGTGTCTGTTTGAGCCTCACAGGCAGGCTCTTGTTGTTCCCACGGTGGAGCTGCACAACTCGCAACTTCAAGAATCACGGCCCAGTTTGAGAAGAAAAAGTCTTTCAATGATCCTGTCCAGTGTCTCAGGCAGTGCATCAGTTTTCTTCACTTTAATCTAACAGGCACCAAGGGCACAGCACCTGTACCCTAAACTCAAGTCCTTCCTTAACTCCTGTATTGCTCCGCTGGCGCACTGCTCTTTTGTTGGGGCCACAGAGTGTAGCCAGTATGCTCAGGCATCCCTTGATCAACAAACAGAGACGCAGACTTGCATTCACTTTGGGACCAGGACTCAAGGCCTGAAGCAACCCTTGTTTCAAAGGGGGTCACCTCAAGCAAAAGCCTCCTTGCCGTCCTTATCGGTCTGTGACTCTCTCAGCTGGGCATCAAAAACTGGATCCACAGAAAGATTTCTTCATCCTGATTTGTGACCCCGTCTTTCGCCCAAGACAGTGGCAGGGGTACACACTTCATGTCCCAGTGCTTCCGGCCTTCACTGAGGTCCTAGTTGCCAGCAACGCCTGTGCTGGTTCCCTTTATCTTGACTCCAAGCTGGACTGGTGCTGACTCCCAGGCTGGATCTGATGTCCGGGCCCCTCTGGCAATGGTTGTAGGGCAGCAAATATCTATTGGTGGGCAGAACAAAAGGTCTTTAGACAAGGCACAAAAATAATCTATCAACAGAGAGGATAGTCTCAGAATACTTCGTTAGTCTTGGGATGGCCCATTCATTAGCAAGGCACCTAAGAACCACTTCATCTATCTGAGAATTAAAAAAAACACCCTAGACCTATTGGCAAGTATAAAAAGAACTTTTTGGTGAACTGACAAGAGTAATACGTCACCCAATCCCAAGCAACCAAGGAAGTCTGTGTTCATTTACTAAATAGTGAGGAAAAAAGAAAACAATACAGGCATACTCCAAATCCTTACATTTGTGCATTCCTATATTATTCATCTGAAGAACCTCAAGAAAAAGGAACTTTTCCTACACTTCTACTTATGAACCTTGCATTACTTGTACAGGACTGCAGACACTTCTAAAATACTTTCTCTTACGTAAAGACACCTACATTTTATGCCTAGGACCATGCTTTCATGTTATAGGCGCAGCGGAAAAATCTAAAACTGCTAATTTAACAGGGATTCTTATTTCATAAATAACTTTTTTTTCTACACTCAAGATAGTGGGTACATAAATTTCTCCAGCAGAACATGTTGTGACAAACAAACTCCTATAAAACAATATTTTCCTTCAAAATGTTTGCTAAGGATCACATGGGCGTCTTTCCTGCATTCTACTTTTCACGATCCGGACTATGCAACATCATTTTCAAAAGGAAAAAACCCTATCTCCAGCTCTAATAAGGGCTGTCAGCTCAATTACACAGACTAGCTAATAAAAGACTAGCAATGCCCTTGCAAAACTGTATAGAACATGAGAATAACATAAACAATAATGGTATTGCCACCTGAGATTTTTTAACAGAAACCCCCACTATACAGTTCCCTTTAAAGATCAAATAAGGGAACATCAATCTGTTCTACTCATTCTTTCATACAGGATGGGCAGTAACATAGTATATTTTTCATCATTTTATTAATTCTAACAATTTTAAAACAGTATTACTGAATAGCCAATTAAATGTCTCATGGCCATTTCCTAGACAGCTTAGACAGACTCATGAGAGAGTGAGAAAAAGAAGAGAGAAAACATAAATTTGCCTACCCTTAATTTGCCCAGGAGCTAACCTCCTTCCCCCATTTTGACAGTAGGAAAACCTGAAAACAGGTTTACATTCTGGAAACACTATCTACCCCTATTTGTGGCAACTGGGCACAAACAAACTTGTAGGAGATATCTTAGAAAGTGGCTATTTTCTGATTCAGCCTAACACAAGCACATTGAGTTAACTTTAGAAAGCGTTAATAACCAATTACCAATTCCTTCAGCAATGGTGCTAGATTAACATGAGGGTGCATGAATGCAAACTAAAATCCATTGCCTCCTTATCTCAGCCCTTGCACAGTAATCTTTAAACTAAAACCATTATTTTTATATACATGGCAGAGCTATGCTCTACTCAGGGCCCACATACGTCACTGCTTTTCCTTCTTTTCATATGACTGCGCAAAACTTGTGTTTGCCAAAAATAGGAATCAAAGCTTTTCTTCCTCTCTCTGCGCTGTCATCTCTTCTTTCAAAAACTGTTCGGAGGTCGAAATGTCCAAGCAAACCTTCCCCTTAGCCCTGCTAGGTAGCTAAATGCAGAACTCCGACCTTTAACCCTTTCACCAGCTGTCCATTTTTGTGCAAGGCTTTCCATGCGGTCTTTGCAATTCAAAGCAACTCTGGAGAATCAGAGGTCAGCTATTTGTGTTATACTTAAATGTGTGCATTTACTGAAGCCTAAGAGCAGTGTGAAAGCTGCTCTGCTTGGCAGAACTACTTTTAATTAGTGAATTTGTCCCAATTTCGACTTTGGTGGTAGGGGCACTTAAAATTGAATAACCTACAATATTGCAGCATATTAGGGATCCCCAGGGTGTCCTCTAGATATCCCAGAGATGGGGGTCAGAAATGTATAAGGTACACCCTTAAAAAAACGTTTTTATATGCCTGGATAAAGTGAAATTTCACATTGCACTCCCCACATCATGGTAAAGTGCTACTTAAATCCAACTTTGATGCTAGGAGCTATATATTATTCACAGTATGATTATCAGACATTACAAAAGATCAAAAACAATTTTAGGGCAATTATTTTTAATAAACATTTTTTTTCTTCATATAATCAAAATTCTCCTTTTTTTTTTTTTAATAATGATCACAAACCCTTTTGATGGTTCCACATATGAAAAGCAAGCCTCATTCCTTTCCTATCACCTTTAAATGTATTTATTTATAATACGAAGCACAAAAGCCTTACTGAAACATGAAAAGTCTGCGTCACTTTTAAAGGACAGTAATCATTTAACATCAGAACCACAGATGTGCTTGTTAAAAAGGCATTAAGAAAGGAAATCCCTTTTAATCTTTTCTCTGTTATCCAAAATAATGAAACTGTCTTTTCTGACTTATAAAATCAGCAGTTTTTAATGCACGTTTTCAAACCATGTTTGCACTAACTTAAAATCTAGTTGACTCGGCAGTTTCCTTATGGCTTGGGACCAAGAATAGCCATGTGTTGTTGACACAGCTGTGTTCTGACCAGCAGGCATCAACATCTCATGCCTTTCAAGCCAGCACAAATCTATTGTTCTGTAATGTGGTGTTTATTTCAGCAACAACCAATTCACTCAGATGATGTGAATGCCTTTCAATATTAAAATATAAGGATAATACTGTAACATTTTTCATTTTAGTCCTAATTGTGTGAAAGCACACAAATTCGTTTTTCCTACCTTTCTATGAGGCCTATTTTATTCCTATTGAATGTAAATTCTGATTTATCTGTACCAGTGTGGCAATTTGCACATATCTATAGTTTCTTACTTTATCAATTTTAATGGTAGCGTGCAGCTATTTAGCATATATTACATTATTCATTCCCTGAATTTAAAAAATGTAGTTTTTTAAATGACATTTGCATAACAGAATGACAACAAAAACCAAATTTAGCTCATTCCAGACATTTTCAGAAGGGGGTCATACACTCATAACACACAACACAGCGCGCTTAAGGCTAGCCATTCTTACACAAAAAACATAGTCTACTTTACTGAAACAAGTACTTTCAAGCATGTCAGTCCAGAACCACATACAACAAAAAAACAATTAACCCACAAATCAACACTTAGGGCAAAAACAAGAGACAGCCTACAGACTGTACGCAAAACCAAACTATTTGTAAATACTAATTGTAAGTCATATTTACAAGAAGAGCTCTCAAAAGTAGTCCAAAAGTCTGCACCAAAACAGCCCAAAAGACTGCTCCATGTTCAAGAAGCCAAAATACACCAAATTCGCCAGTTTGGCTGGTAGAACACTCAAAAAGCGCTCTGCATATCACCACTTATGAATGTTACTAAGTGCACAGATCAGGATCCGTTTTATGTACATATTTAGTTCCATGGGGTACTTAGTCACCAAGAAAGAAATATCTTTTTACTATACCTAAACCTATTTAGGTATCCCCTCTGAGGGGAGTCAGCTGAGTACTTACTAAATCCATATTGGTACCTACAAAACAGCAACACTTTCTATGAAGTGTGCTAGAAGCAGGCATGCCAAAAATATTATAGCATATATAATATTATACTCCAAGTGACACTTAACACAATGTGTGCCGTTCAAGTTTTCAAAGTTAGAGAAAAATCTCCTCATTACCTGCCTATATGTATTGCAATACATATATAATTACAAAACAGATTCCAAAATAGGCCAATCATACAAACAAAGCCACAGTAAGTGTTACTAAACTACCTTACCAATCAAAGACATCAAACCAACAGCAAGTGCCGCAAAACGGCTCTTACCAATCAAATGGTGTCCAGGTTCCAACTGCCAAGTTCTCAAATCGACCAAATGGTCACTGCACGGCGAATCAACAGAAGAGATCTCAGTCGAGGACCGGCGCCGCCGGGATGGTCAGATCAGAAAGAAAGGAAAAACGCCATGGGTGCCAAGACTCGGGTCTCCTCAGGCAGCGATCGCGTCCAAAAGCGAGATTCCAATCCTTCGTCTCGACCAGTCCTTCGGGCATCCGAGTCGCCGATGAGCCCCACGTTGGAAGCGCCAATTTGTAGTGGTAAGCTTCAACAAGGCCTACCAGTGCTTAGGGGTTCTCCCTTCCTTGCATAGAGTCCTCAGACCAATAGGAAGAAGTTGGCACAGAAACTGGAATAGAAAAGACAGAGTTTATTAAACCTCATGAGGTGGAGCTACATTCACACAGCACCCTTCGGTAATGCATGAAGTAGCACACTGAATGGAAGGACCTTGGTCCTTTTATACCCACACAGGGGCTCAAATGAAGACGGTACAAACACAAATGCTGGTTTTAGGTACATATAAGGTCATACAAGAAATGCACAGTCGACAAGTGGGTGGAGCTAACAGTTTCTACTTCTAGTAGACACATCCTGACATTTATAAACTCAAAACAGCTGCATGGACAGCTGCGAGCTCAACTGAGCATGTGCAAAGCAAAAAGGCTAAATATAACTCGTCTCTAGGCAGATTTCAAGAGCAGTTAACAGGAAGGTAGGACAGAGCACATGGCGAGCACATGGCAGCACATGGCAACCAAAATGGCTGCCAGAAATACAAAATGGATTCCACAAAGCGGACAATTTAGCCTCTGAATACAGGATGTCTTCGGCTAATGCTTAACTTAAGTGCTGCCAAATTACAACAGGACTGTCACCACCAATACCCCAGACACGATCGCGGTAGTCTCAGCCATATCTACATGTGTATATGGCTGTTGGCATGCACCGCTACCCAGCTCACGGTCACTACAGGCACTGTATGGCACCCATATGGCGGTGCCTACCGCCTGGCCCCTGCGGACTGTCACCGCCAATACCCCAGACACGATCGCGGTAGTCTCAGCCATATCTACATGTGTATATGGCGGTTGGCATGCACCGCCACCCAGCTCACGGTCACTACAGGCACTGTATGGCACCCATATGGCGGTGCCTACTGCCTGGCCCCTGCGGACTGTCACCGCCAATACCCCAGACATGATCGCGGTAGTCTCAGCCATATCTACATGTGTATATGGCGGTTGGCATGCACCGCTACCCAGCTCACGGTCACTACAGGCACTGTATGGCACCCATATGGCGGTGCCTACCGCCTGGCCCCTGCGGACTGTCACCGCCAATACCCCAGACACGATCGCGGTAGTCTCAGCCATATCTACATGTGTATATGGCGGTTGGCATGCACCGCTACCCAGCTCACGGTCACTGCAGGCACTGTATGGCACCCATATGGCGGTGCCTACCGCCTGGCCCCTGCGGACTGTCACCACCATGGACCATGCCCTGACAGCCAATGGGAAGCACCCTCGTGGTAGCCTGATGCAATTTTGAAGATAGCGGTAGGCATGTTCCGCAACTGCGTAGCCGGTCATTGGAAGCATTCAAAAGATGCACCACTGCGGTAGCACGCGCCTGGCCCCTGCAGTGTGTCACCGCCATGGTCCATGCCCTTGCAGCCAATGGGACGCACAGTAGCGGTTGCTTCATATGGCTTTGAAAATCGCGGTAGGCGTGCACCGCCCCCGCGGAGGCGGACATTGGATGATTTTAAAAATAGCAGACCTGGTACACCAATTGCAGCGGTAGGCATGCACCGCTACCCAGCTCACGGTCACTACAGGCACTGTATGGCACCCATATGGCGGTGCCTACTGCCTGGCCCCTGCGGACTGTCACCGCCAATACCCCAGACATGATCGCGGTAGTCTCAGCCATATCTACATGTGTATATGGCGGTTGGCATGCACCGCTACCCAGCTCACGGTCACTACAGGCACTGTATGGCACCCATATGGCGGGGCCTACCGCCTGGCCCCTGCGGACTGTCACCGCCAATACCCCAGACACGATCGCGGTAGTCTCAGCCATATCTACATGTGTATATGGCGGTTGGCATGCACCGCTACCCAGCTCACGGTCACTGCAGGCACTGTATGGCACCCATATGGCGGTGCCTACCGCCTGGCCCCTGCGAACTGTCACCACCATGGACCATGCCCTGACAGCCAATGGGAAGCACCCTCGTGGTAGCCTGATGCAATTTTGAAGATAGCGGTAGGCGTGTTCCGCAACTGCGTAGCCGGTCATTGGAAGCATTCAAAAGATGCACCACTGCGGTAGCACGCGCCTGGCCCCTGCAGTGTGTCACCGCCATGGTCCATGCCTTTGCAGCCAATGGTACGCACAGTAGCGGTTGCTTCATATGGCTTTGAAAATCGCGGTAGGCGTGCACCGCCCCCGCGGAGGCGGACATTGGATGATTTTAAAAATAGCAGACCTGGTACACCAATTGCAGCGGCGTGGGACCACTGACACAGCCCCAGGGGCCTATATATGTGTGGGAGGGTGCCCCACATTTCCACTGCTACCAGGGAATGCTGCCTGCCACCCTCCACCAGCTGCTGCTGCCTCCAGGGACTGCTGCCTGCCACCCTCCACCTGCTGCTGCTGCCTCCAGGGACTGCTGCCTGCCACCCTCCACCTGCTGCTGCTGCTGCTGTCTCCAGGGACTGCTGCCTGCCACCCCTGAATTCCACCTGCTGCTGCTGCCACCTGTCCACAGTGATGTCGAGGACACAGAAGATCCGGGCCAGTCCCTTCACCAGCGAGGAGCTGGAGGTCCTGGTGGACGGGGTGCTTGCACAGTACCCAAGGCTCTATGGTGCCCCTAATGTCGTGGTAAGTCTCCAACAGTGTGAGTGAGAGTGCAGGGGGGCACACGTGAGGTGGAGGTGCTGCAGTATGTGTCAGTGAGTTTGGGGCTCTGGCATGCACTGCCTAGCATGTTTTCTCCAGGGGGAAGGGCTGTGTAGCCTCTTCCACACGTTTCCCTGCATGCCCATCCAGATTTGAGGGACATGTATTGTCCTGTCAGCCATACAGTGAATCAGCAAATTGGTAATGCAGGAGACAGGCCAGTGATTGATTGTGTGAATGGCTGTGTGGGTCCCAAATGTCCCTCTCAGTGTCAGCCCACCTGGCCTGCACAGTCGCCGCCCAATTCCCACAAGTACACATCACTGCATGTACAGTGTGTTCCATGTATCTTTTGTTCACACATCTTCATCAAAGAGCCATCTCAGCCCTGTAGATTGCACACGACAAGCCTTGTGACAAGGGTGTGTGTATGAGAGTTGATGTCACTGTATGTGAGCTCCATGACACAGTGAGCCATTCACAGGGCTAGGACATTGGGGGCTGCGCAGTGTTGGACACAGTGAGTCCACCAACAACCATGTGTTGCTATCTAATCTATGTGTTGCTCTAGCTAACAGCGGACAGTAGATGTGGGCAGACTACACATTGCTTGATGTGCTGGCATCCTGCATGTGAATGGGATGTAGAGGTACTGTGTCCACCCTCCCACCTTCATGGATTCACGTGTGGTTCTCCAATGCCGTTGTACCATGTGCCATGCATTCTTGGCTCTGTTACACATATCTGTTGATTTGGGATGAGTGAGTATCGTGCCACTGTTTTGAGAGATTTTGGTAGTATACACTGTGTCACTGATGTATTACCCCTCTTGTCTCCCATGCCTGCAGCTGAAAGTCCACCAGCGTAAAGCCGTGTGGAGGGCCATTGCCTCCAAGGTGCGTGATCTGGGTGTGTCAAACCGACGGCGCAGCCACTGTCATAAAAGGTGGGACGACATCTGCCGGCTGAGCAAGAACGTGGCCGAGATGACGCTGGGGCTCCTCCCTCGGAGCGGCAGGTTGGCCCAACGCACCATGACACCACTAATGGCCCGCATCTTGGCCGTAACACAGCCTGAGTTGGATGCACAATTGAAGGAGCATCAGCAGCAAGCTAGGGGTGAGTATTTGTTGACGGGTGGCTTTGGCAGGGAGTGGATGCATGTGTCCACAGATTGGACAAACTCTGAGCTATGTGAAGTTGGTAGTGTGATGCAGTGGATTGTAAGTGGAGTCTGTGCTGGGTGCATCTGACATGCATTTGTCCCACCTGTACTCACTGATGTGATCTGCGCAATGTGCATTGACATTGCAATCAAAGCTGTGGATTTCAGGTACCTTGTGCAGTGGGGTACTGTGTGAATTCATATTGCTGGTGACGGCAGTGTGCCTAATCTGAGTGTGTTTCAATCAATGCGTGCAATGCCTGACAGCAGATTTCAGCTGCTACAACTTCTGAGGACAATGTGCTACAGTACTTGTGCCTGTGCAAGCAACATGGTGGCTGGCATGCGCTAATGGCCATTGTGGGCTATTATGTTGTGGTCTGTGTGTGGGTGCTCCCCTACTGCTCCATCCATGTACGTAATTGACACCATGTTGTGGTGTTCATCCTTGCCATCCTCAGCACCCTGTGTGGTCAGAGAGATTTTTGTGCCTGTGTCTGAAGTGGGCCACAGGCAGGATGGTGTGCTGTGTGAGTCACCGGGATCACTTATGGCTGGATTTGTTCTTTACCTGCACTGTTGGGTTGATAATTGAGGTGGCAATGTAGATTTAGTCAGGGTGATGTGCAACGTGGATAACACATCTTCTTGAATGGTGATTTACTTGCACATGTTACTTCAGTTGGTGCCACTCCACTAACACTACATCTCTCTCCCATGTAGCATCTCCCGTGTGCGCTGAGGGACAGGGGACGAACACCAGCGGTGAGGCATCCAGTGCAACAGCCGCACCGGAGCAGAGTGACACAGATGTGACCAGTGCTGAGGAGGGGGACAGGAGTCTGCTGGAGGAATCACAACCCGAGACGCAAAGCTCTACGTCATCTGACGCCAGCGGTGACGCATCCATGTTGGGGGCCACAGGGAACGGGGACTCTGCCTCCTCTACCGCCACACAGCATCCAGTGCCCAGCCTCCCATCTACTTCCACTGGTGCTGCCCGTGTTCGCACAAGTCGAAAGGGAAGAGTGTCCTTCACCCCAGGCACTACTGCCCCGGCCCATGTCAGCCCTGCAGCCCTCAGTGCTGAGTCAGTAGAGCTATTGCGCCAGCTGTGTGTGGGGCAGACAGCTCTCCTCAATGCCTTCCTAGACCACGATAAAAAGTTGGGCCAGGTGATAGCTTTCATGGAGGGCATACATTCGGATGTGGGTGGGCTACACCAGACTGTGCAGTCATTGTCCTCAACAGTGACGGCAGCCCTGCAACAGGCACATTCTCAGGGAGCAGCTCCTGTCCCTTTGTCCACCCCCCTGTCACTGTGCACCTCTGATGACAGTGACAATGCTCAACAGACCCCAAAGTCCAGATACAGCACACGCAGCACACAGCAGCAGTAACAGCCCAAACGGTCCAGGCCGCAGACACCATCCCCACAGAAAACTAAGACCACCCCAGAGCACAGAGAGAAAAGCCCGTCAGGCGACACCAAGGGCCAGAAGGGCAAGAAACAGGCCTCAGGGTCACAGGCTTCAGAGTCATCCCCCGCAAAGGACTCTCATGTCCCAAGGACCACTCGCAAAGCAAAGAAGGCAGTTTCCCTGCCCACTGAGGAGGTGTTTCCTGCAAGGCTTACACTGGATGAGGGCCCTATGGCTGATCCACCCACAACCTCCACTCCCACCCCGAGCCCTGTGAAGCAGGCACAAGGGGGCACTGTAGGGGCTAAACATAGTAGAAAGGGTTTGGAAGGGCGTAGGCAAGCCCCAGGGAAGCGCACAGCTGGATCCAGCATGTCCCCAGAGGGGGCCCCAGAGTCAGCACTAGGAGCAGGTTTGGTGGTGGGGTTACCTGTTGTGGCCACACCAGTTCTCATTAGTCCCCACACAGGGAAGCCTTTCAGGATCCCTAAAAAGTGGAAAGGCACCCCTCCACAATCTCCTGCACACACTGTGTCTCACCACAGCATCAGTCCACCTCCCGTGCCACCACCCCACCTGGTCCAAGCAGCCCTCCAGCTTCCCAAGCCAGAGATGTCTCTTCCACAGATGTTCCTCACACTCCCCGGGGCAGTCCTCCTACTGACCGCGACACACAGTCACCTCCAAGTCCGACAGACAGCCACATCTGAGTGGTAGTCACCCTCACACACCTGTCTGTCCACAGCGGTGTCTGTGATGCCCATTGTTATCCCCATGACTCTGTTGCTGAGCATGGCATGGTATATTCGCACACATTCGCTGTGCAGCTTCTGATGTGACTACTCTGCACATTGTACTTGCCTTGTGGTTCACTGCTGTTTGCACCCTGCCTGTGCAGCTTCTCATGGACTTCACCTGCACATTGGACTGGCCACTGGCCTTGTTGCTCACTACTGTTTGCCCCCTGCCTGTGCAGCTTCTGATGTGACTACTCTGCACATTGTACTTGCCTTGTGGTTCACTGCTGTTTGCACCCTGCCTGTGCAGCTTCTCATGGACTTCACCTGCACATTGGACTGGCCACTGGCCTTGTTGTTCACTACTGTTTGCCCCCTGCCTGTGCAGCTTTTGATGTGACTACTCTGCACATTGTACTTGCCTTGTGGTTCACTGCTGTTTGCACCCTGCCTGTGCAGCTTCTCATGGACTTCACCTGCACATTGGACTGGCCACTGGCCTTGTTGCTCACTACTGTTTGCCCCCTGCCTGTGCAGCTTCTGATGTGACTACTCTGCACATTGTACTTGCCTTGTGGTTCACTGCTGTTTGCATCCTGCCTGTGCAGCTTCTCATGGACTTCACCTGCACATTGGACTGGCCACTGGCCTTGTTGCTCACTACGGTTTGCCCCCTGCCTGTGCAGCTTCTGATGTGACTACTCTGCACATTGTACTTGCCTTGTGGTTCACTGCTGTTTGCACCCTGCCTGTGCAGCTTCTCATGGACTTCACCTGCACATTGGACTGGCCACTGGCCTTGTTGCTCACTACTGTTTGCCCCCTGCCTGTGCAGCTTCTGATGTGACTACTCTGCACATTGTACTTGCCTTGTGGTTCACTGCTGTTTGCACCCTGCCTGTGCAGCTTCTCATGGACTTCACCTGCACATTGGACTGGCCACTGGCCTTGTTGCTCACTATTGTTTGCCCCCTGCCTGTGCAGCTTCTGATGTGACTACTCTGCACATTGTACTGGCCTTGTGGTTCACTGCTGTTTGCATCCTGCCTGTGCAGCTTCTCATGGACTTCACCTGCACATTGGACTGGCCACTGGCCTTGTTGCTCACTACTGTTTGCCCCCTGCCTGTGCAGCTTCTGATGTGACTACTCTGCACATTGTACTTGCCTTGTTGTTCACTACTGTTTGCCCCCTGCCTGTGCAGCTTCTGATGTGACTACTCTGCACATTGTACTTGCCTTGTTGATCACTGCTGTTTGCACCCTGCCTGTGCAGCTTCTCATGGACTTCACCTGCACATTGGACTGGCCACTGGCCTTGTTGCTCACTACTGTTTGCCCCCTGCCTGTGCAGCTTCTGATGTGACTACTCTGCACATTGTACTTGCCTTGTGGTTCACTGCTGTTTGCACCCTGCCTGTGCAGCTTCTCATGGACTTCACCTGCACATTGGACTGGCCACTGGCCTTGTTGCTCACTACTGTTTGCCCCCTGCCTGTGCAGCTTCTGATGTGACTACTCTGCACATTGTACTTGCCTTGTTGTTCACTACTGTTTGCCCCCTGCCTGTGCAGCTTCTGATGTGACTACTCTGCACATTGTACTTGCCTTGTTGATCACTACTGTTTTTCCCCTGCCTGTGCAGCTTCTGATGTTACTACTCTGTACATTGTAGTGGCCACTGGCCCTGCAGTTCCCCACATTTGTTATCTATCTATGCACAAGTGTGAATAAAGACAGTTGTTCCTGTTGTCAGTTCTGTCAGTGTAATTTCTCAATAAAACTGTTTCTGTGTGTGCATGGTTTACTGTGTCACATGCTCAGTATGGCACTTCAACATTGGCAATGGGTTGTCTCACGTTTCCATGTTTTTGCAGGGGTGACAGGGACTTCAATTCTTCCTGACTCTTATACTTGTGGGTGCAGTGAAGGTGGTTTTTGAAAATGTTCTTCTTGTCATCATCCTTCTTTGTCCATGTTGTCTATGGTGTAGACATGTCATGTTTGGAGGCAATGTCAGCACAGGGTGGGAGTTTATGCACAGGCTTTCATGCAGGTTGGCATGGGTCATGGTGCCTGTGTGAGCTTACTTACTGTGTGCCCAGCAGTGTATGTGTACGGTCCTCTTGTGGTGGTCAGTAATCCTGGTCCCATGCCTTACTTCCAAAGTGTACACTTTGGTGGTGGAGAAGTGTGTGGTGTGAAGGGGGTGACTTTGTGGTGACTCTTGATGTGTGTGCACCTGCATTGTCAACTACACCCATGTGTCACCCACCTTGGAGTGGTGTGCATGTATGTGTACTTGTGCCCTGCAATTGTGATTTGGTGCACATGGGAGTGTTGTGTGCTGCTGATGTGAGAGGGGGGATGTGTGACGTATCCTACTTGTGCTTCTCAATCATGGAGTGTGTGAATGGGGCCTGTGTGTTGTGGTGCAGAGATGCTCTTGTCAGGTAATTGCATACCTATGTGTGTCTGTTCAGTATTTGACTTCATGGCCTTCCTTTCATCCCTGTGCCTTGACATGGGTGGCCTTGCTGTCTCCCTGAGCTGTTGAATTGAGGTGCTTGTGTTTTGGGTTGACTCACTGTGGCAGCCATGTGTGATTTGATGGGCTGTGGGTGTTCTCAGAGGTCTGTTGTCTTGCATGTGATGTACACATGCTTGATAGTTGTGTCCTTGTCCTTCCCTTTGTGGGCACATCAATTTAGCTTTCATGTATGTTGTCCTCCATTGCTGCTAGCATGTGGTCTGTGTATGTGGCTGTGAGGCAGGGTAGGATGTGTCTGTGTAAGTTGGTAGGCTGTGTGTGCAGTGAATTGTTTGATCATCAATATGTGTGTGTGTGTACATTTTGTGCTGGAGCTCAGTGTTCTGGGCATGTGTGTGGTGTTGTTGTGGTGTGTGTGTTGGCTGGGGCCTGGCCTTCTGTGGTATGTGTTCCTGTGCAACAACTCCTGCTGTGGCTATCTCTGCAGTTGTTAGGGATGTGGGGCAGGGTGTGTATTCACCTGTGTTGTTGTTGTGCAGGAGTGGCATATGGCAGGCACATGATATGTACCTTCAGGGAGAGGGCTAGTGTGTTGTGTTTTGAGTGGTGGTTTTGTGTTGTTTGTACAGTGGCCATGGCTGGCGCTGGCACTGGCCTCTGCGTTGGGTGCATGTTTTCCTGCACACTGACCGCAGCGGTGATGACACAGGGACATTTGTTCATGATCGCGGAACATGGGTAGCCAGGATGTGGCGAGGTGTAATTGTGACAGGTGGGACATGTGTGGATGCAGTGATGGCTGTGTGCCTGTCCCCACAGGGTTGTCTGGTGTGGACATGCACCGTTTTCAAAGCCTTGACTTGTGTATTGTGTTGCATGCACAGTTGTGTGTGTACGTACCTGCGGCGGCGTCTGCGCCGGTCAATGACTTGCAGGTGGTGTATCATATACAGCACTGGAAAGGCGTGTAGAGCTGGATCCATCGCTGTGTGGTCCGGGTGTCTATTTTCTTGCTCCTCTGTGGTGTCTCCGCCGTCTTTGGCTATACGGTTGCTCCGCCGCGGTGTGCTGCCCTTTTTCCGGCATTGTGATTTGTTCGGCAGACGGGACGTCATTCCGCACGGCGGTTAGTGCTCATTGGCTCACTCCGCCGCGTTGGCGGGCGCACTTTGATGGCGGTCGGCGTCACACCGCAGCGGACGGGAAATGGCTCTGTCTAGACATGCTAATATTGCGGGCGTGAAGACCGGTGCCGGTGCGCGGTAAATGGCGTTTTCTCCCACCGCCAGCATCGCGGAGGTGCATCCGCCAGTCATCGTAATGGACCCCTATATTTGTTTATATTAATATTACCAGCAGGTTGTCAGGGCTGGCTGCTCTTGTAAGCTTTAGTAACTTGATTGTCTTCTTGATAATCCCTAAGAAAAACTGCCCCTTTATTTCCTTATTTATATCAAATTTAGCCCATCGCTCAGTGGTTACTATGTCTTTATTATACAATTCTTCCAGGTATTTGACACATGCTTCCTCTCCTATCAAGCATTTCAGTTTCCCCTCATTCTTCCCTAGGCCATGCTGTACTAGTTCCCAGAATTTTTTCATGTTATTCATTTCTACAGTTTCTAGCATGATATTCCAGTTTTTTCAGATTTTTGCAAATTTCAGCATCGGTTTTTCGGGGTTCCACTGGGCTCCACTGAATCTCTGGGAAACCAAAAAGCACAGGGAGAAAAAGCACTGAAATCCCAGAGTCCAGCACCCTCCATGATGGAACGTCAAGAACGCCAGTTTCTGTGGTGCACACTAGCACGAACTGAGCGAGGCACGGCGCATGTTATATCTAAAATTAATTTACATTAATATTTAACATAACATATTTTATTAAAAAAATTAAATGTTACCTACTCTTTACTACAGGGAGATAATAACCACAATAAAAAATGACAAAATAATTAGACTTTTGAGAGGTCAAATATTCTAGTTCCACTCCAAAGTAGGCAAATCATTCAAGTCTGAAGGCTTCCGATTTGCGATTGTCATTCCAACCTGAGCAACAGTAGGGGAAGTGTTGCACTCTGGATGCCAGATTTTTTACATTAAGGAAAGTGCTGGATTTTAGAGGAGTCAGATTTACAGTTCACACAGGAGTTGGCATTGGGGGGATGTCACGTTTTCATTCCCACTGTAATCTAGGCAGTCATAGGTAAAGAATTGGACTTTGGAGGGATCAGATTTAATATTCTCAGTACAAACTATGCATTAGTAAAGAAAGTGTTCAACCAATATATAATATTTATGGTAAAATATTATAAAATGGAATGAAAACTTATTATTAAACATATCAATGAAGGTATTTATATAAATAATTATTTAAAAACACATTTCTATAACACTCAAAAACTGCACATAAATAAAATTTAAAATAATATATTTTAGCGTAGTTTTTAAATATATATAATATAATGTTTAAAATACCAATTTAAAATGTATTTATTTACAGTAAACACACTTTCCACTCTACTTTCCTGCAATCCAACCAACCCACATAGTAACTGTAAAATGATCTAAGAAATTTACATAAATCACAGCAAACTAATTCAATAAATGTTTAAATCTTGAAACAAATAAAGTAAAATAAAAGAAATACATTCATGAAATCAATGAAACATTTAAAAATGAATTACCAAACTATTACATAATGATCAATTTTCCAAAAATTAAATAATGAATTAATTGAAATATTTGCATAACTAATAATTTATCAATTGATAAAAATATATTGCTATTTTCGTGACTAGTAATTAGTGTAACAATTATTTAATTTACAAAATTATTCATGTAATGTAGCAATTATATTTAGAAAATTGTAAAAAAGTATAAAACATTAAAATATCCTCCCACCCTAATCCCCTACAAACCCAACAACTTGCCGATAATTAACAAAAATCTCAAAAACAAAACTTTATAACGGTACCAAAGCTATAAAACACAACTAAAATTAACACATAAAATCACAAAATATTACAAAATCAATTTTATATACATCCATATTAAAAAAAAATATATTATACACTTAAAAACACCTCATTATGATGGCGGTCGGACCGGCTTCTGCTGTCCTGTCGGAGGCAGTCAGACCGCCATGGTCGCTCCAACCACCGTATTACAATGCATGCGAATACTCAGAACTCTGACCGCCACTGTCCATATGACTTCACCAGGAAATTTAGACCACTGTGGCAATCTGAACGGGCCAATGGAGCAAGTCAAAGCGTGGACCGCCCTACGAATCGCCCGCCCAATTACAATGCACCTTCTCGAGGAGCCGTCCGTAGCGGTCCAACCATCTCATCAGAGCTGGAGGAAAGGGAGGTATAGAAGGCCGTAACTCACCTGTACACAGCTCATCACGTCCGGTACCGCCATGGAGTGGATCACACATGTCCTGCCGTTGCTGTACCTACTGGATGACCCTCAAAATTGAGACCATCATGGACCAAACCGCCAGTGAGTGACACACCTATCTGTGTATATAGAGTCCTAAGCAAATCGATGGCCCACCGTGGATAAGCAGGGCCGTAGCATGGTCAGCATGAGTGGGGAGTGTGAGCAACCTGTGCACAAATATTCTAAGGGTGGGAGGTGAACTCTGCTCTGCCAGTGGAATTAGCAGAGTTTTTGCAACTCGGCACTTCGCTTCAAGTGCGGAGTTTTGATAAAAACTTTGTCAGCAGCCACGGAGTGGAGTTTAATGCCTGACACCCAAATGGAAGCTACCTTTAGTGGGTTATTTATTATTTTTCTGGTTCTCACAGCGCTTTCGCCTCACACAACCCGGTGTGGAGTTCGGAGTCATGTTCTCTTTGGGAATATAAATGTGCCTTTTCAGGCAATGCGATGCTCTCTTGCGCGCTAAATTATTTCTGGACCCAGCTCCGATGCCTCTAGCTACTCGGAGCTGCTCTGCCACTGTAGGGGAAGAGTTAACCCTGCAGCCCTGATTGGCGGCTGGAGGCGGGGATTTCAGATCCAGAGTTGAGCCTTTCCTGAGAGAAGCTGACAGTTTCTCTTTCTTAGAGAAGCACGCAGGACAGTCACAGAACAGGAAAAGAAGAGAGGAAACCATAGGCGCTGAGGAGAGCACAGACTCTGGAGCGGTGACAGGAGGATCACCCAGGAGAGCTCTGAACCTAGCCCCCTCCTCTGTGGACCGATGGACAGGACAAATTGGCAGGCCAACAGTAATGCTCTTAACCTCTCAGCCAGGAATGCTTTGACACAGAGGAGCATCTTCCTTGGCCTAGGAGGACAGTGCAGCCCGTTCCCTGCCCTTTAACACACGGTGGCCCACACACCACTGAGCACCGCAAGCTCGGAACTGGGAAACCTGAGTCCTATCTTCTGCCCTACACAAGGACCTGGCACCCCGCGCTATGCCCTCTGCCCCACACTGCACAGTACTAGTAGCTCAGAGAACTGCTGTCTGTCCTTGAGAACTTCACTGCACATTAACATCAGATACATTGTGGAACCACAGCCCGCTCCAACACTGTAGAGGATCACACTCCTGCTGGACTCCCTGCTGCGTCAAAGGTAAGTGCATCCAGGAGTGTTTAGAAAGGACCTGACAAACTTTAAATAGTGTATGAGCACAGGACTAATTTCTGAGTACTGCACGTATTATTAGAGGTGACTGTGCACAAGAGGGGGCTTGTAAGAGAGTCAGTGCGTATGCATTGCCTTGTCTGAGCTAATGTTCTATGTAAATAAAATAAGTGAATATCACCCACAGAAAGAGTGCAGTTAAGGCACTGATTGCATTTATTTTTGATCGTATATATCCATAGTTATTTTTGCTCTTTTTAGCGGTTTGTCTGTACTTTAAAAAATGAAGCTGCTACTCGTATGTTTCTGTATTTATGTATTTACCAATAAATGTAATGTGTCGTATCACAAATCTGGAAGTTGTGCAATGGCAAAAGTAGTGACATCCCATACGTGTGGGACACTGACAATCACAGATGTGTGGCTTATGTGTTTGTAAACCAAGCCCTCATGTACATCAGCCACGCCCCTGTGAGAACCCCTCCATTAAACCTATCCCACTCAAACTCCTGTTGTGGAGGACATAAAAAACACTATTATACACAAATGTCACAACACTGTCCAAGTCCACCACAAAACAGAAGACAACGAGCATGTGTATTTGTCATTGTGGGCAGGTAATACATCCCAGGGGAACATCTACACACACTGCACATCACCTGACTGAAAACACTCCTAGGCAACTATGTCCTACACGTTAAATCAATCATGGGGTTGTGACACTACATACACCCCCTTCTGGAGGCAGGACACTGTGGATAAGGCTAGGGACGTCGTATCCATGGTGCAAACGTATCTTGTGGGCCCCTGTATGCAACATCACAGAATGTATGTCTCCATCACATCTGCAAGATGCGCTCTATGTCCAGGTCAGTGACAATGTACAGGCACACTCTCACAAAATGTAACTGTGAGCACAACTCAGAAGCTGCTGTACTGATGTGTGCAATAACCAGTGTCACAAAACAGCACCTCCTCATGACTGATATAGAAATCATCTCCTGTGACACCCTCACATTGCTCATAAGCTATGTCCTGTTGTGACATCAAACATAAATCAGTATGGAAGTTGCAGGTAATAAAACACAGCTTCACTGTTAAAGCACTGTAATGGGCCCTCACACATCACTCACATGAAAATGGTAAGTCAGGTAAATGGGATTCCCATAAACCACGGTGTAAAACAATTGAAGTCCACAATGTAAGGACTCCCTGCAGATATGGGTTCCCCAAACAAGGGGGACTCCTGGAAGGATAAGGAGCCAGGCCACAGTACATATTGCACGTGCCTCTAAGTCTCAATGTGGGCAGGACCTGTAGAATAAGGTATATCAGAGACTAACTAAATTGTCACAATATGGCATGCTCATGTGGCTAACGTGTAAGTGCAATTCCATAACAATGAATCCAGCAGCAACAGCAGTTGTCAGACATCTAGTAAAAGTTTGCGGAAAGAAGACACATGAAATGGTTACATGTGGATCCAAAGTACCAAATAGGTAAGACACTACAACATCCCCCATATGTGGTGACACACATACCTACTTTGCACACATCAAACACATAATCAGCCTACATCTCAGGTAGCCCTGCAAGCCAAAAGATGTGGACATTGGCCAAGGCAAGCTGACAAGCGTACCAAAGAAAGATACCACCCAATGCAATGTTTGCTCCAAATTTAACAAATCTCACATATACATCCATTGAACATTGACCCTCGCCCTCTGTAACTTCATAACTTGTCCCAAGCTCTGACCATACTTACCACTGCCAAAGGATCAGCAATTCTGGTGAAAGAAGCACAACTGTCCTCGCTCATCACAAAATTATCCAATAACAAACATTAGCTTGTGTAGCAATGGAAGGACACATGTCTTCAAAACCAATAAAGATTTTTATTACAACAAACTAAATGGTGTGACGGAGCAAAAGGCCAATGGCCAGTCCAATTTTCAGATGTGTACCGGCACACTGCTGTGCCACCATACTTGCCTTCCAGAACACTGCCAGTGAAACCTCCCCAGGAAGGGGCATCTAGTGGGCAGTCCAGGCACTTCTATGATGTTACTCGGGTGGGCTAGGGTTGGGATCGGGAGGGCTGTGTTGGTCTGTGGTAGGTCTGGCTCGGGATGGGGATGAGGAGGGCCGGGCTAGTGTGTGGGAGGGGTGGCCTCTGGATAGGGAGGGCATGGTCTGAGGGAATTCTGTATTCCTGAAGGGTAGTGATGGGTTTAGGGAGGGGGGGAACAGGTGTTTTACTTTTTTTGGGATTGAGAGGTTCTGGGGTGGGGTGTGGAAGAGGTTCTTTGTGTTTTGGGATGGGGGCCTACACCAGAACCCTTCCCCCTTTACTTACCACACCCTTTCATCTGGCCAAGGGTAGTGACGTGTCTAGAGCGGGGTGCAGGTTTTTTTAGGGGTCGGTTGTGAAGTGGAAGGGATGGGTAAGCATGGGAGATGTCATGGGTACTCAACTTCTGCCTCCAAGAACTCATGTACGGAAAGGGACCCTTCTGCCCACAGGGTTCCATTGGGGTGATCACTCCCTGCGCAGGCGCACAAGATATTATACCAAGCCCTTTAGGGTATCCCTGCTTGAGCGTGATTGGGTTGATATGGAAGGTTCAGCATAAAATCAGGAATGTACTGCTGTTATTCTTAGTAGCTGAATTGGTATGTGTCTTAAAGGCAAGAGTATACTTGTATGTGATTAATAACCATTTGACACATTGGAATCAACAAATCCCGTAGTCAGGCATTGGAATAAAGCAGCACTGTTCATTGCCACATATTCTGCACAATGACTTGGCACTTCTGATTACACACTTCATCTCCCATCAGGATATGAGTCACTGTTTATGAGTCACTGTTTAGGCCCTGGCACTTCTGATTACACACTTCATCTCCCATCAGGATATGAGTCACTGTTTATGAGTCACTGTTCATATATCTCCCATCAGGCTATGAGTCACTGTTTATGAGTCACTGTTACGTTCTTGGCGTTAGTCTGTGGAGGGTATATAACTACTCCCACCGATCATGCCCTTTGCTAGGCAATCCGCCTATCAGCATGAGACTACTTCCGCTCCTGTCGTCCGAATCCAGTTCCTGCAGGAAGACTTCAGCGACCGGACTCCTGTCATCGAGGGATGCTCATCGGACCTCCGCTTCTGCCGACGAGGGACGCCCATCGAATCTCCGCTTCCTGCATCTGATCTGCTTCAAGCTTCGGAAACAGTCCTGAACAACAGGGAGGATTCCCCAGCCAGCTAAGTCAGCGCAGCCGAGGCCTCGCGCGCGCGTGACTGATGTGGAGAAGTGTGGCTCAATGGTTAAAGCGGCAGACCCTGATGCAGAGATCTGGCCCGGGACCAGGGTTCAATTCCCGCTTCGGCGGGTCTTTGGGCTCAATTTCCTCGATCCTGATAATTCTCGCCTCGGTGCCTATTCTAATCATGGGTCCCACTCTGCAACTCTGGACAATAGCTTGCTTAATCTCCACAACGGCCCCACAAGCGCTGGGATGCCTGGCTTCACCTTGGGGGTGCCCAGGAGTGGACATTTCACAGGGAAAAGACAGGATGGGTTCCACAGCGGTATGCGTACAGCGCCAGGACACCCTAGGGTAACAGTGCGCTTTACAAGTACAAATTTCATTTCATTTCATTTCATTGCATTGTTAAACTAACTCCTAAACCAAGTGTGCTGGGCATTACAGGCTAATGTAATATTGGAATAGTTATGAAAGGGCTATTAACCGTTATTCACTTCTGTGCCAGCATATGTTAAAAGAACTACTAACGCGTTTATACTCGCATGTTACGCAACTTGTTTACGAACTATTAACCCTTCGCAAACCTTGAGAAGGCGTTGCAAACCATAAAACACCTTTTATAAACCTGTGTGTGACGCAGAGCTAGGAAAGCAGGAAGGAACTTTCAATAGAGAGGCTTTAATCTCTATGGACTTAAGTTTCACAGTGTTTCCCGTTTATCCACATTTGAATAACAACACATACAGCGTGTAGCTTTTATGCAGGGGTGGGCGGAATTTGCGTAGTCGCGTTACGCAAATCCTCACGAAATTGCTAACAAATTCCGCGAGCTCGCGGAACTTCCGCGAAATCGCGGAATTGCTTGTGCCGTCCGTTCGCGATGTGTTTTTGCGTGCTCGCGAGGAAATATATCGCTAACTTGCCCATGCGGTCGCTAATGGGCGCGGCCATCTTGTTTTCACTTGTCCCGCCCGCTCGCGATGGTATTTCCTGTTCCGGGTCGCGTATTGCATGCTCCCGCCCGTTCGCGATAAGGGTTTCCTGTTCGGGAACGCGTATTACGTGTTCGCGACGCTTTTTGCGTGCTCGGGGGGGAAATATCGCGCAAACTTGCCCATGCGGTCGCAATGGGCGCGGCCATCTTGTTTTTCACTCTATTTCTATGGTTCTGGGCCTGCTTTTCAATCCTCCCTCTATCTTTCCAATCCTTTGTTTCTGTAAACTTATTTTGGGTCTTTTTTGTTTATTATCTATCTCTCTATTTTCCTGATTCTATATTTTGAGTTTTTCTCTACTTTTTGTGTGTTTTTAACTACTTTTTCACACTTTTTCTATTACCTGCTTTTTCATTTCTTTTACTTACTTTATTTAATTCCTACCTTTTCTTTTCCGTCCCCCGCCTACCCAGAACCATGGCAAAGGGCCACAGGGCTCGAAGTCGGAGCCAGAGCCGCGACCGCCTTCCTTGCGGAAGACGGCGCCAAAGAGGGGTGCAGGCACGGGCCTTATTTAATGAGGCGGAGGTGGCCGCACTGGTTTTTCGTTCAGCGCCACCTCCCCTTAACCCTGGCAGCAGGCGGCAGGCCTGGGTCCGGGTACGGGCTCCGGGAGCGTCGGCAGCGGTGGGGCAAGGTGCGGCGGGCAGTGTTTCGCTGCTCTGGTGTCCGTCGCACCCAGAATCAGCTGACGCACCGGTGGTCCGATATTCTGGACCGGGAGCAGGACCTGCTGGACCTGCTAGGAGTGGAGGTCCCGGGGCTTGGTGAGTGAACTATTTAATATTACTACTTTGTGTTCTTCTGCTCTGTGTTATATATTGCGAATATTTTTTTTCTCCGACCAGCAAGAATGCTGCTGCTTACATTGCAGGTAAATGACGTTTAAAAATCTGTGATTGTTATGACACAGGCGCTCGACGCTACTAATCTTACTTGTTTGCAACTTTGCGCTCGCTTGGCCTGATGATTATGTAAGAGTTTACTTTAGAGAACTTAAGTGATGTAATGCTAGAGAGAGTAGTCCTTCCTTTGTCCTCGTGCCACTAAGAAGGGATAGTGGTGGATTGATAGGTTTAGTTACTTATTAGTTGGTAATTTCTAAGTTGTGTGCGTGACGCATCCTCTGTCACGTCACGGGCTGCTGAGTGATGCTTACCCCAGTCCTTAGCAGAACCTTTTGTAGTTTGTTTACTGAGTGTTAATAGGCTTATATCATCACTAGCAGAACATTAGCAGCAACCAGCCAACAATTTGGTGTATGCAAAAATGTATGCATGTGTCCTCCATCTATGCATTTTTGAGGACTAAAATAAATGGAAATGCAGACTTACTGAACAATTGGCCCGTCTGGATTGGAATCGGTGGGCTAGGTCAGGTGGTAGTTAGGCTTGCTAGACGGTCCGTGAATCTCGCAATACTACCAGTCGATCAGATAGGTCAATTTTATTGCAATTTTTGTAACCAAAAATGTTTTTGGTGCCTATTTTAAAATATTTTATATATTTCACACCAAACTTTAATTTTTGTCTCTTTCTTTATGAAATCTTACATGATCAGCAGCACCCAGGGGCAAGAAGACGGGGTCGCAGGCGGTGGGCCCACAAGATCTGGACGATGCCTCCCAGGGACAGGACCGCTCCTCTATCGAGGGCTCTGCTGCTGGCCCCAGTAAGTCCACCAGTGGTTAATATTAATAATTATATTTCCTAAACTTTTCCTGCACCTTATTTTTTCCGAACTATTATTTCGGTATCCTGATTCGCATTTTTACAAAATCTTCTTTGCTCTATACTATCTGTTTCTAAATTCTTGTTATCCCTGCCTCTAACTGCGTCTGCTATGACTCTCTGTACTACTACTATTAGTCTGTCTGTAGCCAAGCTTGCCCAGTTGCCCACTCTTTATTTCA
This sequence comes from Calotriton arnoldi, assembly GCA_963921515.1. Lineage (NCBI taxonomy): Eukaryota > Metazoa > Chordata > Amphibia > Caudata > Salamandridae > Calotriton > Calotriton arnoldi. The sequence goes on from CAWUFW010007611.1 coordinate 744,020, forward strand.
AATATTTTAAATTAAACTCATTCACCAATAGCTATAGCCATTGAGTTTTGGTTGTCCTCTTCTACTACTTCTAGTCTTCTTATTCTTGAGGCTTTTTGACAATTCCCACCAAGAAAATGCCCAACCAAATTTTAGAATTTTAGATAGGATAGGACATACTACTACTGTTGTAGGGATTCTGCACATACAGAACTTTGCACAAGAAAATAGGTCGTTGGTGATGGGAGGTTGGACCTTCCTCACACCTCAATCGGAAGCCACCACAATCCCCTGACCGACTTGTTATAGTGTCTCATTACTCCTAAAGGCCCTCCCCACCCCCAAAATACCCAATGAGTAGACAACCCAGACAACATAACACTCCCAACCTGTGTCGCGGAAGCAATGCACACCCTTTTGCTCACTCTTGTGTAAGTCCACACCAAATACCACCGAGTCTATGTAAGTTCAAAGGTTTCTTTTTATTTCCAACTGACAAGCTCTGTATGTTGTATAATGCAGCAGCAACAGCAAAATGTATAAGATTAAAACAATAAACATTGTTACAGTTAGACTTACAAGTTACTTACAACTAAAAGTCCATAGAAGCCAAAAGGCGAGATCATGATAACTGAACAGTGGTGGGCGAACCACCCTCCCTTGGTAGGAATCTAGTTTATATAAAATTCTAAATGGAGATGTGAGAATTCTGGGGAGCCCTCACCTTAGAAGAACCTAGTAGTGGTGACATCATAAGCTCTGCAAAGCTCTGGTTCTTCTTATAAGTGAATCTTCCGTCTGTAATGAGAAAAATGGTGCGCGTTAGTATAGTGCAAGCATTTCTCAGTCGTGCCAAAAACAGTTTTTTTTTTTTTTATGGATAAGCAATATGGACTAACACCATAACTCCATAACAAAGTCGCTTGTTTCTCGACCTTGTACGCAGTGCTCAGACAGTAGCAGTATGAGCTCATGTGGCCTCAAAGGCGTATTTCACAACAAGCTGCGAGGTAACTTGTGCAAAAATAAAAGACAGAGCTAAAATGGTTGCATGGCTCGGGGTAACTTAGCAAAGACTAAAATGACCCTAGGGACCATATAACACTACTAGTGTCTAGTCTACTACCTGATTTATACTAGTGATGTATGTTGTATATGTATTAACTTTTTTTTCATTCATGCTAGTGAAAAATAGGGGGAGGTGTATATGGCATCTGAAAAATGTGTAATGTTTTTTCTAGGCGTACTACCGACCACCAGTACCGGGGCCAGCGGTGAAGGTGACGCGGCCGCTGAGGGTGCAGGCGATGCAGCAGTTGGAGTAGCTGCAGGGGGTGAGCCAGCAGCAGTGGCGGGCGGTGGTAAGTTATATTCCTAATCCTTACTTATTGACATTACACTCGCTGCAAGGGTGTAATGTATACTGTACTGTTGAGACTTAAGTAAGAAGTAGTTGTGAACGCCGTTTGAAGAAGACACCCTTTACTTAGCAGCATTAGCAATAGCATTAGCGACAGGAGTCTGAGAGTAACCAATGGCCTCTATCGGACTTCAACTCAGCTGTGAAATTTTTATGGAGAAGAATAAAAGTCTGATCAGATGACCTTGATGGATGGGTTGAACGAAAAGGGAAAGAAGGGTGGAAGGAGGCAAGACGGGCGAGATTTTATGTTTATGACTGGCAGAGAAGGATACGTGGCATGCATGCATAGGTGTGTGATATGAATCAGATGCATGGGTGGCGGAATGCCTGAAACTCTCCCAAATGTTCGAGGCCGAGGTAGTGGGAGGATAGATACATACCACAAATGTTACGTACTGTGCTTGCTAGTGCTACTGTGCCACTATGTGTAGAATGTATTTGTCTGACTGCTTTGCTAAGAGTATATTTTACAATAGTCTTGTTTTTTCTTCTTGATATAGCTACTCCTAAAGTCAACCGGAAGGAGTTGGCAGCCAAGGCCCGGCGCCGTAAGCTGGAGGCCATACAGGCCGAATACCGGCGCCTGGTTGTTCTAGAGGAGGAGGAGGAGGAGGCGGCAGCAGCTGCAGCCTCCTCCAATGCCCCGGGCCCCAGACACCCCCCAGTCTTACGGCGTCACCGCCTGTCAGCCACCCTCCGCCACACAGGAAGAAGCACTGCTGCCCACCCCCACTGTGGATGCAACTGCCGCGCGCTGAAGCACCGCGTGGCCCGCCTGGAGGAGCGCATCCGTGTCCTGGAGAGGCGAGCCCGCTGAGACCCCGTTTCTTTATTGCCCCTTTTTTAGTTCTTATTTGGGTGGGTGGGAATCGGGCGTTGGGTTTTGGACTTTTGGACATTTGTTGGACTTTTTCGTTGCGGGACATGAACATTGGTTGGGGTTAGGGAGGGGGTGGGTCAGGTGTTGTGGGATTTTTTTACATAGTTTATTTTTGTTAGGGTATTAAATTACATATTTAGACTTAATATACGATGTGGTTAATGTTTTGTGGGTGGGGTTACTGTTTTACGTCACACGGTTTCCTTGCTGGTGCAGTGCCACAGCCAGTGTTTGATTTTAATAATTGGCTGAGTTACTAAGACACAAACAGACAGATGCGGTACCCGTCACTGAGGGACTTGTCCTACTAGTACTGTCAGTCTCCCCTGATAATCTATGCATTCTGCAACTGGACTCAAAGGGGTGTGTGAAATAGAATTAATGAAAAAAAATCTGTTATTAATTATGCCTCACCCAAACCTCTTCTCTTACCTGTGCTTGATGTTTAACTTGGGCACGGCGATGGCTGCATGGTGGTGATGGTTTTCTTTCCCAACATGCCATGGTTGTGGTGGTAGTAGTAGTAGACCCTGGCAGTAGCACTTGCAAATAAAAGAAAATGAGACAGTCAGTCGCCTGAGAGAGACTGTGGGAGGAGTAGTAGAACAAAGTACAGTACGGAACTTACTGCCAAACAATAATATGCCAAAATACAAGGAAACATAATGGTTGCGGGGATAGCCTAGTACATAGAGTTACAAACTCTAGCTGTGTCGAGTCACTCGACTAGGCCTACAGTACACCGTGGTCCGTGACTCGACACAAGCGTAACCGTTAGTGCTGTTTCGGATGATGACAAATCCAATCTATGATGGCATTTAATGCTGATGGATTCGGTTCCTTTGGTACAAAAAACCCAAATATACTGCTCATAGGAGGGTGGGCAAGCAGAAGAAGATCTGCGCCCTGCCTTGAAAATGCATTTATGTTGCTTTAGCCACATCCGCCCCAGCAAGCGTGTGATAAATTATTGGTGTACATTTAATTTAGTCACACCTCAATAAGCCACACAGCCCGGGGGAAGAGGATTAGGGTTTGAAGAATGGTTGGGAAGGGGGTTTTGGGAAAGGTTTGAGAAAGAAAAACAGTACGCATGGACAACAACAAAACACAATATTGGCAGACAACCATATCCATAAATCAGTTAAGGGAGAAAAAGGAAATGCATGCATGATGATGATAACTTGATGGTTAATGATATTACTAACTACTACTACTAGACAATTAGACAGTACAGGGCAGCAGTATATTATGCTATTTGCCTTGCCTGTCTGCCCTCAGAGAGACCCGAATTACATACAGTTTCTGTTCTTTTGTACCCGCCCGGGCTTAAAGATAGCAAAGAAAAGTCCAAAAATGCTGTAGGGATGAATTGAATTATATAAGCAGAGAGCAAACATAAAAACAACAACACACAGTAGTAATGATTGAAGACAAAAAAAAGAATCGAAATTTAAAAGATGATGAAAGTTGATACTGTTACTGTATGTTATCCTGGTCAAAATGGGGAGTTGCATCTCGGCGTTCGTCTTGGTCCTCCATTCCATGGACGCTCCGGCCATCAATCTTGTGTGACGCCACTGCCTGCCTGGCACATGTAGATTCATTGGTAAGGTAAGTGAGAGTTGTTTTTCCCAGTGTAGCACAGGGTAAGGGCCGGCCTGTAATTGCAGATGGGAAAACCAAAGGGATATTGAAAAATCAAGTAGAAAAAAAATGCCTAAATTACGGTGGAGTGCAACAAGAACACTTTCAGAGGCGGCATGGATTTGGATACATCATGTCTAACTTAGTCTGTTTCCAACATTAACCTCCAACAACAACAGGACTGAGCAGGCCCACGGCACCCGTGACACATCCTCCATTTAGCGTACCTTTTTTGACAGAGGCAGACAAAGCAGATATACAGCAACATAGCATTTTACAAATTAAGTGACTAAATCAATGCCCCGCTGTCAGTCATACCATACCACCACACTCGACTCCACCACTACACAGACATGTAGGTCTGCAGTGGTTGTTGTTGACTTGGTTACCTTGTAATGCACTCATGAAACGCACTGAGTTATTCCATCAATCATCTCGGATCGTACTGAGTGACTGGAGTGCGAAGAGATAATGTCACTGTGGTCATCATCATGGTGTGTTGTCCAACTCAGTGTGCAGTAGTGTACAGATTGAGTCCCCTTTCCATATTCAAAATGCAATGGATCGGCCTGCAGTAGAAGTAGAAAATTGTTATTGAAAAACCAGATTGGAAAGAAACATTGCATTGGGTTACTTTTAGTGTGTAGATTAGATAATAGTACACAATGAATTACCTTCATGCACTACAAACAACAACAACACAAATCACTCAGTCAGCGTCCAATGCATGTCATCATTCATTACCTGTTCCTTCTCATCTTCAGTTAATGGGCAGTCTGTATCGGCTCTGAAAGGGTGATAGCTATAGTAGTCATCATCATGTTCCACTTCTTTTGGAGAGACTCAACGAGGCAAGATTAGGTTTTCTTCGATTATGCTACATCCAATCATCATCTGGCTTGAGGGCAATAGATTTAGGTCGATTCAGGAGGATGGAGGAGCAGGACTCGGAGGAGTGGACTGAAATGCAGAGAGCTGAAACTCATAAGGCAATAAAATAAGAAGACGGTGGTGATGGATTTGTTGTGATTTGAAGTTTCCAAACAGAAAGACAGACACAGAAATAGAAGTAAATAAGGGAGAACCACAGTAAGAACTGGAAGCCTAGTTGTCACCGTCAGGGAAGTATAGCTCGTCCTCAAACTCTGGAGGTTCAACCAGAAGTAGGTAATCAGCATCCAACACGCTACTTCCATCACCTGAGCCGCTGTCCTCATCTTCCTGCGGTGATTCATGTATTGTATAATTCGGTGGTATAAATTGCTGATTCATTTTGATCATGGTTAACCTCTCCACGTTTATGGGTGAGAGACTGGTCCTTTTCACTGTTACAATGGAACCAGCAGCACTGAAAACACGTTCAGAAGAGACACTTGCGATAGGGCAAGCCAGATAGTTGATCGCCAGCCTGCTGAGCACTGGCCATTGGCCCCTTTTGCCATACCAATACCGCAATGGGTTTTGATCAATGAAGACCTCTGTTGGGTCATCCAGGTAGGCCTGGACCATTCGGTCAATGTTCAGGGGTGCTAAACTTAGTGCGCCCTCTTTTGTCTTTGCATCAGCACTGGACCTAGCAAGTCCTTGCTGTAAATACCAATTCTGTGCCGTTTGTACTGGGGCTGATGATGATCCGGTTCTTGCTGTTGTCGATAGTGTTGGTGACAGCTGTGAACCAAATGCACTGCCCACAGGCTCTGAAGTTGAACTTGACGCAGGATGCCCTGCTGCAGTACTTGATGTGGGTTTGAGGCCTTTAATTACCAGCCGTTCATTTTCCAATGTACTGGCTGCCTCAGCTATCCAAGTTTTGTACCGGGCAACATCCACTTCTGAAAAAGGGAGTAATGTCTTACTGTGCAGTGCCGCTTTGTACCGTGGATCCAGAATTGTGGCACAAATGTAATGTTGTTGTGACAGAATCTTATTTTGCACCCTTGCATTTTCACTTAAGCGACATGATAAGCTCTCCGCCAACTGGTATGCTTCTTTTTTTCCTCCACACCTATGTACGCTTCACACACCCTCTTCAGCTCTTGCTCTAGCATGTGCAACAATGGGATAGCTTGGCCCATAGTACAGTCCTCCTTGCTGACTTCACGTGTGAAGACCTCGAAAGGAAGAAGCATCTCTGTAAGAGATTTAACTAGGCACCATTGGTCCACCTGAAGGGTCATGCCTTTCACAGCAGCATCCGCCCTTTGCATGACATATTCATTGATTGGTCTGTACTGCTCAAACAGACGGTCAAGCATGTAATACGTTGAGTTCCAACGTGTTGCCACCTCCTGGATCAGTGCTTTGACTGGCATTCTATAGTCACGTTGAATGATCCTCAGCTGCTTCCGGGCTTTAAAAGAATGGCTGAAATGCGTGCATATTCTGCGGCAGGTGGTCAGTAAGTTGCTGACTATGGGTTCTTTTTCAGAAAGTCTTGAACTATAATGTTAATGCAGTGCGCCAAACACGGGACCCTGAAATACTTACCAAGCGTCATGGCCTTAAGTATACTACTGCCATTATCCGTGGCAACAAAACCAATGTGAAGCCCTCTGGGGCGCAGCCATTCAAAGACCTTGTTGTTAAACTCTTCCAAAAGGTTTTCAGCAGTATGAGATTTCTCCATGGCGAACATGGCTATAGTTGCATGTATCCGAGAAGCATTAAAAATTGCAGCTGTGTCAACAGCACCTACTTCAGATAGCTTGTCTCTAACCCCCACAAAAGAGACCCAGTGTGCAGTGATGCACATGTAATCAGTGGCTTGGCAACTGGTCCACATGTCTGTTGTCAGGTGGATTTTGTGAACAGCACTCTGCTGCAAAGCTTGTCCAACCAATTCAAGCACATCGTGATGTAGTGCTGGAACAGCAACTCGGGCAAAATAGGAACGGCTGGGAACCTTCCATTTAGGGCAGATGGCTGACACAAATTCAAGGAAACCCACCCCTTCCACAAATGAAAAAGGGAGAAGGTCCAGCGCTAACATTTTAGCGAGCTTCGCATTGTACAACCGTGCCGTTGGGTGGTTGCGTTGGTACTGCCCCTCCGACCAAAGCATGCTGTCAATGGTAGGCTGGAATATTTTCCTTACTGCTGCACCTTTCTTCTTGAACCCAGCTAGGCTCAACGACGCTGCACTTTTGCTCATTGCAGTGCCCGGTTGCCTTGCTGTCTCATGTTGACTCTTACTACTGTGCCACTGAGATGTTGCTGAGGATGCGGGCGTTACCAGTACACTGCTGGGGGTAGGGCTATAAATGTCTCCCTCTTGTTGACCTTCCTCCGCGATCATATCTTCCCCTACTTCTTCATCCACAACAACAGCAATGGGTCCAGTTTTACTTTTTTGTAAGTGAAGTAGGTGAGCCTCCCACCTGATAGTGTGGTGTTTTTTGAGATGACTTGTTTGTCCTCCGGTACCATAGTTTGTACCAAGCTTACCCCGCCTAACAGCCTGCCGACAAATTGAGCATATAGCAATGTTCTCCTCCTTACTGCTAACCGAAAAGAAGTCCCAAACTGGGGAGGAGAACTTTCTGGCACTGCTGGAGGTGCCACTTTCAATACCAGATGAAATGGAGGGTGTGCATGGAATTTGACTCTGTGCACTTACATTACCACCACCTACTGAGGTGGTGGTTGAGCTTGATGTAGGTCCCTGCCGGGCCTTTGCAAAGGCAAATATGGAAGCTGGAGGTCGTGTTGGCGTTACCTGTGTTGGTGGTATCCGTGCTACATCCCTCGCAGCGATTTGGGATAGTCTAATAATGTTGGTCTCCATCTCCGCAGGCCCAGGAGTGATGTTCGTGATGACTGGCTCTTCATCATCATCACCCCCTCGTCTAAATCTACCTCCATAACTGTAAGGCTTTCGGGAACCTTCCTTTTCACTAGCCTTGTCTTGTGGTGTGCATCACTCTCAGGCTGAGCTGGTGGCTTCCAAGTGGCATCTAGATCATCAGAAGCGGGGCTTGAAGAAGAAGTTGATGTACTAAGCCTCCTTTTCCTTGCTGGGGGTATGGAAGACACTGGATCTTCTGGAACAGTGGCTTGCTCCTCTCCGTCTGCAAAAAGCTCGATTTCCTGAACTGCCCCTACTTCAGGTGGAACAGCTACTATTGTGGGCTGTGGTTCCGGCTGTGGTTGCGGTTCCGGCTGTGGTTGCGGTTCCGGCTGTGGTTGCGGTTCCGGCTGGGGTTGCGGCTGTGGTTCCGGCTGTGGTTGCAGTTCCAGCTGCGGTTCGGGTTGCGGCTGGGGTTGCCCACTTATCTCCTGAGTTTGCGCCTGCGAGTGCGTGGATTGGGTACTACTTTGCGATAATGACATTTCAACATCACTGGTCGTTAGTAGACTGGCTACCTCTGCCACAGTCATGGGCTTGGGCCTAGGTTGCTGGGGTGGGGCCACTGATGCAGAGGTGCTGCTCCCAGCTTGGTCCCCGCTGGACACCGCTGCTGCAGGCGTAAGTTTTTTTCCCAAAAAACACATCGGCCGGCACCCCAGTCTTGGCAAGTGCCACTTCCTTCTTCTCTCCCTTCTTCTCACTGGCAACTTTATTGCTACTGGAGGACCTTGTACCTTTCTTTGGGGCCATCTTCTTCAGATGTCAGCAGGACGCAGGTGCACAAGTTGCAGAGATGTCTGTGGTCACACGTGGACGTGACGCGCAGCAGGACTTCAGCCTGGCAGTACAACGGGTGATGTTGATGATGACACCTCCTCCTCTGTCTTTTTGTGCACCTAAAAGCAAAGAAGCCAGGAGAAGAACATCAGTGAAATGTTGCATTTGTTGTTGTGGTTCAATTACTAGTAGTACAAACAAACAAATAAAAGATATAAATTAGTGTAGCCATTTGTGAGACTGTCAACAAGGGCTTTCCTGGTATACTGTGTACACTGTCAGGACAACCAAAATACAAATGTAATAGAAGTGGACCCTGTTTGGCAATAAATTATTTGCTCATCACATTCAGGGAGCTGCAGCTGGCAAAGGGGATGGATGCAAGCAGTAAGCCAAGAGGAAAACCATGCAGGGCTAAATGGCAAAAGCAGCACACTTATAACTCCCACCAGAAATGGCCACCAGCCACATGGACACTCACAAATCACAAGCAACAAGCATGAGGCCTGGAAAACAATGTACTGAAACAGGCCTACGATAGCCAGGCAAAGGCTGCATGGTAAACCACACTGCTTTGCCTGTAATGTAATGCAATAAAATGCAAAAACGAAAATACACAGGGCTAAACAAGGCCTGCAACACACCACACACAACTAAGGCATGTAACACACCCCAAAAAACAGAAATACAGCCAAAAAAATAAATACACATTTTGCAATTCAATGCCATCCATGTGCCATAAATGAGGTTTAAATTCAACTGAACACACAAACAGTTCTTTTATGCACCCCTGACTATCTCTGGGCCCACTGGATGGAAGGCCTGTTGGCAGATTAGGCTACAAGCTTGCAGGCCTATGACAAAAAGCACACTGCCTGGCTTCAAAATGGCCGCCAGCCTCATGGCCAGGCCCACAACAACAAGAAACTGAAGACAGACAATGCAGGCCTATGGCAAAAACACACTGCCTGGCTTCAAAATGGCTGCCAGCCTCATGGCCAGGCCCACAACAACAAGAAGCCTAGGCCACAAAGGAAACACATGCAGGCCTATATGGCAAAAGCAGCACACTTATAACTCCCACCAGAAATGGCCACCAGCCACATGGACACTCACAAATCACAAGCCACAAGCATCAGCCCTGGAAAACAATGTACTGAAAACAGGCCTACGATAGCCAGGCAAAGGCTGCATGCTAAACCACACTGCTTTGCCTGTAATGCAATACAATGCAAAAACGAAAATACACAGGGCTAAACAAGGCCTGCAACACACCACACACAACTAAGGCATGTAACACCCCCAAAAACTGAAATACACCCCAAAAATAAATCCACTTTTTGCAATTCAATCCAATGCCATGCATGTGCCCTAAATGATGTTTATATTCAACAGAACACACAGAAACAGTTGTTTCATGCACCCCTGACTACCTCTGGGCCCACTGGATGAAAGGCCTGTTGGCAGACTAGGCTACAAGCTTGCAGGCCTATGGCAAAAGCACACTACCTGGCTTCAAAATGGCCGCCAGCCTCATGGCCAGGCCCACAACAACAAGAAACTGAAGACAGACAATGCAGGCCTATGGCAAAAGCACAATGCCTGGCTTCAAAATGGCCGCCAGCCTCATGGCCAGGCCCACAACAACAAGAAACTGAAGACAGACAATGCAGGCCTATGGCAAAAAGCACACTGCCTGGCTTCAAAATGGCCGCCAGCCTCATGGCCAGGCCCACAACAACAAGAAACTGAAGACAGACAATGCAGGCCTATGGCAAAAAGCACAATGCCTGGCTTCAAAATGGCCGCCAGCCTCATGGCCAGGCCCACAACAACAAGAAACTGAAGACAGACAATGCAGGCCTATGGCAAAAAGCACACTGCCTGGCTTCAAAATGGCCACCAGCCTCATGGCCAGGCCCACAACAACAAGAAGCCTAGGTCACAAAGGAAACACATGCAGGCCTATATGGCAAAAAAGCAGCACACTTATAACTCCCACCAGAAATGGCTACCAGCCACATGGACACTCACAAATCAGAAGCAACAAGCAGGAGGCCTGGAAAACAATGTACTGAAAACAGACCTATAATAGCCATGCAAAGGATGCATGGTAAACAACACTGCTTTGCCTGTAATGCAATAAAATGCAAAAACGAAAATCCACAGGGCTAAACAAGGCCTGCAGCACACCACACACAACTAAGGCATGTATTTAGCACACAGCACAAAAACGGAAATACACCCAAAAATACACATTTTGCAATTCAATCCAACGCCATCCATGCCCCTAAATGATGTTTGAAATTAAAAAATACATCACACAGCAAAGGAACAGTTGTTTCATCATGTTTCATCATGCACCAACCCATGACTAGCTCTGGGCCTACTGGCTACAGTGGTTACCCACCACTATATTTATTTTTTAAAAATGATGAAAATTAAAATTGTAATTGCAGCAACTGCAATGACCCAATCAAACAACACCAACTTACTTGTAAAATCTCAAATCCAAAAATCCTCAAATCAAATGATAATGATGCAGCAGACACAAACAGTGATCCTTCCAGCTCAAATCCAAGTGAAAAATGAACAAGAGATGGAGAAAGCACTGGGAGGAGCCTGCTGGAAAGGAACAGGAAGTAGTAGACTCTGTGGCACTTCCTCCCTCTCCCCCCGCCCAAAAAATGAAAAAAAAGGACAGCCCAAAGTTTTTTTTTCCATGGAAATCATCAGTTTATAGAAGGTTTTATGCTGCTCGCGATATTATTCTTCTCCAGATTGAAAATGTTGCGTGTTCGGGATCGCAGGTTTACAAAGATTCCGCCGGAAATCCGATGGCGCGCCCGAATGACGTGTTCGCGACCGCAATCTCTCTCGTGGTGCACGATGGCGCGACGAATGACGTGTTCGCGATTGCACACTCTTGCGTTGTCCGATGGCGCATCGAATGACGTGTTCGCGATCGCAAACTCTCGCAGGATCGCGCGGCCGGCTACCGAAATCTCGTGGCGCCCACGAACGAATAGGAAAACCCGTCGGCGAACGCAGGAATCCCGGTAAGTCATAATCGCGCATGCTAGAATGCATTTTTAAAGCGCGAACAAGAAAATAATTCCGCTTCGCCGCGGATCGCGGAATTGATGGCAATTCCGCGTTCTCCGCGGAACGCGAAATTGTCCAAATTCCGCAAATTCCGCGAGCGGAGCGGAATTCAATGCCCAGGCCTACTTTTATGTAAGTAACTTATCCACATCAGCTAGACGTAACGCAAGTATGAGTGTATTCTAATCCACATCTAATACCCTGTATGTTTGTTGATTGTGCAGTTGAGGAGGCTAAGCGTGCTGATACTTCTTGTTCTTCTCTCACACAGCCTTGAGGCGCTCCCTGGGTCTTCCAGTCCCTGCATTCACCAGCTCCAGGAAGAATAACCGGTGAGGGAGGTCCGCTACCGCGCAAGCTGTCTTTTATTATTTTGTCCCAACCCCCATTCCCCTTGACGTGCTTCTTGGGGAGCAATTTACTGTTCTCAAAGGAGAACGGCATTGGGAGTGGTCGGACTGTCATCTTCATTGCTCCTGCTGGGCCTAGATACATCAGGTTAGTGCACGTGTGTGTTTGGCATCTTACAGATTGCCTAGCCCATGTACTTACCTAGCCTGAGCGATGGATCCTAATCGGATCCTCACGACGGTTCTAGAAACCATTACCAGCCTCCAAGTAGAGGTACAAGCATCCCGGGCAGAAAGCCAAGAGTTGCGAAAAGAGTTAGGGTCGGTTCGAAGAGAGGTAGCTGGGTTGGCTAGGCAAGGGAAAACTGAGGGTGGAAAAACACACTTAAAACTTTGGACCTTACCCCCACCCGGTGCCACATCAGGGGCTTCCACCACAACTCATAGCTCAGTTCCCTTACCCATGAGTAGTGGGGGACAAGCCGCAAGAGAAGGTACTTTTTTCTCCAGTTTATCATGATCAAACAGGTATAACAACACACAGACACAACCTATCCAGGTAATTCATGCTCCAGATTCCTCTTGCAGCCCCAGAACGGTTTTATGGTGACCGAAAGAAATTTAGTGTTTTCCTACACCAATGTAGACTCCATTTCCTTTGTAAAGCCACCGCCTTTCCTGATGATCAAACCAAAACAGCATTTGTACTTTCTTACTTGGGTGGTAATGCGGCTAGCTGGTCAATCCCATTGATTGAGCGTAATGACCCATTATTGTATGATTTCTTCGGGTTCTGCGCAGAAATGAGGAAACTGCTTGACCGAAAGACACATCTCCTTTCACTAGACCGAGAATTAATTACCCTAAGACAGGGTTAGCAAGATTTGTTAACTTATTTAACCACCTTCAACCGTTTGGTGGTAGAAACAGAATGGCCAGTAGAAAAAAGGGCTTCTCTGTTTTACCAAGGTCTTCGTAGCGAACTTAAAGACGTCCTGGCCCAAGTGGTTAATCTTCCTACCTCCTGTGATGATCTCATAGACCTCACTGTCCAGCTAGACCATCGGCTTCAAGAAAGGAAGGGAGACCGCAATCGTGGAGAAGCCAAATTCTTAGTAGTACGTCCCAGAAAAACGCATGACAATGGACCCAAACCTGTTAATGGAACTGAACCCATGCACGTGAATGGTATACGGGGGCCTCTGTCCTCAGAAGAAAGGGAAAAAAGAAGAAAACTCAAACTATGCTTGTATTGTGGCAAAAGCAGCCACTTTGTCAAAGACTGCAAAGCTCGGAATAAAACCTCTGACTTTAAGAGCCTAACACCTAACAAAACTCAAGCAGTGGTCCAACAAACCGAGGAGGAAGATATAACAACGGAAAACTGAAGTTCCCGAGGAAGGCTGAGGTCTCTTGTTCGGGACAAGGCACACCAAAGATCTCGTATTTAGCAAACACTCTACAAAGCTCCGTCGCCCACCTAAACATGCAGGTGACCTTATGGATCCCTGAAGGTGATCAGGTAGAAGCATCGACCCTGTTAGATTCTGGGGCAACGGGCAATTTCATCGATCGCAATTATGCGCAAAGGTTACACGTTCCATGTACAAAGAAAAAGACGCCAGAACCTGTAAAGGCTGTGGACGGAACGGCACTCACTTCCGGACCAGTAAGATATCACACGGTTCCGTAGATCATGCAATTCGGACAACATTTGGAGCATATACAGTTCGACCTCATCGATGCTCCCCAATTCAAATTAATCTTGGGTATGCCTTGGCTCACGTTGCACAATCCCCTGGCCCATTGTGCCGCTCGGTCCGTAACTATGAATTCTCAGTTTTGCCAAAACCACTGTACCAAGGATCAGGTATTGACACTACCTACTATAGAGAATCCCGTAAAATTACTCACCTTTGGCAGCGTCGCACTACAGGCTTGCGGTGTGGTGACCCTACCAGACATGTATCATGACTTCCAAAAGGTGTTCGATGAGCAAAGAGCTAGCCATCTCCCACCGCATCGAGAGCACGACTGTCACATCGATCTGGTTCCTGGAGCTGCCATTCCATGTAGTCGCATCTATGCCTTGACGGAGCCAGAGACAAAACGCCTGCGTACTTACCTAGACGAACATCTCACCTCCGGATTCATACGACCATCACAATTGCCAGTCTCATCGCCTCTTTTTTTTGTACCCAGAAGGGGGGGTGAGCTTCGTACCTGCATTGACTTTAGAGCGATCAATCGAGTGACCATAAAGAACAGGTACCCTCTCCTGTTGATACCAGTACTTCTTGACCAACTAAGAGGGGCCACAGTATTCACCAAACTGGACCTTCGTGGGGCTTATCACCTAGTCCGCGTTCGGCAAGGTGATGAATGGAAGACGGCCTTCCGGTCCAAGTTCGGCCTGTTCGAATATCAGGTGACGCCTTTTGGCCTCTGCAATGCCCCGGCAGCGTTTCAGTACTTCATGGATGATGTCTTACGGGGGTATCTGGACGTCTTCTGTATAGTATTGTCGTGTAGTTCCTATAGTACCCATGCAGGACCTGCGCGTTTGAATAACATAAACCGTGGGCTTGGTGTTAAACTGACTCTGTGCACCCCCACCGCATATGTTAGCCTGATTTGCATTAGCTAGCTCACAGTGCCACTAGAATCTCCTCTTATCGGGGAGAGATTAGTTTCTGGCAACCTTAGATCATGACAACCCAAATTCCTCAGAATCGTGGAAACAATGTACTACCTTTCGCTCAGTCACTCGTGCTTACTTATTCGGTTTGTCTCAGAGAGTTACACAGAATAAACAGTCTGGGCGTTTCAATAAGTATTTATTGAACAGTTGTTATTCTAGTGTAAAATATATGTGCTGCAGTAACCAGCAAACAATAGCAGAGATATATTATCAGCAGTACGATAAAAGCAAAGGGATAGAACAGTTCTACCATATTGCAATAGTCATGAATACATACATGAATATAAAAAGCATTATGAAAGTGCGCGTACTCCTACGATGCCTAACTAGATGTACCTGAGTGTACCTAGCATATGTGTAGGTCTAAAAGCCTAAGAGCCAAGAATCCTTCTAGGATTTAGTCGAACCCCCATACCTGAATAGAGAGAGTGTGGGACCCCGTCCTGGTCTCGAGTTGGACACCCTGCAAGGGCTGTGTTAGACCGCTGTCAGCTGGAGCGACTGCATGCAGGAGCCTCAGCGTCTCTGGTCAGTGTGTCAGCATGGAAGTCTCGGTTCCCTCTGTCTTACCGGGGTAAGATGTGGTGTATTTATACCCTGAAGACTCTAGTTGCTTTGTATGGTTTGAATTGGCCCTTGTTAGACATGAGGAAGACATCAGGGGTGAACTTTGTACATACATATTATGCAGGTGGTGTATTCCTAGAGAGCCATGCATAATTGATGAGTACAGTGTGGGCCTGTGTTTGGGAAAAACCCTGCTGTATTCAAAACCACAGACTAGATAACGTTCAGCCCTCAGAGCTCGTTGTGTACTAGCGAGGACCAATGTAGGTGAAAGATCATGCCTATGATAAGGAATCATGACTATAATAGGACATGTACAGTTATGACCGTAATAGGGCATATGCGGCTTTGACCATAATAGGGCAAGTACGAATATGACCGTATTAGGGCAAATACGAATATGTCCATTTTAGGGCATGTATGAACGGGTCTACATTAGGGCCTCTATACGGGACATAACACCCACTCCTCTTCCGAATAGGATGACAATGACCATACTTAAAATCTGGACAATTTAAAAACATTTTAAAAGCAAGAAAAAACATGGTTTTAAAATTGTTACAAAAAAAATTCAAAAATGTTACAATTCAGCTATTTCCAATTGCCACTAAAAAAAGAAATGTCTATTTTGTTTCTCTATATAAGTTGCTTCACTCAAAGCGGCAGAAGGCCATGCTTTTCTCAAGCGAAAGTGTCAATTTAGGAAATGTTCCAAATTTGCTCTGTTATTATGAAAACAAGTGGAGAAGCTGAATTCTTTCCCAGGACGCGATTAGCCAATTTGAGATTAGGTGTCCTGGCTGGGAAGCACAACATTATCAGTGTGAGCTACTGCAGATGACAAATCCAACGCCTCACAGAGAACGTCAATCGCACATAGATGGTATGTAGCACTGCTAACAGTCGGTGCTGCGGCAGCTTGTGTGGCAGTTGTTACCTGGGTGCCTGTGGAGGAGTCACCTAACCCAGCAGGAGCAAACAGCACCTGTGGATTCTCCAGGAATGCGTTCATCAGAATCGGAAGACGCTGGGGACAACGCAGAGCATGGGCCTTTAGGGGGTCCAGCATTGCATCCGTGTCCGGAGGCGCATCTGATGGAAATGTTAGACAAAGATCCAACGTGCATTCTTCTCCGCAAAGCAGGCATCGAAGAACAGGTAAGATGCAGTCTACCCAGACTGGTCGAAAGGATAGAAACCAGGAGGCATTGAGTTCTCGCAGGCAAGAAATGCCCAGAAGTTGTACCATGCGTTCACGGTATTTCCGCTCCAGGAGCATGTTCGCCATTCCCTCGGGAATTGGGCCTTCCATTGCGTAGCAGTAGTATTATGAATAGGACCCCTGCAACCAGCAATAGGATAAGCGGGAGACCTCCAAATACGCTTCCCAATACGGAGTGTATAAAATTTGGGATTACTCCGAGGACTGTCTGAAAGGTGCTTAACAGTCCTGACCCTATGGTCTTAAATAGGTGTACAATACCGCTCGTATCAGACATATTGAAGATACGTCCCACCATTTCTACGAAATGAAAGGGGCAGTTTGTACGTATAAGCGCCTGTATCTCAGTCGAGGTCCTTGCAACTTGAAGTTCATAGGTTTCTCGAGCGGAGGTTAAGGGCACGGGTTGCTGTAAAAGCATGGCTTGCAGTCTGCTCAGAGTATCAAATTGTATGAAAGAAACGTTCAGTGAAGGCCATAGCGGCGCCTCCCTGACTGTGTTCAGTGGCGGAAACAATACTTGCATACAGAAAGTAACCCTGGAGTTAACAGTGACCAGATAGGCGACGTCCGGAAGCATCCCACAGCAACCTTGATCATTTAGCATCAAGTAACTCCCATTCGAGAGCAGCTGAAAAACCGGTGTGATCATGGCCGCTGGGGTCCTTATCATGTGACACGATAGGTTTGCTACTGAACCGTTACAGGCTCTGTGTCGTGAAATATCCTGACACTTGAGAGAACCGCTTAATGCGTTCTTGCAGTTTGTACCACTCAGATACACTTCTCGATCCCCATTCCGGCATCGGTATCTATATGGTAACTCCCAAGTTTCCTTAATGTAACCCTTACCCATCTTTTCATATTTGCCTGCCTGCCTTTGCTCAAGGCAATATTGAAACTGAAATGTAGTGACCGGCAGAGTGATTTGGCCATGAATTAGCCATTCTGTTGATGGTGATTCGGCTACAGTAAATCATAACCTTTCCAGTTTCTCAATACGCAGCATTGTATATTTGGCTCCCCTTTGTGCCATTTCTGTCTGTTTATCAGTTAAATTGTATTCTGAAAACAGGAACGTGGTGTTTATAAAACGCCAGGGCACATAGCCTGCACGCAAAGATTGCAGCGTCCAACTTAGCATCATAATAGAACGTAGCTGAGATTGCCCGTGTTGTAACAAGGCCAGATCTTGTTCTAATATGTCGATTGCCGAAGACACAATGTTGCCTAAGGAGTAAATCCTGGAGGTCAAAGTTGTTAACCCATTATCCACTACAGCTAATGCCTTCTCTAAGTTAATACGGTCTATTTCCCGTATTCTTTCTGCTGCCTCCTGTTGGGATATTTTCCAGTTTTCATTATAGGAGGCATAAATGCCAGCATATATGAAACGTTTCTGACGTGTTTTCCTTGGGCCTAGTAAAAAATCCCTAAGGTCTACATCAGATGTGAGTAAGGTCAAGTGATGTTTTACTTCTGTGAGTGTTGAGGTCTCTAGCCAATCAAGGCACAACTTCCCAACACTATAGGATGTCACTACCTCTGGGTGTTGTCTCTGTACATAGCGTGTATCTGGCCTATGGATACTAAACCCTTCGGTTGTATTGATAAATCTCTGTTGACAGGTATTTGTGTCAATGGGCCAAATCAGCCATTTCGTCCAATCAGGATCTGATCTGTTGTACCGGAGAATGTCATCTAATCCTACCCCTTGTGTAGTTGAATTCTGCTCCCCACCCATCTGTGATGGTGCTGGAAACCCCGGTGTGTTCATTTCCTTGTTCTTGGCTAGTCCAAGACAGGATGTCTGTTGCACAGTGTCATTTAGAAATATTATCTGCTGTGGAATGAGGCATGCTCTAAAAGCCCTTCTGTTCCCTGGACTTGCCAGTCCCTAGAACCCCAGATTGATTTTAAATCTATAGTGTCCTTCCATAGGTCGAAACCCTGTGTAGACAATTGGGCCATAAAGGAAGCAGAGTAAATCTGTTTGGTGTTAGTCAACATAATTTTCTGTGCTGATGTTGTTGCCACTTTGTAATAAAATGACCTCGGGTCAGATGTGTTGAACCCTGAAAAGTATGTGAATTTCTGTGCAAAAGTTTGCGAACTACCTTTTGGAGGAGTTGGGCAGTGTTCCCACTGGTGGTATTCAAATACATTTCTAGGTGTTATAGATTTATGCAAGAAATGATGACCATAATGTTGGTAACAGTACAATGTATCATAGTCTGAAGTACCTTCTAACGTTTCATTGTTCGGAAATGCGGCAGTTTTTTCTAAATCAGACATCATAGCATTTACAGTTTCAGTGTCCCAATCATCAGAAAATGTACTGGAGGTAATGATATCACTTAAAGGAATTTTAAATACATGTTTTAGCTTTAAAAGTTCAGTCGGACTGAATATATCATAATCAATCTTGTCCCATACTATACCGTCCGGTATAGGAACTGCTGTGATGTTCACTGAAGACAAGTCTCTTGGTTCATGATGTGAAGACTGGTGTGGTTTTAAAATCAAATTGACTCTTTGGGCTGTAGAGCTCTGCTGGAGGTATCGTCCATTAATAAGCATACTAAAAGTTATTATTAAACCTAGCCAGAAAAGAAAAAATAAAATCCCAGTGATATACCATAGTTCAATCCAAGGTGACACCAGGTAAGTCTTTCTAAAAAAGTTCAAAAAGTCAGTGAGTTTCTGTTTGTGTGATTTTTTGGCTGGCGTCATTTCCGGCTCACTTGGGTCCAGTGAAAACGTATCAAAGTTCATGAAATAGCCAGAAGCAGTTCGATCAATTGTTGGAATTGCATCGGGATTTGTTGAAATTGGATTTTGCTCTTGACGAGGCATGTTGACGTAGATGTCTGTAGTCGGTCTGATTGCAACTTGGTTGTTAAGTTGATTTTCATTTTGAAGATGAATTTCTTGTTGAAGTGGAACGAGTTCCATTGTTGCTTAGTCCTTCATTCCGTACAGGTGGCTCTTCAAACGTGATGAGTCTTTCTGTTTGGACTTCTTGGATTGTAGCGAGAGGAGGGCATCTGCTACTGTGGAGTCCACGAGGCCTACTGTTTAGTATCGGCCACATAGTGTGGTTTGATTAAGCCGATTGAGACAAATCTTTTCTCCTTTTTCCCGGCAAGAGGCGGCAGAAGTACAGTTCTTGTGCCTTGGATTGCAAGGAATGGTTCAGGCTTTCTGTAGGATGGCCCAAATTCTTTCTTATCAGCAATCTTCTCTCTGACCCGATCCCCGACTTTTGGGATCCAGAGAGGTCTTGCCGTTACTGCCTTGGCTTCCTCAGTGGCGGCCTGTTTCAGGAGCACGTTACTTAGTTGTGTCCTGGATTCATTTAGATCCTGTAAAACAGCCAAACAATCATGGATATCAAATGGTTTTTCATCCGCCACGGTGCCTTCACAATCAAGATCAGGTACCCACATTCTTTTCCCAAATAGGACCTCGTAAGGAGTGACACCTCCTAGAGAGCTTCTTGGCTGATTGTTAATCGCTCGTTGTACCCCATAAAGGTGATCGACCCATCTACCGCCCTTGCCTAATACCCTAGCTGTTAAAGATTGCTTTAAGTCACGGTTTTTCCTCTCCACAACGGAATTTCCCTCGGGATGATATGGAGAGGAGTACCGCAATGCTACGCCCATTCCTTCCATGGCCTCTTTGTAAGCCCGAGAGCTAAACGCCGGGCCACGGTCAGAATGTAATGTGCCAACTGCGTATGTGCCGATAAAGACTCGCAAATCTTTTATAACAGTTCGAGCGTCTGCCGAGTGCTGAGGCCAGACCTTGAGGAAACTTGAGCTGGACGTACACGAACGGACAACCTAATGCTGTCTAATAATGGTATCTGTACTGGACGTGTTGCGGTGGACCCTTCCAGCTGCTTTCAGATGTCGCAGTTCCAGACATAGTCTCTAATCTGCCTTCTCATCACGGGCCACCAGTAGCGTTGTTTCAACAAAGAAACAGTCTCCCTAAGTCCCTTATGTACAGAACCTTTCCCTTCATGTGCTGCCACAATTAAGCCTTGCCTACGATCCATATTTGATATTACTCTATCCCCCACTCCAGGAATCTGAGCATATGGAATGTTTTGTGCATCTAACTTGTAGGAGTACTTGAGTGGAAATTTCTTTGGTACTGCTGTGCTGCCTTTGCGTGAAGCATTGACAGCTACCATAATCTCGCCGTCTACTCTCGTCTTTGAACGAGTAACTGCAGCTACGGCAGCTGTGCGTACAGCCCCCTTTGCGGCTTCATCAGCCAATGAATTCCCTTCAACGTGAACGCCATCACGCTGATGACTCAGTGTATGTATCACGTGAGCCCTTGGTAGTTCGTTTCTCAACTCCACTACCTGTTCCCATAGCATTTTATGCTTAATTGTGCCACCTTTTGCATCTTTGAAACTGTTTTGTTCCCAATGATGTATTCATTGTACGACTGTACACAATAAAAGGAATCACACACAATTAGTGTGGGGAATTCGTGTTCCGTGTTTACAAGTGCCAGTATCAGTGCTTTTAACTCTGCCAACTGAGCCGTGCAGTCTCCTAGAGATTGCGTTTTAGTGCAACTCGGATGGAACTTTCCATCGTGCATGCGACCTCTAACAATCGCACACGCTGCGCTGTAAGCTTGCTTACTCCCTATGGCTGGTTGAGCAGATCCGTCAGTGTAAATAATATATTCATACTGATCTAGAGGCAAAATCTCATTTGGAAGAAGATATTCTTGTTCGTATTGCAGAAATGCTAGTGTTTTTAAACTTGGATCAAATCTGTATTCAACATCCGTTGCAGTAAGAGAATTAGCCCATTGTATCCATCTGGGATGTAAGGCTTTCGCATTTGGAATGCTAGCTTTTGTAACAGCTTCTAAAGCTGGTACTGGGGTCATGACTATTATGCGCTTTCCCTGAGCCAGAGCTCTTTCTCTTGCTCCAGCGGTCTGCACTGCTGTCAGGATTTTTTCTGTTGAAGTGAAACGCATCTCTGCGTTTGTGTACAGGTGTGATTTGCATGCAATTGGTACTGTTTCGCCTTCATTGAAAGTTAAATAAGTGTACCCGCATTGACCCACTGTTACTCGGATCACTAAGTTGCGTACGTTTACGCGTGTCTGTAAATGTTTAGAAGCTATCATGTCTTCCTGTAGGAACGCAGGATATTTGTATGTTCCTGTGTCCATTGTCCAACTGAAAAATCAGGTTTTATTAAGTCGTAGAAAGGTTTTACTCTTTCTGCGTAATCCAAAATGTATGTTCGACCAAAATTTAGGAATCCCAGAATTGATTGTAAATTCTTCAATGATTTTGGAGGTTGGAGCAACGCACACTTTTCTAAAAAGTTAGCTGCTAGGCTTTTTCCTTCACTTGACAGCTCATACCCTAAAAATCGGACACTGAGGCAGGCAATTTTTGATTTTTTTAAATTAAATTTATAGCCCTCAGAGGCGAATCCCATAATAATGGTGCTCACCCTGGTCAAGTACCTCGGTAAGTCATCGTCAGTCAGATAAATATCATCCACATAGGACAATGCTTCTTCATCCAAATTCTGGAGTAACTCTGTTACTCTTGCTGAAAAGACCCCGGGGCTATTTTTATACTCTTGGGCTAGTCAACAAAATTGTCGCTGGGACCCTAACGCACTGAATGAGGTCAGATACCTGCTTTCAGGCGCTATATTTTGGCAGAAAAATCCATTTGAGATATCAAGTGTTGTTTTGTATTTTTTGCGCACAATGTTATTCATTAATGCAGCACTGTGTGCATTTTGAACTGCAAATGTCTTTGTGCAAGTGTTTAAATGTCGGTAATCCAAAACTAAACGATATGTGTTGTCAGGTTTCATTACGGGAAACAAAGGATTGTTCATAGGTGAAGTGCAATTTTCAATCATCCCCTGGTATTCTAGTTGATCTAGGATCTCCCTGACTTGTTTTTTAGCTTCCTGCTTTATAGGGTATTGCCTGTGAGCATTTGGGGAAACTTTTAACGGGATCACGTGATGGGTTGAATCCTCATCCCAACCAACATGATTTTTGTACAATGCTGGAGCTAGGGCAACCGCCCACTCCTGCGCATATGCATGTTTTAAATGTATGGGAACGAGGTCGGAAAAGGCTGGAAAAATTACAGTTTCTCCCCTAGGGCACTCCATGGCGAATGCTGGCGGCCAGTCTTGTTCTGCTAATAGAATGTCATAACCAGATGACAGATTTTTCCAAAAGAGACCTTTAATTTTTCTGGGTTTGTCCCTCTCCAGCCGGAGTGTTATCTCATGTAACTTATGTGGGACAGTTACCCGAGTATCAGGTGTTTCCACCGTGATATACTCACTCAACTCCGCTGTCACCAGAAATTCCTTCAGGTTCTGGCGAGCTATCGTTACTTCTGCCGCGCTGTCTAGCATCGTCAGAGCCCATTCCCCGTTCAGAAGCTATGTCCTCAGAATTCTAGGCATGTCTGATCTTGAGACCTGCTACCTTCTTCTTTTTGAACTGAGGTTTCTGTTTTTGTTTATCTTCTTTTTTTAGGTGCGTAGTCCGCAGCGCGTTGCGTGTCTCTGGACTTTGTACGCTCCTCTGACCGTCCTTCCCTCTCGGAGTTTTTTGATGAACCCTGAAAGGAACGAGAGGAACGAGTATCAGTATCCTGATACCTGTCAGGTTTTTTAATATTATCCCTATTCCTGAGGTTATACCTCCTTTCAGAGGGCTCCTGTTGAGGAGACCTACCTCTGGATTGAGATCTGCTGTCTTTAAACTTTTGTTGTTTTTTATTTTCCCACTTCTTTTTAGATGAAGTAGGCGTCTGCTTTGTAGTGTCCTTTTCAGGACTGCCCACTAGTTGTGGTCTTAATGCTTTCCCACCTAGACTGTCTCTGCCTAATTCTGCATATGCAGTTTCAATTATTTTGGGTAGTTCGTGTTGTTGATCTATTGGACCGAACTCCCTTAGGCGTTGGCGGATCGCCACTGAAGCCGCTTCCCCCTTAATGTTAGCTAGTATTATGGCTGATACCTGGTCAAAGTTATTTAGTAACTTCATCCCTAAGTTAAGGGCAGGCTCTTCTCCGTACTCATTTAGTATCTGTCTCAATACGTCTGGCACTACTGCTAAGGACGGGATACCATGTGTTCTGGTATATATGGCAGCAAAGACTGAACCCCAAGAGGTGCAGTCCCCATGGGCAAGCAGATTGTTAGAATTCTGTGTTTTTCATAGGTGGTAGTATTCGGGAATACTGCCTCAAGCTGAGTTATTTTCTGAGCTATCCAGAATGGTATTTGTTCGCGTTTCGCTGGCATTTTGCCCATTACCACGTGTAATGTTTGAGGAGTAATTTTATTTCCTGTACCCTGAGCTGGAGTACTATTTGCTGCACCTGGTGCAGGTTGGATTGTTAAAGTCCTCATGACGAATTGTGTCAGGTTTCTGTAGATTTTAATTAAATCTCAGTGTTGACGAGTAATTCTGGCTGTGGCATTGTTCCAATGTCAGGATGCGGTGTGTAAGCTGCTAGTATTGGCCATGTGGCTCCATCTCCTCCGAGCGGGCCTAATATTACTCTTCCTTGTACGTGGGGTAGGGCGCCATTAAACCAGTAATAATGTTCCTGGTAAGTGAGTGGAATCTCTATGTCCTCAAACGGGGCATATTCATGTGGTGCATCTCCTCTCAAATAGTAGTGAAATGTCTTTGTTATAGCATTTGCTGCTGGGAATGTAACCCATGAATAGAACACCTCTGTTTTGTTTGATTCGTGTGCCTCAATCACGAAAACTACCATGCCACCCCCGCTTGTAAACCATTTTCTAATAGTCTTAGAGTGACTGTCCTTCTGAATTTTGGTGCAATCTGTATTGCATCCTCAGAATCTTCTCCTCCCAGGTCAACTCTCTCATCCCCTGAACCAGGCATGTTTAGAGGAAGAAGTGTTCACAGGGAACTAAGATGAGGTATTATGCACAATTTAGGAACTAAATGTCCTTCAAGCTTGATTAACCAACAGCCAATAAATAGTATTCTCGTACTACTCAGCTGTGGCGGATTTTGTGCCCACCCACTCCAGACGTCTCTGGGGTTTTGTGAGTAGGTTCTCTGAGAATAGCACGACTGAACTACTCAGATTCTACTGTTAAATAAGTACCAAACCAACGTTGGCGGCGCCATGTCGTGTAGTTCCTATAGTACCCATGCAGGACCTGCGCGTTTGGATAACATAAACCGTGGGCTTGGTGTTAGACTGACTCTGTGCACCCCCACCGCATATGTTAGCCTGATTTGCATTAGCTAGCTCACAGTACCACTAGAATCTCCTATTATCGGGGAGAGATTAATTTCTGGCAACCTTAGATCATGACAACCCAAATTCCTCAGAATCTTGGAAACAATGTACTACCTTTCGCTCAGTCACTCATGCTTACTTATTCGGTTTGTCTCAGAGAGTTACACAGAATAAACAGTCTGGGCGTTTCAATAAGTATTTATTGAACAGTTGTTATTCTAGTGTAAAATATATGTGCTGCAGTAACCAGCAAACAATAGCAGAGATATATTATCAGCAGTACGATAAAAGCAAAGGGATAGAACAGTTCTACCATATTGCAATAGTCATGAATACATACATGAATATAAAAAGCATTATGAAAGTGCGCGTACTCCTACGTTGCCTAACTAGATGTACCTGAGTGTACCTAGCATATGTGTAGGTCTAAAAGCCTAAGAGCCAAGAATCCTTCTAGGATTTAGTCGAACCCCCATACCTGAATAGAGAGAATGTGGGACCCCGTCCTGGTCTCGAGTTGGACACCCCACAAGGGCTATGTTAGACCGCTGTCAGCTGGAGCGACTGCATGCAGGAGCCTCAGCGTCTCTGGTCAGTGTGTCAGCATGGAAGTCTCGGTTCCCTCTGTCTTACCGGGGTAAGATGTGGTGTATTTATACCCTGAAGACTCTAGTTGCTTCGTATGGTTTGTATTGGCCCTTGTTAGACTTGAGGAAGACATCAGGGGTGAACTTTGTACATACATATTATGCAGGTGGTGTATTCCTAGAGAGCCATGCATAATTGATAAGTACAGTGTGGGCTTGTGTTTGGGAAAAACCCTGCTGTATTCAAAACCACAGACTAGATAACGTTCAGCCCTCAGAGCTCGTTGTGTACTAGCGAGGACAAATGTAGGTGAAAGATCATGCCTATATAAGGAATCATGACTATAATAGGACATGTACAGTTATGACCGTAATAGGGCATATGTGGCTTTGACCATAATAGGGCAGGTACGAATATGACCGTATTAGGGCAAATACGAATACGTCCATTTTTGGGCATGTATGAACGGGTCTACATTAGGGCCTCTATACGGGACATAACAGTATATATAGATGACATCTTAATATACTCCGAAACCATTCAGGCACACGTAAAACATGTGAAGGCTGTACTGGAACGATTACAACAACATCACTTGTTTGCTAAACTGGAGAAATGCTTGTTCCATACAACAGTCGTGGAATTTCTGGGCTATGTCATCAGCCCCCAGGGGATTCAAATGGATGAGAAGAAAGTGGCGACCATAACACAATGGAACTCCCCGACCAGCGTCAAGGCCTTACAAAGCTTCCTCGGCTTTGCCAATTTTTATCTGCACTTTATTAAAGGCTTTTCTGACATCATTCACCCCAACACTCGTCTTTTGCGAAAAGGCGTAACTTTTACATGGTCTCCGGAGGCAGAACAAGCCTTTCAGACATTAAAGAAACATTTCACGCAAGCCCCCATTCTAAGACATCCGGATATTACACTCCCGTTTATACTGGAAGCCGATGCATCACATTTTGCCATGGGGAGAGTGCTATCCCAGAGGCACACAGACACCGGTCAACTACACCCTGTAGCATTTTATTCTCGAAAATTCACTCCCTGTGAGCTAAATTATGGAATCACGGATAAAGAACTGTTAGCCATCAAAGGGGCGTTTGAAGAATGGCGCCGTTACCTAATGGGGGCTCGTCATGTGATAGAAATTTATTCTGACCATCGAAATCTGCTATTCTTGACAACCGCCAGGGCCCTCACCGCTCGCCAGTTACGATGGTCCTTATTTTTTCCGACTATGACTTTATCATTAAATATCGCCCTGGGCCACAGAACGGGAAAGCCAACGCCCTCTCCAGAGCACCCGTCTCTCTCAATGACCAATCACAAGTGACACAGAAAATACAGGAACCGCCACTGATCCTCTCGGAATCCTCTATAAACAAGGAACAACTCCTGCTCATCATCAAGGGAGAAGAATTCTTATCCAACCTAAAAAATCAATTACGTACAGTTGATGCTGCCTCATGGATATCAGAAGACCCTATACGGAGAACTCAAGAGAAAGGGCTCCTATATCACCAGAAAGCCCTGTTTATCCCAAACAAACAATTACAAGACCAAATATTGAGTTGGGTACATGATTCGTCCCTTGGGCGGCATACTGGGGTACATAAAACCATAGCAGCAATTTAATGTTTTTGGTGGTCCACAATATCACACGATGCGCGACAGTACATCAACACATGTGCCATTTGTGCGCAGAGTAAGGCCACGCACAGACCACCTGCCGGATTGTTGCGCCCTATTCCCATACCGCCGGCCCCATGGCATACGTTTTCTATGGACTTCATAGTAAGTCCGTTTTTTTTATATAGCGCAGCTACTCACCCTTACGGGTCTCAAGGCGCTGGGGGCCGTAGTGGAAATTAAGTGAGCTATTGCCCAGAGTCACACGGTGCTGAGCTGAGCTGCTGCTGGAGATCGAACCGTGAACCCTGTGCTCCGAAGTCAGCTGCCCTGGCCGCTGCACCACACCTCTCCACTAGTAGAATTGCCACCCAGTGATGGAAATACCGTTATTCTGGTGGTTATTGACCACCTAACCAAGATGGGTCACTTCATCGCCCTCCCCAAGCTTCCCACGGTTATGGAACTAGCCATTGTATTCCAAAAGCACATTTTGAAACTGCACGGAATCCCAGCCATCTTATTCACGGACCGTGGTTCACAATTTACGTCTCATTTCTGGTCACACCTCTGTAAAACCATGCAAATCGATGCCCGGTTGTCAACCAGCTATCACCCTCAAACAGATGGAAAAACAGAAAGACTGGACCAAACTATGGAGCAGTTCCTCTGATGCTTGGCATTACAACATGGAGACGATTGGAACAAGCTATTGTGGATGGCCGAATTCGCCTACAATAATGCTGAACACTCCTCGTTAGGCTGCTCTCCCTTCTTTTGCATGAACGGTTTTCATCCCAACATTCTGCCCTTCGAATGGCCAGCCACCTCTCCACACCCTTCCATTCAGGAACACCACGAGCACCTTCGTAACGTTCTCCACACAGCTAAACAACAGTTGAGGAAAGCCCAAGATTCCAATAAACATTATGCAGACAAAAAACGCTCAGCAGAACCATCGTACCAAGTGGGAGACCAAGTCTGGTTGACCACAAGACACTTAGCATTAAAAGGCAATCGTAAGTTGCAACCTATATACATTGGCCCATATGCTATCACACATATCATAAATTCTGTAGCCGTAAGATTAGACCTGCCCCCCACTATGCAGGTCCATCCAGTGTTTCATGTGTCCCTTTTACGCCCATGTTCCCCAGAGATATGTTTAACGCAAGCACCACCGCCAGTGGGAATTGCGGGGGAGGTAGAAGTCAAACAAACTATTGACTCCAAAATCATATGTGGACGAGTCCACTACCTCATTGATTGGAAAGGGTTTGGTCCGGAGGAACGATCCTGGGAACCTGCTTGTATTCTACATTCCCCTACACTGCTGCGTAGGTTCCATGCCCGCTATCCTGCCAAACCAGGTCATCCGCCGGGACGGCGGTCATTACGGGGGGGTACTGTCATGGGCACTCAACTTCTGCCTCTAAGAACTCATGTACGGAAAGGGACCCTTCTGCCCACAGGGTTCCATTGGGGTGTTCACTCCTAGCGCAGGCGCAGGAGATATTATACCAAGTCCTTTAGGGTATCCCTGCTTGAGAGTGATTGGGAGGATATGGAAGGTTCAGCATAAAATCAGGAATGTACTGCTGTTATTCTTAGTAGCTGAATTGGTATGTGTCTGAAAAGCAAGAGTATACTTGTATGTGATTAGTAACCATTTGACACATTGGAATGAACAAAACCCGTAGTCAGGCATTGGAATAAAGCAGCACTGTTCATTGCCACATATTGTGCCACAATGACTTGGCACTTCTGATTACACACTTCATCTCCCATCAGGATATGAGGCACTGTTTATGAGTCACTGTTTAGGCCCTGGCACTTCTGATTACACACTTCATCTCCCATCAGGATATGAGTCACTGTTTATGAGTCACTGTTCATTCATCTCCCATCAGGCTATGAGTCACTGTTTATGAGTCACTGTTACGTTCTTGGCGTTGGTCTGTGGAGGGTATATAACCACTCCCACAGATCACGCCCTTTGCTAGGCAATCCGCCTATCAGCATGAGACTACTTCCGCTCCTGTCGTCTGAATCCAGTTCCTGCCGGAAGACTTCAGCGACCGGACTCCTGTCATCGAGGGACGCCCATCGGACCTCCCCTTCTACCGACGAGGGATGCCCATCGAATCTCCGCTTCCTGCATCTGATCTGCTTCAAGCTTCAGAAAAGGTCCTGAACAACGGGAAGGATTCCCCAGCCAGCTAAGTCAGCGCAGCCGAGGCCTCGCACGCGCGTGACTGATTGCATTGTTAAACTAACTCCTAAACCAAGTGTGCTGGGCATTACGGGCTAATGTAATATTGGAATAGTTATGAAAGGGCTATTAACCGTTATTCACTTCTGTGCCAGCATATGTTAAAAGAACTACTAACGCGTTTATACTCGCATGTTACGCAACTTGTTTACGAACTATTAACTCTTTGCAAACCTTGAAAAGGCGTTGCAAACCATAAAACACCTTTATAAACCTGCGTGTGACGCAGCGCTAGGAAAGCAGGAAGGAACTTTCAATAGAGAGGCTTTAATCTCTATGGACTTAAGTTTCACAGTGTTTCCCGTTTATCCACGTTTGAATAACAACACATCCAGCGTGTAGCTTTTATGTAAGTGACCTATCCACATCAGCTAGACGTAACGCAAGTATGAGTGTATTCTAATCCACATCTAATACTCTGTATGTTTGTTGATTTTGCGGTTGAGGAGGCTAAGCGTGCTGATACTTCTTGTTCTTCTCTCTCACAGTCTTGAGGCGCTCCCTGGGTCTTCCAGTCCCTGCATTCACCAGCTCCAGGAAGAATAACCGGTGAGGGAGGTCTGCTACCGCGCAAGCTGTCTTTTATTATTTTGTCCCAACCCCCATTCCCCTTGACGTGCTTCTTGGTGAGCAATTTACTGTTCTCAAAGGAGAACGGCATTGGGAGTGGTCGGACTGTCATCTTCATCGCTCCTGCTGGGCCTAGATACATCAGGTTAATGCATGTGTGTGTTTGGCACCTGACAGGAGAGCAGACCTGGGTTTGGGAGGGGGTGGCCAGATGTGGCAGAGTAGAGGCCAAGGGCAATCAAGCAAAGTTGTTTGGGAGACTGGGGAGGAGGTGGACAAGGGGTGGGGTAGTGGAGGTAGAGGGATGTGAAGTCTGAGGTGTGGCTGTGTGTCCATGTCTCTGTGTGTTTGATGTATGTATGGTTGTTTTATGTGTCTGGTCCTTTGCAATGTCTGATGTGTATAGGGCTGGTGGTGTGGATGTTGTGTCTTACTGTATGTGTATAGTGACTGTGTCTGTTGGTGTGGTGTCTGGCTGAATGTGAGTAGTGGCTGGGTCTGATGTTGGGGTGTCTGACTCAATGTGTATAGTGGCTGGGTCTGTTGTTGGGGTGTCTGGCTGTATGTGTGTAGAGACTGGGTCTGTTGTTGGGGTATCTGACTG
This sequence comes from Calotriton arnoldi, assembly GCA_963921515.1. Lineage (NCBI taxonomy): Eukaryota > Metazoa > Chordata > Amphibia > Caudata > Salamandridae > Calotriton > Calotriton arnoldi. The sequence continues at coordinate 774,505 of CAWUFW010007611.1, forward strand.
TTTGTGTGTAGTGACTGAGCCTGTTGATGGGTGTCTGCCTGTATGTGTGTTGCGGCTGGGTCTGGGGTTATGGTGTCTGGGTGTCTGGTGGTGGGTGCCTGGTGAGTGTGTGTGCTTTTCTTACTCTTCACATGTTTCTGTGTGTGTGTGCTGCATGTGGATGTTGAGGTGGATGCATGCTTATATGTGCATGTGCTTTGGGTAGGAATAGGAGTTTGTATTGTGGATGGGAAAGAGGCAGGAGGTGGGGTGGAAAACTGGAATGTGTGGAAGGCTGCTGTTAATGGTGGAAGCCAGAGCCTGAAAAGATCTCTGTAGGCCAGACTTGTCAGTGTGAATGCCTTCCAGGTACAACACCATCTGATTTGGCTGGTGTGTTTGCACTTGGATGGCATTCAGCACTGCAGTCTGACCCACAGAGATCTGCCTCAGGATATCAATTGCCTCTACACTCAGGTCAGCAGGGGAAACAAGGCAGGGGGTGAGGTGACTGGTTTAAAGAGACACTCCCCTTCTTAGGGGAGCAGGCCCGGGTAGTTGGTTGGGGAGCAGTAGGGAGGGTGGAGATGGTATGGGGTGGCTGCCATGGATGTTGAGGATGCAGGTCCAGGTGAGCCCGCCACTGCCAGGGCGTGGCCACTAGTGCTTAAGTCAGATGACGATGATGATGATTCACTGTGTTGCTCCTCCATGGCACTCCCATCACCCTCTGGGCCACTGGCTCCCTCTGTGTCAGTGTTGATGGGAACCACTGTGGTCCGCTGCTTCCCTAACGATCTCGACCCTGTCTCCTTTGCTGCCCTGGTTTGATGCTGAAATAAGAGTACAAATAGGTTATTTGCAATTGCGTGAACACACTGGGCAAACATATCATAACACAACACATAACACAATTGCACAGATCACAACACGTACAAGGATAACTATATTGGCTCCAAAATTGGCATGAGCACATGCATGAATGTTACATGACCTGTGCACAGTCACACATCATGGTGCCATAACCACATTCTACTCCAACTGCATGTGTGACCTTGTCCCAAATCCACCCTCGTGTGTGTAGCAGGAGGTGTTATCACCCTGTCAACCTAGGCCCTTGTAGAATACCATTGTTAACTGATGTCATCAAATGTGATGCCCACATGGACTGCATTTCTACCTATCCACACAAGGCCCTGCAATGAGCAAATGGTAAGGTGTCCCTAAACCTCAACGTGTAGAACTGCTGGGCACCTGCTACAAACTAAGTTGCACCAATATGTGACTACCAAGAAGATGTTGACATGGAACTGCCCATTCCACACTATACACATTTCACAAGTGACACTTTCACATCTGGCCATTGGCATCTCACGCAGTTGCAAGCTGCACATAAGTAGCTTAGGTGGGTGTCACATGTAGTACAGAAGAGTTGTATAGAGACAATGGGGCTCCAACTCATGTGGGATGTCAGCACAAATAACCATTGTACATGAGTCTACCTAGGAACATCCCCAGTCAAGATTGGTTCAAGTGAGCACACCTATTTCACATTGCAAATGTCAATGTCATTAGAACACCGAAAGTACATGATGTTTTGGAGATATCCAGTCCATAAAGAGGTCTTAATCATGCCATAAGAGAATGGGATTCACTGTACCTTCCATCTTTTGCTAACACAAATACTAATATAATACTGAGTGCGGGCACACACAGATTACCCTGACATGTCAGCATATCACTCCCTGATGCATATCACCAGCCACAGAATGATCCTCCACACATGTACATGTGCATCCCACCTGACTGAATACACCCTTCTCAATGGCGTGCTAAGTAACATTGCCTGAAACTACTGGAAGTGTTCCAACCATGTGTGTAATGTCCTCAACATCTTGACCTGGCTAATGACATCCATCAATGTTATTGGGTATGTGTGACTCATCCATCCATGTCTACATGCCCATTTGTGGTTACATCTACTCTGTATAAACATCACTGAATTATATTGTCATGTACACATTGGTCAACACATACAAATATGATGGATTCTGATTGAAAACCTAGAAGACCCTCAGATCATGTATGGAACAGTTGTACATGTGGCAGTACAACACGTAAAGGTACACATGCCAGCATGTAGACATCAGAACAGATGGCACCAGTGGTGTTATACACCTCATGATACAGTACATTCCACACTCACCAAGGGGATGTAGTGCACAGTGTCTTCATCCAGAGTGCATTGTATGCCATGCCACAGGTCCACCATCACATGAGTCACAGTAGTGAGGGAGCATCACTCCAAACAAAAGGATGACAAGTGGCCTGTTTGGGACCACTGTTACACATGACATTAAAAGATAATGTATGTTATCTGAAACATTAGACAGCCATGTGACTGTTCAACTATGGAAATTCTATTTTGACAGCCATGTGACTGTTCAACTATGGAAATTCTATTTTGACTGGACCCTGCTTAGCTTATGGTCACATGGACAGTAGCCTATGGTTAACACCATGTGCCTACTACCAGACCTATACATGCAACAACGCTCCCATTGCGTGGGACGAGTCACGTTCAAGCTTAAAGGGGAAATAGCTGTCTGTAACAAAAGATAGTTGGTGATGCATAATGTTTCACTCATGCCAAAATTCATCCCCCTCCTTGCTACTGTTGGACTCATCTGCCCATCAAGGTCTGAGTATGCCACCACCAGAATCCGGGCCATTAAGGGGGCCAGGTTCCCGCGTGCCCCTTCTGACTGGGGAGGACAACACCAACTGAACCTCCATGATTTTCCGGGTCCAGCGTCTTAAGTCCTCTCACCTTTTTCTGCAGCGATCACAGCGCCGACGAGTGAACCCCAGTGTCCGCACCTTCCAGGTGATGGCTTTCCACATGGACACCTTCTGATGGGCGTTGGATGCAATAGATGATGAGACTCAGTGGACATGCAAGGTATAGTTCATCTGCTAGGGTAATAATAATAATAATTTATTGTACAGTTAATTAAAACTCACAATATAAAAACATTCAACGATAAAATTATGTTCGGCATTATCTTGTACTTTTACATTTAAAATTTTTCTCTCAAATAAAGGTCATATCAATCTCAGTTTCATTATCTATGCTGTCCTTTTCCAGGGTGATAAAGTGCTTGTGCTTCGGAGTACAGGACACAGTTTTAACAAGGCCTGGTTCTGGACAAGCTGTCACAGTTTATTATCAGTGCAGTCCATTTCGAGGACAATAAAGTGCTTGTGCTTCTGGGTACAAGACACAATTTTTACAAGGCCTGATTCTAGAAAGGCTGTCGCTGTACTTGGTTAAGTGCTATAACTGCTTGCTGTTCTTCCTTGCACCTTTTGCTAGGTCTTAAGTCTTCTAGCCACTATATCGAAGTACTTTGTTAGTCGGCAGTTTAGTTGGGTGACACAAAGGTAGTACACAGCTAGCATTTCACACATTACATGTTTGAAGCGCACATGCTGAGCACTAGAAAATACCATTACTGCACACTACTAAAGTCCTCTGAGTACTACCCTCCATCCTGATCATGCCTAAACTGGCAACACCAGGCCACTGATATAGCCCTGGCCCACATCACATGTGCTCTGAAAGGTGTTTAGCGAAAATAATTCAGGTCAAAATTTACCTGAAACGACCTGTATGCACTGCAGGTGTATATAACACACACAATTTCTGTACATTCATCAAAATATTGACAATATACACCAACATTTGTTTTAAACCACAAAACTGTATTTCTTAAGTTGTCACATCACCTTATGATATCTTTTGAGTTGACAAAATGATTAACTTCACATGTATACAATACGTCTTTCAAACTTAAAAATCACATTATAATTTGACATTAACACAATCTTTTTGCATTTTCAATTCTTTTTCTTCTTCTGTAATGTCCACTCAATTTCTTGTGCTTTCTGCCCTCTGTATTTCAGGACCAATCGTCCCTTCTTTAGGGGCCACTAAATAAACGGAAATGCAAAAATAATAAATTTCAAACCACCATAATCCCCAAACAAACTTTAAAATCAACCTCCCAAAGGAAGATACAACCACAACACCAGTGTCAACATCCTGACCATGAGTTTGTCTGACATACCATTATTAACATCACCCCAGTGCTACATATACCTGTATGCTTCATGCAAAATGCCAACATAAGTGCTCTCCAACTATAATCATGTGACAACACAAAATATCCCGACATGCATATTAGTGCTGCACTATACTCACGCCAGAAGTGAAATCATCAATGTAGTATCCTAAAATGACAATATAGTGTCCTAATTTTCCAACTGATTCTTTAAGCAATAACACCCTATATTTAGTGATCGCTCCTACCTTCATGTGTTTGAACCAGGTGGCTCAAAACTGGCTTCTGTTGACACGATGGGAACACGGCCCTACCCAGCTGCACTTCAGACACCACTCTGTAGAGAATAGATCCAGTTACACCAGCGTGACCCCATGCTACACCCTATTGCATCTACATTGCAGACACCCCTCTCTGCATGCCTTATCCACTGGTCAAAATGTCTTCCGTCCTACATTCTGCATATCAACTGTGTCGTCAGCCGTTCAACCACAGAACAAATAATAAATTAAAACCTTGTGAAATAGGCGTTCATTAAAAACCAAAAGCAACGACGGACTTACTGCGTCGCCTCTTCTGCTCTGTGAATATGGCGGCCATATTCAAATGGCAAACCGAAGTTAATTCAAGCACCAGCCTGTGATTTACACCGTTATCCAAATCAGTAACAACATTCCACTGCCTCATAATACGTGACCTCTATTACTATGTCCCAGTGGTACGGTTTCCTCAGCAGTACTTCAATCATATAAACCACACGGAATCCCCCCTACATTTTTGTGATATATAATGTCTGCCTGACATCTCAAATACAAATAGTAGACATAATCATAACACATATCAGCGGAGTGACATTTGAATTCATCATTGTTTTCATACGTGTTATAGCATATGCTTAAAGCTTATACATAGGAATTCAGCATGTATATCACTGTATACTCGTACCATATGTCATCAATAAACAAGCCTCTAATGCATCTCTATTGGTGCATTTAGGTATTTATAGAAAACAACTCATATCTAGCTTGTCATTTAAACCCATGGTATTGAATTTCTTAATCCAAAAGATCTCCTTCTGTAGTAATGTTTTATTGGGGGTCTATGCCTACTCTGATTGACACAATTTCTAGTACAAGAAAACGTAGTTGAGCAAAATAATGACATTGTTCGAGCCAGTGTACCACTAAGTTTGAGTTTTTGTTCTTATTATGAATAGTACTTTTGTGCTCAGTTATCCTGGTTTTTGCTTTCCTTTCTGTTTTGTCAATGTAAAAAGAGCCTCAGGGACATTTAATGCAATAGATAACATTCATGGTATTGCAATCAGATGAATGTTTAAGAACCACTGCTTCACCAGTCCTGGGATGAGTGATATTATTACCTAATCACGTTGCAATGCACACAATTTTGGCATTTCCTCATGCCTTCCAAATTCGCGTGAGCAGTTTGGTCACTTGATGATAACAATTCTTTGATGTTTTTAATCCTTGTGTATGCAAATATTGGTAGATGATTACAAATTTAATTGAATTCTGGCTCTGTTTGTAAAAGTTCCCGCCATTTTAGAATGACTTTTTCAATACATTTGGATCTTGTGGAAAATTTAGATGTAAACACCATTCGGTTCTTCTCAGGTTTCAGTTTTTTAATTAATGATTCTTGACGTTCTTTCTGCCTGAGACTCTCTTCCGCTCTCTCCACCGTCACCGTGGGATAACCTTGGTGTAAATATCTTTGTCTAATTTGTGTTATGGCTGCGACACACATGTCTGTATTGACTCTCATCATCTGCGAGTATGGTTAATTCAAGCGTATCTGTGAAGGATGAAATGTAAGGTGTTGTTTCTGTCAGTTGGCTTAGTGTACACGCTAGTATGCATCTCATTCCCACTTTTTTAAATCCATATGTCCAAAAATGCCAAACCAATTATGCTGATGGTGTGGGTATATTTAATCCTGTTGTTTCTGGTATTAACTTCTGCTATGTTTTTTGTGAGAGTATCCTCTGTATTTTTCCAAATTAGGAACAAATCATCTATGTATCTGCAGTAGAAAATCAAATGTTCACTCCATGCCTTCTTAGAAAAGATGTAATCATATTCAAACTTTTCCATGAAGATATTAGCGTATACAGGACCCCCCCAAAACCCATGGAGGTGCCGCTGATTTGCAAGTAAAAATCATTCTGCCATTTGAAGAAACTATGTTGAAGGCAAAACTGTAAAATCTCCAACACAAACACTTTGTTTGCTTTCAGATCAGTCTGATTAAGTAATGCCCATTCAACTGCTTCCATCCCTTCTTGAAGAGGAATTGATGTGTATAATGAGGTAACATCTATGGTACACAACACCCAATTCTCAATATTGTCCATGGATACATTCTTCAATCGTACCAAAAAATCTGTTGTCTTGTACATATGATCGCCAAGACTGTACTATCAGTTGTAGAAAGTGATCTAAATATTTACCAAGAGGCTCAAACAACGAGCCGCATACCGAGATGATGGGCCTAAATGGGGGATCCAACTGATTCTTGTGTACTTTGGGTAACATGTGCAAGGTCGGGCGTCTTGGAAACGGTGTAATCAAAAATCGTCTTGTTTTATCACTAATCCAATTCAAATCTCTAGCCATGTCTAAAAAACTTTTCAGAGTACCTTTAATGTCCAAGGTGGGATCTTGATTGAGTTTCAAATAAGTTGATTCATCCATGATATGTTCAGCAACTTTAGCATTTTAAGTAGTACCTGTCCATAATAACCAATGCACCACCCTTATCAGCTTTTTGAAACGTGAGATCAGGATTATTTGCTAAGTGATGCAATCTGTTCCTCTCAGATCTTGTAAGATTGGATTTCTTGCTAGCTTCAAAGTTGATGTTGTTAAGATTCTTTTTCACCAAAATTTCAAACATATCCAACATCTTATGGGATGTAGGGGGCATGAAAGTGCTCTTACTCCTGAATTCCAAGTATTCAGCCTCCTCCGCTGTTTCTCTCTTTTGTGCCACATTTTCTAAGTAATGTCGCAGTCTTAAAGATTTCATAAACTTAAACAAAGTGATCTCAGTCTCAAACATATTCGTGTTGTACGTTGGCACAAATGAAGTTCTTTTATTCAAAATTCTTAGTTGTTTTTCATGAAGCTGTGTGATGAAATATTGATAACTAGGGTTTTTGACTCCTCAAATTCTTCTGACCTTTTTCTTGTTCTTTGTCCTCTGCTATTTTTGACTTACATTACTTGTTTTTGTTGTGGTTAAATCTGCCGGTTGTATGGAGTCCTGACCATTGGACAAAAAAGAGGATGAAGCTAAGTGCGTAAACGGTCCTGAATCAATGGAATCTGATTCTGAAGTCGTAGAGGAATCCACTTCTGCAGATGCACCATCTTTATCAATAGGTGGTCTAGTCGATCCTATTTCCCGGTCTGATACTACACTCTATTCCGATGATGCATTGGGTTTGTGAAATGATCTTCTTTGCGCATATACTTCTGCCAAAGTGTAAACTTCATTGAGTTTGTAATCAATGGTGTATCTTTTAAACCATGTAACACAGCACACCATTGTCTCCTCCTGAAAGCTACAGTAGTAGTAATAGTAGTATACAGTTTATTGTATTAATCAAAGATTACAAAGATTACAATAATAAGTACAAAACATCACACATAGTATAAATATTAGAAAATTTCAGAAAAAGCTTCTAAAATGATAGGATTCTAAAATTATGACATACAAGCGGCCGGTTTCTGTGCATCTAAACTTCGGGCATACGGTTTCAAGGATGAGCACAATCTTTAAATCACAAGTTGAAGATTAGTGCCTCTAATCTAAAAGTTTCCGTGAAAACGTGCTGTTTCTTAAATACAATTTCTAATTCACTAGCATCCTAAGATATATATATATATATATATTCACTGAAAAAACCATAGGTTTTAGGGACAGTTATAGTTAGTTGGACATTTCACTCGTACAAAACCATAGAAATTCCCCCGTTATAGTTAGTTCAGCTAACTATAACTCACGCCCGCAATGCACTGCTGATGACGTCACATATTACATCACTCATGACATGGTCAGTGACATCACTGATGACATCACTGATGACATCTCAAATGACATCACTGATGACATCATCCAGTGACTGTGTGTTTCTGTAAAGTTTAAATATGTTTAATATATATAGGGAAAGGCGTATTGAAGAATGAGTGGGTCTATAAGTGTCTGAATGGATGATTTAGTACGTGAGTGACTGACTCTACAAGTGAGTGATTAAATGTATCTTACTGAATGCATGGGTTAGTGACTAAACTGTGTGAATGTCTGTATCCGTCTGTCTGTTGGTTTGTAAGCGGCTGCATGGCTTTCTGAATAGCTACATGAGTGTCTACATGGGTTATTTATTGATTGTCTGAGTATCTGTATGGGTGCCTGAGTGTTTGTGTGGGTGGGGTGTGTGTGACTCTGTGCATAGATGTGTGAGTTGGTGATTCACTGGGTGCATGATTTCAAGAGTGCATCTGTGATGGACTGTATGGGTGGGTGAGTGTGTGTATGGGTGTGTTAGTGATTGAATGTATATCTCAGTGGTACATGTGTGAGTAACTACATATGTGAAAGGCAGTATATATGTGTGTTGGAGTATATAAATGGCTATAAGTGAGAGTGTGTGATTGTGAGAGTGGCTGTATGGATGAGTGTGTACTTGTATCAGTGATTGTATAAGAGTGTAAGAATGTGCTAGTATTTGTATGAGTAAGTGAGCTGGTGTGTGTATAACTGTATAGGTGAGTAAATGGGTGTGTGATTAAGTTTTTTGCATGACTGACTAGGTGTGTGAGTACCTCTATGGATGAGTGGCGGTGTGTGAGTGTTTATATAGGTGTATGAGTGCATATGATAGTCCTGTACTGAGTGACTAAGTATGAGTGACTGTACGGGTGAGTGAGTGGATGTGTGTGTGTAGACCTAAGAATCAGTGAGTGGGTATGTAGTTTTTGGTGTTGGAGTGTCTATGGTTTTGAGAATGGCAGTCTGTAATTTAGAGTGGGTGTATCAAAAGTTATATTAGGGTGTCAGAAGATGCATGAAATTATCACATGGATGATGTCATCAGTGATGTCATTTGAGATGTCATCAGTGATGTCATCAGTGATGTCACTGACCATGTCATGAGTGATGTAATATGTGACGTCATCAGCAGTGCATTGCGGGGCGCGAGTTATAGTTAGCTGAACTAACTATAACGGGGGAATTTCTATGGTTTTGTACGAGTGAAATGTCCAACTAACTATAACTGTCCCTAAAACCTATGGTTTTTTCAGTGAATTTCAAAGGTTTTTTAAATGCTAATTTCTAACTATAACGTGTCTGAAACCTATGGTTTTTTCAGTGAATTTCAAAGGTTTTTTAAATGCTAATTTCTAACTATAACGTGCCTGAAACCTATGATTTTTAAGTGAATTTCAAAGGTTTTTTAAATGCTAGTTTCTAACTATGCCTACAGAGGTAGGACATGTAAAGAAAGAAGAAAAAACGCACAGAAAGAAGCAAAAGTTGTGCAGAAAGAACCAACAGAGGAGCAGAAAGAGGCCTTGTTGCAAAATCATCCTGTGGCCACAACTTTTTCAGACGGGTACTGGTGGTAACTGACTCTGACTAACCAGAGCCAGTGCTATGCTAAAAGACACTTAGAATACAGTGAAAACACCTACATACACTAGGGAACACTATGCGTTGGGGTACCCCTGTGATTAGCATGACCTCCTCTGCAAGTCCCTAGTACATAATAGGGCAGGGGGATTAAAACTACCTCTTAAAACGCGCTACAGGGCGCGTTTGCACAGTGGTGAAGGGAGGGGGGCCTGAGGTGACGTGTGCAAACGCACCCCGTGGCGCGTTTTAAGTTGCGGATTAAGTCCCCTTGAATTCTGAGGGTCCCTGGGGCCCAACTAGCCACCCAGGTACCTACAGTTAGGACCACAGAGCTGAGTTGCAGAGAGGCGTTCCGAGGCCACGCACCTTTTTCACCTCTCTGCAACGCAACTCTGTTGTGCTTACTGAAGGTACCTGGTGGGCTAGTTGGCCCCAGGGTCCCTCAGGATTCAAAGGGAATTAATTCCCCAACTTAAAACGCACCACAGGGCGTGTTTGCGCACATGTCACCTGAGGCCCCGCCCCCTCCCTTCACCACTGTGCAAACGCGCCCCGTGGTGCGTTTTAAGTTGGGGGATTAGGTCACCTTGAATCCTGAGGGTCCCTGGGGCCCAACTAGCCCACTAGGTACTTCCAGTAAGCACCACAGGCCTGTGTTGCAACGCCTGTAACAAATTGTGCAGTTGTGTTTAGGTAGTGAAGAGGGTTGTGCTGGGGGTAGTGTTTTAGGGTTTAGGGTAGTGCAGTGGTGTTTGTGTAGTGTAGGGGGTCATGCTGGGGGTAGATTTAGGGTTTAGGGTAGTGCAGTGGTGTTTGGGTAGTGTAGGGAGTCGTGCTGGGGGAGTGTTTTAGGGTTTAGGGTAGTGCAGTGGTGTTTGGGTAGTGTAGGGGGTCGTGCTGGGGGTAGTGTTTTAGGGTTTAGGGTAGTGCAGTGGTGTTTGGGTAGTGTAGGGGGTCGTGCTGGGGGTAGTGATTTAGGGTAGTGCAGTGGTGTTTGGGTAGTGTAGGGGGTACTGCTGGGGGTAGTGTTTTAGGGTTTAGGTTAGTGCAGTGGTGTTTGGGTAGTGTAGGGGTACTGCTGGGGGTAGTGTTTTAGGGTTTAGGGTTGTGCAGTGGTGTTTGTGTAGTGTAGGGGGTAGTGTTTTAGGGTTTAGGGTAGTGCAGTGGTGTTTGTGTAGTGTAGGAGTTCGTGTTTTAGGGTTTAGGGTAGTGCAGTGGTCTTTGGGTAGTGTAGGGAGTCATGCGGGGGTAGTGTTTTAGGGTTTAGGGTAGTGTAGGGGGTCATGCGGGGGGTAGTGTTTTAGGGATTAGGGTAGTGCATTGGTGTTTGGGTAGTGTAGGGGTTCATGCGGGGGTAGTGTTTTAGGGTTTAGGGCAGTGCAGTGGTGTTTGGGTAGTGTAGGGGGTCGTGCTGGGGGAGTGTTTTAGGGTTTAGGGCAGTGTAGTGGTGTTCGGGTAGTGTAGGGGGTCGTGCTGGGGGAGTGTTTTAGGGTTTAGGGCAGTGCAGTGGTGTTCGGGTAGTGTAGGGGGTCATGCTGGGGGAGTGTTTGAGGGTTTAGGGCAGTGCAGTCATGTTCGGGTAGTGTAGGGGTTGTGCTGGGGGTAGTATTTTAGGGTTTAGGGTAGTGCAGTGGTGTTCGGGTAGTGTAGGGGGTCGTGCTGGGGGTAGTGTTCTAGGGTTTAGGGCAGTACAGTGGTGTTTGGGCAGTGTAGGGGGTAATGCTGGGGGTGGTGTTTTAGGGTTTAGGGCAGTGCAGTGGTGTTCGGGCAGTGTAGGGGGTCGTGCTGGGGGTGGTGTTTCAGGGTTTAGGGCAGTGCAGTGGTGTTCGGGCAGTGTAGGGGGTGGTGTTTCAGGGTTTAGGGCAGTGCAGTGGTGTTCGGGCAGTGTAGGGGGTCGTGCAGGGGGTGGTGTTTCAGGGTTTAGGGCAGTGGTGTTCGGGCAGTGTAGGGGGTCGTGCTGGGGGTGGTGTTTCAGGGTTTGGGGCAGTGCAGTGGTGTTCGAGCAGTAAAGGGGTCGTGCTGGGGGTTGTGTTTCAGGGTTTAGGGCAATGCAGTGGTGTTCGGGCAGTGTAGGGGGCGGTGCAGGGGGTGGTGTTTCAGGGTTTAGGGCAGTGCAGTGGTGTTCAGGCAGTGTAGGGGTGCTGCAGGGGGTGGTGTTTCAGGGTTTAGGGCAGTGCAGTGGTGTTCGGGCAGTGTACGGGGTCATGCAGGGGGTGGTGTTTCAGGGTTTAGGGCAGTGCAGTGGTGTTCGGGCAGTGTAGGGGGTCATGCTGGGGCTGGTGTTTCAGGGTTTAGGGCAGTACAGTGGTGTTCGGGCAGTGTAGGGGGTCGTGCTGGGGCTGGTGTTTCAGGGTTTAGGGCAGTGCAGTGGTGTTCGGGCAGTGTAGGGGGTTGTGCTGTGGCTGGTGTTTCATGGTTTAGGGCAGTACAGTGGTGTTCGGGCAGTGTAGGTGGTCGTGCTGGGGCTGGTGTTTCAGGGTTTAGGGCAGTGCAGTGGTGTTCGGGCAGTGTAGGGGGTCATGCTGGGGCTGGTGTTTCAGGGTTTAGGGCAGTGCAGTGGTGTTCGGGCAGTGTAGGGGGTCTTGCTGGGTCTGGTGTTTCAGAGTCTAGGGCAGTGCAGTGGTGTTCGGGCAGTGTAGGGGTCTTGCTGGGGCTGGTGTTTCAGGGTTTAGGGCAGTGCAGTGGTGTTTGGGCAGTGTAGGGGGTCGTGCTGGGGGTGGTGTTTCAGGGTTTAGGGCAGTGCAGTGGTGTTTGGGCAGTGTAGGGGTCATGCTGGGGCTAGTGTTTCAGGATTTAGGGCAGAGCAATGGTGTTCAGGCAGTGTAGGGGTTTTGCTGGAGGTGGTGTTTCAGGGTTTAGGGCAGTGCAGTGGTGTTCGTGCAGTGTAGGGGTGGTGTTTCAGGGTTTAGGGCAGTGGTGTTCAGGCAGTGTAGGGGGTCTTGCTGGGGTTGATGTTTCAGGGTTTAGGGCAGTGCAGTGGTGTTTGGGCAGTGTAGGGGACGTGCTGGGGGTGGTGTTTCAGGGTTTAGGACAGTGCAGTGGTGTTCCGGCAGTGTAGGAGGTCTTGCAGGGGGTGGTGTTTCAGGGTTTAGGGCAGTGCAGTGGTGTTCGGGCAGTGTAGGGGGTCGTGCTGGGGGTGGTGTTTCAGGGTTTAGGGCAGTGCAGTGGTGTTCGGGCAGTGTAGGGTGTCGTGCTGAGGGGTGGTGTTTCAGGGTTTAGGGCAGTGCAGTGGTGTTCGGGTAGTGTAGGGGGTTGTGCAGGGGTGGTGTTTCAGGGTTTAGGGCAGTGCAGTGGTGTTTGGGCAGTGTAGGGGGTCGTGCAGGGGGTTGTGTTTCAGGGTTTAGGGCAGTGCAGTGGTGTTCGGCCAGTGTAGGTGGTCTTGCTGGGGGTGGTGTTTTAGGCTTTAGTGCAGTGGTGTTCGGGCAGTGTAGGGGTCTTGCTGGGGGTGGTGTTTCAGGGTTTAGGGCAGTGCAGTGGTGTTCGGGCAGTGTAGGGGGTCTTGCTGGGGCTGGTGTTTCAGGGTTTAGGGCAGTACAGTGGTTTTCGGGCAGTGTAGGCGGTTGTGCTGGGGCTGGTGTTTCAGGGTTTAGGGCAGTGCAGTGGTGTTCGGGCAGTGTACGGGGTTGTGCTGGGGCTGGTGTTTCAGGGTTTAGGGCAGTGCAGTAGTGTTCGGGCAGTGTAGGGGATCGTGCAGGGGGTGGTGTTTCAGGGTTTAGGGCAGTGCAGTGGTGTTCGGGCAGTGTAGGGGGTCGTGCTGGGGCTGGTGTTTCATGGTTTAGGGCAGTGCAGTGGTGTTCGGGCAGTGCAGGGGGTCGTGCTGGGGGTGGTGTTTCAGGGTTTAGGGCAGTGCAGTGGTGTTTGGGCAGTGTAGGGGTCGTGCTGGGGCTGGTGTTTCAGGGTTTAGGGCAGTGCAGTGGTGTTCGGGCAGTGTAGGGGGTCTTGCTGGGGTGGTGTTTCAGGGTTTAGGGCAGTGGTGTTCGGGCAGTGTAGGGGGTCTTGCTGGGGGTAGTGTTTCGGGGTTTAGGGCAGTGCAGTGGTGTTCGTGCAGTGTAGGGGGTCGTGCTGGGGGTGGTGTTTCAGGGTTTAGGGCAGTGCAGTGGTGTTCGTGCAGTGTAGGGGGTCGTGCTGGGGATGGTGTTTCAGGGTTTAGGGCAGTGCAGTAGTGTTTGGGCAGTGTAGGGGGTCGTGCAGGGGGTGGTGTTTCAGGGTTTAGGGCAGTGCAGTGGTGTTCGGGCAGTGTAGGGGGTCGTGCTGGGGGTGGTGTTTCAGGGTTTAGGGCAGTGCAGTGGTGTTCGGGCAGTGTAGGGGGTCGTGTTGGGGGTGGTGTTTCAGGGTTTAGGGCAGTGGTGTTCGGGCAGTGTAGGGGGTCTTGCTGGGGGTGATGTTTCAGTGTTTAGGGCAGTGCAGTGGTGTTCGGGCAGTGTAGGAGGTCTTGCTGGGGGTAGTGTTTCAGGGTTTAGGGCAGTGCAGTGGTGTTCGGGCAGTGTAGGGGTCATGCTGGGGGTGGTGTTTCAGGGTTTAGGGCAGTGCAGTGGTGTTCGGGCAGTGTAGGGGGTCATGAAGGGGGTGGTGTTTCAGGGTTTAGGGCAGTGGTGTTCGGGCAGTGTAGGGGGTCGTGCTAGGGTATGTGTTTCAGGGTTTAGGGCAGTGCAGTGGTGTTCGGGCAGTGTAGGGGGTCGTGCTGGGGGTAGTGTTTTAGGGTTTAAGGTAGTGCAGTGGTGTTTGTGTAGTGTAGGGGTCGTGCTGGGGGCAGTGTTTTAGGGTTTAGGGTAGTGCAGTGGTGCTTGTGTAGTGTAGGGGATCGTGCTGGGGGTAGTGTTTTAGGGTTTAGGGTAGTGCAGTGGTGTTTGTGTAGTGTAGGGGGTCATGTTTTAGGGTAGTGCAGTGGTGTTTGGGTAGTGTAGGGGGTCGTGCTGGGGGTAGTGTTTTAGGATTTAGGTTAGTGCAGTGGTGTTGGGGTAGTGTTTTAGGGTTTAGGGTAGTGCAGTGGTGTTTGTGTAGTGTAGGGGGTCATGCTGGGGGTAGTGTTTTAGGGTTTAGGATAGTGCAGTGGTGCTTGTGTAGTGTAGGGGGTCGTGCTGGGGTAGTGTTTTAGGGTTTAGGGTAGTGCAGTGGTGTTTTTGTAGTGTAGGGGGTCATGTTTTAAGATGCAACGCTCCAATACCTGACCAGTCTGCACTACATAAAACTGCAAAAAAACTAAAAATAAAAAGTGTTTTGCACACTTTTGTCATTGGGCTATATGTGGGCTACATCTGGGTAATATTTGTGCTACATTTGGGCTCTTTTTTCACTGGTGGCCATCTTGGAAGACTTCTTTGTTATGAAGTTTCCTAATTTCCTCATTTACTGCAGTCTCCTCAGTAGGAAATGCTTTCAGTTTTTTACTTTGATTCCATCAAGAAGGCATTCAGATGTGTCACACATTTGCCATAAATTCAGAATGTTATTACTCTAGTTGTTCATTAGATCACTGTAGTAAAGCTACTGCTCACCAAGGAGTTAACTGGAAGTCTACTGCTGGTATTGAAAGTGATTGTTTCAGTCTGCATGTCAGAATTTTCTAATGAAATAGAAGAGGATTTGAGATCTCACTTAAAACATGCACTAAATTTTCTTTTTGCAGCACTAACCATAATTTCTATGGCAAAATGAACCCCCTCATTTTGTTCCTTTTTAAATTAAATGTTTTAAGTGTTACCAGTTTATTCCAATCAAGATGGCTTCAGGTGTGCCATACTTTTGTCATAAGTAAGGCTGTTAGCACTCTAGTTGTTCTTTAGAACACTCTGGGAAGCTGCAGTAGAACACAAAGGCATCAACTGACAGGCTGCTCCTGTTGAAATATAACAGGAAGATATTTGAGATCTCTCTTAAAACATGTCCTAATTTTTCTTTCTACAGCACTAACCATAATTTCTATGGCAAAATGAACCCCCTCATTTTGTTCCTTTTTAAATTAAATGTTTTAAGTGTTACCAGTTTATTCCAATCAAGATGGCTTCAGGTGTGCCATACTTTTGTCATAAGTAAGACTGTTAGCGCTCTAGTTGTTCTTTAGAACACTCTGGGAAGCTGCAGTAGAACACAAAGGCATCAACTGACAGGCTGCTCCTGTTGAAATATAACAGGAAGATATTTGAGATCACACTTGAAACATGTCCTAATTTTTCTTTCCAGAGCACTAACCATAATTTCTATGCAAGATGAACCCCATCATTTTGTTCCTTTTTAAATTAAATGTTTTAAGTGTTACCAGTTTATTCCAATCAAGATGGCTTCAGGTGTGCCATACTTTTGTCATAAGTAAGGCTGTTAGCACTCTAGTTGTTCTTTAGAACACTCTGGGAAGCTGCAGTAGAACACAAAGGAATCAACTGACAGTCTCTGCCCTTGTTGGATGTACATGTTTTACTGAGAATGTCAGACTTCATTCTCACATGACTGAGAAAGATAATGTGAATTTACAGAAAATATGCTCTCATTTTAGCTTCTGGGGCACCTTCCAAAACTGTATGGGACAAGCATGTGAAAATAGTTTTCTCTCAAACATGATTCATGATATCCCAGCAGAAGGTTTTTCACAGGGTAAAATCACCTTAGAACACACCACAATTCCTGAAATTAGTATGGTACCATCAACAAATGAAATCTAATGTAACTAAAGTCTGTTATCACCCTTTATAGTTCTCCTTTTGGTAACCCTCAAAACCACTGCACTGCCCTAATCCCTGAAACACTACCCCCAGCAAGACCCCCTACACTGCCCGAACACCACTGCACTGCCCTAAACCCTGAAACACCACCCCCAGCAAGACCCCCTACACTGCCCGAACACCACTGCCCTAAACCCCGAAACACTACCCCCAGCAAGACCCCCTACACTGCCCGAACACCACTGCCCTAAACCCTGAAACACCACCCCCAGCAAGACCCCCTACACTGCCCGTACACCACTGCACTGCCCTAAACCCTGAAACACCACCCCCAGCATGACCCCCTACACTGCCTGAACACCACTGCACTGCCCTAAACCCTGAAACACCACCCCCAGCACGACCCCCTACACTGCCCGAACACCACTGCACTGCCCTAAACCATGAAACACCAGCCCCAGCACGACCCCCTACACTGCCCGAACACCACTGCACTGCCCTAAACCCTGAAACACCACCCACAGCACGACCCCCTACACTGCCCGAACACCACTGCACTGCCCTAAACCCTGAAACACCAGCCCCAGCACAACCCCGTACACTGCCCGAACACCACTGCACTGCCCTAAACCCTGAAACACCAGCCCCAGCACGACCGCCTACACTGCCCGAAAACGACTGCACTGCCCTAAACCCTGAAACACCAGCCCCAGCAAGACCCCCTACACTGCCCGAACACCACTGCACTGCCCTAAACCCTGAAACACCACCCCCAGCAAGACCCCCTACACTGCCCGAACACCACTGCACTAAAGCCTAAAACACCACCCCCAGCAAGACCACCTACACTGGCCGAACACCACTGCACTGCCCTAAACCCTGAAACACCACCCCCTGCACGACCCCCTACACTGCCCAAACACCACTGCACTGCCCTAAACCCTGAAACACCACCCCCTGTACGACCCCCTACACTGCCCGAACACCACTGCACTGCCCTAAACCCTGAAACACCACCCCTCAGCACGACACCCTACACTGCCCGAACACTACTGCACTGCCCTAAACCCTGAAAGACCACCCCCAGCACGACCCCCTACACTGCCCGAACACCACTGCACTGCCCTAAACCCTGAAACACCACCCCCTGCAAGACCTCCTACACTGCCGGAACACCACTGCACTGCCCTAAACCCTGAAACACCACCCCCAGCACGTCCCCCTACACTGCCCAAACACCACTGCACTGCCCTAAACCCTGAAACATCAACCCCAGCAAGACCCCCTACACTGCCTGAACACCACTGCCCTAAACCCTGAAACACCACCCCCTACACTGCACGAACACCACTGCACTGTCCTAAACCCTGAAACACCACCTCCAGCAAAACCCCCTACACTGCCTGAACACCATTGCTCTGCCCTAAATCCTGAAACACTAGCCCCAGCATGACCCCTACACTGCCCAAACACCACTGCACTGCCCTAAACCCTGAAACACCACCCCCAGCACGACCCCCTACACTGCCCGAACACCACTGCACTGCCCTAAACCCTGAAACACCAGCCCCAGCAAGACCCCCTACACTGCCCGAACACCACTGCACTGCCCTAGACTCTGAAACACCAGCCCCAGCAAGACCCCTACACAGCCCGAACACCACTGCACTGCCCTAAACCCTGAAACACCAGCCCCAGCATGACCCCCTACACTGCCCGAACACCACTGCACTGCCCTAAACCCTGAAACACCAGCCCCAGCACGACCACCTACACTGCCCGAACACCACTGCACCGCCCTAAACCATGAAACACCAGCCACAGCACAACCCCCTACACTGCCCGAACACCACTGCACTGCCCTAAACCCTGAAACACCAGCCCCAGCACGACCCCCTACACTGCCCGAACACCACTGTACTGCCCTAAACCCTGAAACACCAGCCCCAGCACGACCCCCTACACTGCCCGAACACCACTGCACTGCCCTAAACCCTGAAACACCACCCCTGCATGACCCCCTACACTGCCCGAACACCACTGCACTGCCCTAAACCCTGAAACACCACCCCCTGCAGCACCCCTACACTGCCCGAACACCACTGCACTGCCCTAAACCCTGAAACACCACCCCCTGCCCCGCCCCCTACACTGCCCGAACACCACTGCACTGCCCTAAACCCTGAAACACAACCCCCAGCACGACCCCCTATACTGCTCGAACACCACTGCACTGCCCCAAACCCTGAAACACCACCCCCAGCCTGACCCCCTACACTGCCCGAACACCACTGCCCTAAACCCTGAAACACCACCCCCTGCACGACCCCCTACACTGCCCGAACACCACTGCACTGCCCTAAACCCTGAAACACCACCCCCTACACTGCCCGAACACCACTGCACTGCCCTAAACCCTGAAACACCACCCCCAGCACGACCCCCTACACTGCCCGAACACCACTGCACTACCCTAAACCCTAAAACACCACCCCCAGCATTACCCCCTACACTGCCCAAACACCACTGTACTGCCCTAAACCCTAGAACACTACCCCCAGCACGACCCCCTACACTACCCGAACACCACTGCACTACCCTAAACCCTAAAATACTACCCCCAGCACAACCCCTACACTACCCGAACACGACTGCACTGCCCTAAACCCTCAAACACTCCCCCAGCATGACCCCTACACTACCCGAACACCACTGCACTGCCCTAAACCCTATAACACTCCCTCCAGCACAACCCCCTACACTACCCGAAAACCACTGCACTGCCCTAAACCCTAAAACACTCCCCCAGCACGACCCCCTACACTACCCAAACACCACTGCACTGCCCTAAACCCTAAAACACTACCCCCCGCATGAACCCCTACACTACCCAAACACCAATGCACTACCCTAATCCCTAAAACACTACCCCCCGCATGACCCCCTACACTACCCTAAACCCTAAAACACTACCCCCAGCAAGACCTCCTACACTGCCCGAACACCACTGCACTGCCCTAAACCCTGAAACATCACCCCCAGCAAGACCCCCTACACTGCCCGAACACCACTGCCCTAAACCCTGAAACACCACCCCCAACACGACCCCCTACACTGCCCGAACACCACTGCACTGCCCTAAACCCTGAAACACCAACCCCAGCACGACCCCTACACTGCCCGAACACCACTGCACTGCCCTAAACCCTGAAACACCACCCCCTGCACGACCACCTACACTGCCCAAACACTACTGCACTGCCCTAAACCCTGAAACACCATCCCCAGCACGACCCCCTACACTGCACGAACACCACTGCACTGCCCTAAACCCTGAAACACTACCCCCAGCAAGACCCCCTACACTGCCCGAACACCACTGCACTGCCCTAAACCCTGAAACACCACCCCCAGCAAGACCCCCTACACTGCCCGAACACCACTGCCCTAAACCCTGAAACACCACCCCAGCAAGACCCCCTACACTGCCCGAACACCACTGCACTGCCCTAAACCCTGAAACACCAGCCCCAGCACGACCCCTACACTGCCCGAACACCACTGCAGTGCCCTAAACCCTGAAACACCACCCCCTGCACGACCCCCTACACTGCCCGAACACCACTGCACTGCCCTAAACCCTGAAACACCACCCCCAGCACGACCCCCTACACTGCCCGAACACCATTGCGGGGGCGCGAGTTATAGTTACCTGAACTAACTATAACGGGGGAATTTCACGGGTTTTGTACGAGTGCAATGTCCAACTAACTATAACTGTCCCTAAAACCTTATGGTTTTTTCAGTGAATTTCTAAGGTTTTTTAAATGCTAATGTCTAACTATAACGTTCCTGAAACCTATGGTTTTTTCAGTGAATTTCAAAGGTTTTTTAAATGCTAATTCATAACTATAACGTGTCTGAAACCTATGGTTTTTTCAGTGAATTTCAAAGGTTTTTAAATGCTAATTCCTAACTATAACGTGTCTGAAACCTATGGTTTTTTCAGTGAATTTCAAAGGTTTTGTAAATGACAATTTTTAAATGTATTAATTGTTATATTTATTTTTTTGATACTGATTTACAACATTTTTTTAAACTATTTATTTTTAGATATTTTATTTTTTAAATTACATTGTAATTACATTATACATCACATTACAAAATATATTTTCTCAGAATGAATTACTTTAGTTTAAATACTTTGCAAATAGGCAATAGACTTTTAAGTACAGTAGTTACAGTTGTTGCAATGGGCAACACAATTTCAAAAACAATGCAACATTGAGCTCAATGTGAATTTCTAGTTAAATGCAATTAGTTACTTTATGGATTACTTTTCTAACCACAGGACTGGATCCTAGATTCAGTCCTGGGACATCTCCTGTAAACAGTTGAGTAAAAGCGTTTTGGTTACAGTAGTGATTTTTAAGGAATATTATTGTATTTTAAAAGTTGACACTTAGAAACTTTTTCATATAGAATCACCAATGTTATCCTATGGGAGGAAATTCACTTAGCAGGTAAGTAGTGTTATCGTTACTTTTTCTTACTCAGAGGTGGATCCTGGAACCAGCACAGGTTTATCTCCTGTAAACAGTTGAAAGAATGCGTTTAAGTCACACAGGCGAATTTTAAGGAATATTTGTAGTTTGTGAAAATCGACACTGAAACTTTTCTGCTGAAAACCAGACAATGGATTCCTATGGAAGGAAATATAAGTTACTGGTAAGTACGGTTAGAATTACTTTTCAGGGTCAGTGGTGGGCTAAAAGATGCAGCACTGGGTTCTCTCCTGATAACAGGTGAGTAAATTGGAATTCGTACTTCGGTTGATTTTAGAGGAATATTATAAAGTTCCAAAACTCCACACTTAGAAGAATTTCCAAGTGAAACCAGTCAATGTTAGCCTATGGAAGGAAATTCAAGTTACTGGTAAGTACGGTTAATATTACTTTTCAGGACCAGTACTGGGCTGAAGGATGCAGCACTGAGGTCTCTCCTGATAACAGGTGAGTAAATCGGAATTCCTATTTCGGCTGATTTTAGAGGAATATTTGTATGTTTCAAAAATCAACACTTAGAAACATTTTCAGCAAAAAGCAGGCATTGATATCCTATGGAAGGAAATTCAAGTTACTGGTAAGTACGGTTAAAATTACTTTTCAGGATTAGTACTGGGCTGAAAGATGCAGCACTGAGGTCTCTCCTGATAACAGGTGAGTAAATCGGAATTCGTATTTCGGCTGATTTTAGAGGAATATTATAAAGTTACAAAACTCCACACTTAGAAGAATTTCCAAGTGAAACCAGTCAATGTTAGCCTATGGAAGGAAATTCAAGTTACTGGTAAGTACGGTTAATATTACTTTTCAGGACCAGTACTGGGCTGAAGGATGCAGCACTGAGGTCTCTCCTGATAACAGGTGAGTAAATCGGAATTCCTATTTCGGCTGATTTTAGAGGAATATTTGTATGTTTCAAAAATCAACACTTAGAAACATTTTCAGCAAAAAGCAGGCAATGATATCCTATGGAAGGAAATTCAAGTTACTGGTAAGTACGGTTAAAATTACTTTTCAGGATCAGTACTGGGCTGAAAGATGCAGCACTGAGGTCTCTCCTGATAACAGGTGAGTAAATCGGAATTCGTATTTCGGCTGATTTTAGAGGAATATTATAAAGTTCCAAAACTCCACACTTAGAAGAATTTCCAAGTGAAACCAGTCAATGATATCCTATGGAAGGAAATTCAAGTTACTGGTAAGTACGGTTAAAATTACTTTTCAGGATCAGTACTGGGCTGAAAGATGCAGCACTGAGGTCTCTCCTGATAACAGGTGAGTAAATCGGAATTCGTAGTTCGGCTGATTTTAGAGGAATATTATAAAGTTCCAAAACTCCACACTTCGAAGAATTTCCAAGTGAAACCAGTCAATGTTAGCCTATGGAAGGAAATTCAAGTTACTGGTAAGTACGGTTAATATTACTTTTCAGGACCAGTACTGGGCTGAAGGATGCAGCACTGAGGTCTCTCCTGATAACAGGTGAGTAAATCGGAATTCCTATTTCGGCTGATTTTAGAGGAATATTTGTATGTTTCAAAAATCAACACTTAGAAACATTTTCAGCAAAAAGCAGGCAATGATATCCTATGGAAGGAAATTCAAGTTACTGGTAAGTACGGTTAAAATTACTTTTCAGGACCAGTACTGGGCTGAAAGATGCAGCACTGAGGTCTCTCCTGATAACAGGTGAGTAAATCGGAATTCGTATTTCGGCTGATTTTAGAGGAATATTTGCACAATGGTGAAGGGAGGGGCGGGGCCTGAGGTGACATCTGTGCAAACGCGCCCCGTGGCGCGTTTTAAGTTGGGGGATTAAGTCCCCTTGAATCATGAGGGTCCCTGGTGGCCAACTAGCCCACCAGGAACCTCCAGTATGCGCCAGGGGCTGCGTTGCAGAGACGTGTACAGAGGCCACACCCCTTTTACACCTCTCTGCAACGCAGCTCTGTGGCGCTTTCTGGGACGTACCTGTTGGGCTAGTTGGCCCCCAGGGACCCTCAGGATTGAAGGGGATTTAATTCCTCATCTTAAAACGCGCCACGGGGCCTGTTTGCACACATGTCACCTGAAGCCCCGCCCCTCCCTTCACCACTGTGCAAACGCGCCCGTGGCGCGTTTTAAGTTGGGGATTAAGTCCCCTTGAATACTGAGGGTCCCTGGAGTCCAACTAGCCCACCATGTACTTCCAAAAAGCGCCACAGAGCTGCGTTGCAGAGAGGTGTAAAAGGGGCGTGGCCTCTGTACACCTCTCTGCAACGCAGCCCCCTGGCGCATACTGGAGGTTCCTGGTGGGCTAGTTGGCCCCCAGGGACCCCCAGTATTCAAGGGGAATTACTTCCCCTCAGGGCACAAGTCCTAAAAAAAGAAGTGGGGGGACTCTCCAATTTTGACATCACGGCAGGAAGTGACATCACGACAGGAAGTGACATCATGACAGGAAGTGACATCACGGCAGGAAGTGACATCACGGCAGGAAGTGACATCACATGTGCAGCAGATCTATCATTTGCACATATTGCAAGATTTAACAATTGAAGCTGCTCAGTACTTAAGCCTGTGACTTAAGGTCCCTGTATTTTGGGAATTAACAGCCCAAATATGGATGAAGTTTGGCATACAACTACATTAGTAAAGCCATTAAGTGCTGTAAGTGAGGCATACTAAAACATGGCACCATGAACAAAAGCAGAGTTTGTGCATTGAAAAAAAACCCGAAGAAAACCACATGCTAGAAACTACAATAGTGATTATCAAAACTATAAAATTTATTACGCTACCTAGAACACCACATTTAAATATACTGACAAGTTTAATACACTGTGACCGTGAGAAAAAAAATGCAAGGTGCACTCTGTACAGTTTCAACCTGATACTCTGTACATCTGTTATTGCAGACATTATGGGACATGTTATATTGCCACAGGATGTTTGACCATGGAAAATTTGTGAGACCACTTATAGCATTGAAAACCATCAATTAAAAAACACCCATGCGTCTGCATATCTTTTATTGTGCTGGGCAGTAGGATCTACCTTTCTAGACTGAGTATCATCTGCATGGCGATGAGCAATTAACCACCTGTTGACATATGGCATTGGATTCCAAAGAGGCAGAGGAGGGCCCATGAGGTTTATAAACATTAATGAGGAAAGACGTCCGATACCAAGGCAGTTTCGTATGGGTGACATTATCAAGTTCATTGTGCTGAAACCCCTTTCGCAGTCACTTGAAGTCACAGGAAGTGTATTTACAGCCCTCAAAACAGGTTGCAGTTGCTCTGGAATCTCATTACCACCATTGTCAACATAGTCTCTGAAGCCTTCAGATATGCCTTTATAATTAAGAGCGAATCTCCTACACAGGTTTTGTAGTTTCTCCTCACCTTCATACCATGGGCTCTCAATGTCGTTTGGCCACTTCTGTCGTGTGGGTTGATAACATCTATCTCTGATGTAAGCGCTAAAAATTCATCTGTCCGAGATGATGTGGCCGACCTATTGCTTGCAGACTGTGCATACAACATGGAGCGCAAGTTATCTGCCAGATTTTGATAAAACTGGGGAAGGTTTATTTTTACCTGCCCACGTGAGTCCTCCCAGCTGATTGGCACTCCTCTAAATAAGCGACTCTCAATAGCTTGTTCAGCCTCCTTCCTGTGTGTCCCTGGAAACTTCAGCAGGAGGTAAACAGAATCCGAATCACTGTCTTATGAGAAGCGGATTTTGCTTAGGGCTGTAAAGACCAGTGGAGGCTGTGGCCAGTCCAGGGGATGTTTAAAGTGGCTCAATGCTCTCCCCTTAGAATTGCAGGCATCAGGTGTGCCAAGAGTTATGCTAATGCCAATAGGCCCTGTAAAAGATTTTATGGCTTGCATGTGTGAGTCCGGTGTTCCAACACCCAATCATTTTGAGTGTGGCAACAGTGTGCCCGTTGTGATTCCCCCAGTTTGTAATTGGGCCCCTTCTGGTAAGTATCTAGACAAGACACCCATGTGTTTCAGATGATGCAAATAAAATGCCCTTTTCTGCAACCAGTGAAATCCGATACCCAGAAGTTCTGAATTCGCCGAGTGCGATAAACATCACCAACCACGAGTTTGCCCGTAAACAAAATGGGGCACAGCATGCGAATTTTGCGCCAAAAACAGCATTCAACGATATTTAACGGGACTTTCCACCCCTAAATTTTGCCATTTTTACATGCTAAAATTTCAATAGGGAATAATCCAGAGAATGCGGGGGGTGCAGTTTAAGGAGACTCGCGGGGAGAGATTAAGTGATTTGCCCAGAACCTCACGATATTTGAGCCGACACCATACTCCAACCTGGTTCCTCAGCTTTAAAGTCGGCCGCTCTAGCCTACAAAAGTAAGTTAGGCTTACTTTTGTAGGCTAGAACGGCCGACTTTAAAGCTGAGGACCAGGTTGGAGTCTGGTGTAAAATCACTTAATCTCTCCCGTGGCCCGTGCCTAAAAATGAATTCGTCAGTCTGCATGGTGCTTATAAAAAGCGCTACGATCTGCAATACTCAATGGCGTGTTGTTGAACACTTACCTTAAAAGTGAAACTGTCGCCAACGTCGCCAAGCCGAAAATGGTTTTTTAGGTGACGGTGTAGGTCGTAGATGCAACGGAAAAGCAAGGCAGGTCAGGCAGCAGGCGAAGCCAGGCAGGAAGGAAGTCTCCAGCAGGTCAGGCAGCAGGCGAGGCCAGGAAGGGAGGGCGAGCCGCGTCGATATCCGGATCCGGTCACATCCAAAAGGGAAGGAGCCAGAGCAAGAAAAGCCCGAAAAATAAAGGGCATGGAGTACGAGGCGGGACTGCTGAGTTGCAGATACACCCATCCAGTGACGTCTGCTATGACCACTGATTGGTCGCAGATCGTCTCTGTTCTACTGGTAGGTCCGAGTCCCCGGCAAGGTTAAGAAGGGGTGGGGGCAGGTTCAAAGAGCAGAGAGCAAGAGCTGCGATAGGCCGTAGTGCTAAATATAGGCGGGCAAGTTAACCTAACACCTAGGTGCAGGGGCGTGGTGATCGGCAGTCCGAGGCAATCACCCGGAAATGCGTGGTTTGGTAGGTGCGCGCTTTATCGCATTTTGAAGGAGTAGAGCAGGGTGAACGGCGTTTTGATAAGCAGGGGGGATGGCGTCCACCCTGGAAAATAAGTGGGGGGACGCCGTCCACCCGCGTGGTACCCCGACTCGTGCCCTGCTTAGGCTAGTGGAAATTACGTAGATTGCTCCTCTGCTCCAATCCCTAGTGCTTATTTCTTGGTAGCAGGAAGTAAGCGGCTGAGGCATCCTCGCACCAAAGATAACCAGAGGGAATGACTCTGAGGTCAGGCGAGTATGAGCCTCTGCCATTGGTTGGATGGAAGGCCCTGGGCAGGACAGCCAACTGAGGCTATGTTTACAGAGCTCTTTGCAGCAGCTGAGGTCACTCCATTGGGTGTCACTGTTTCCAGCATGTGAGGACTTCCGGTGGAGGGGAGCAGGCATGATTGTATGCTTACCTACCTCAACAAGCATTTGCAATGCAATAGGTCTCGCTTTTGAGAGAGTTTAAGCTGTTAGCATTGTAAATAACAATGCCTTTTATTTATGTTTTAAAAACCAAAACATAAATAAAAGACATTGTCATTAACCGCTCTGCCCTCCACAGGGCTTGGTCGCCCCACTCACTGCTGCCGCTCCTGCCTGCCTTGTCGCCTCCTGCCTGCAGATTCCTTCGCTCGCTGCCCGCTGCTCCTGGGACTTTCCCGCTGCTCCTGGGACTTTCCCGCCACTGCGGCCCCGCCCCCCCGTGATTCCATTCGCCGCCCCGCTCCCGCCACCCAGCTGCTCCTCCCTCCCGGCTCCTTACTTATGACGCCCCCTGAGCGACCGCGCAGTGGCCGCGCGCAGCGGGAGCACCGACGGAGCGCCGAAGGTGCGCCAAAGGTAAGCCCGTCTGCGCCCGTCCGCGCCTGGCACGCGCCCAGCGCCAGGACCCCTGGATCCCACCGATGCAACACTACTCGACGGACCTACGACGCCGCCACCCTCACCGCACTCAATGCCGGCCGGAACCCTGCCTGCTACCGAGCCTCCCCGAGACGCACCCACGGACCCTTCACCTGCCAAGCCTGCCGATTCACCTGCCCCCGGAACTGCACCACCCCCGCCAAGTCGAGCACCAGCAGCAACCACCTGAAATGCATCCTGTTGAACACCCGCTCCGTCCACAGGCACGCCGTGGAACTCTGGGACCTGCTCGACGCAACAGCACCGGACGTCGCCTTCCTCACCGAAACCTGGATGAACGCCTCCTCAGCGCCCGACATCGCCATAGCCATCCCGGACGGATACAAGATCACCCGGAAGGACCGCGTCAACCAGACGGGAGGAGGCATCGCCATCGTACACAAGAACACCATCCGCATCTCGACTAACTCCGACGAGACCTTCACCGCCGCCGAACACCTACACTTCCAGATACACACTGACCCCAAGACCACCCTCCGAGGCACCCTCATCTACAGACCCCGGGACCACGCACACTATTCAGCGAAGACATCGCAGACTTCATCAGCCCGCACGCCATGCCCTCCGCCGACTACATCCTCCTAGGGGACCTCAACTTCCACCTGGAGAACAACAACGACAGAAACACCACCGCCCTGCTGGACAACCTCGCCAACCTCGGACTCAAGCAACTGGTGAACACGCCCACCCACTACGCCGGCCACACGCTTGACCCCGTCTTCTCTTCCAGCAAGCACATCTCCTTCAGCCACGCCACCGGACTCCACTGGACCGACCACAGCTGCGTCCACTTCAGCGTCAGAAAGACTGCGACCCACCACCACCCGCAACAGGTTCCCCGCCGGAGCTGGAGCAAGATCACCGCCGAGCAGCTCACCGCCTCCCTCAGCCAGAACACACCCACCAACACAACGGACCCAAACGAAGCAGCCAGCAACCTCGCCAAGTGGCTGACCGCCTGCGCCGACGACCTCGCACCACTAAAAAACCCTCCCAGCAGACCCGGAAGCAAGAAAACCCCTTGGTTCACCAACGAACTCAAGGAATCCAAGAAGAACTGCCGCACTCTCGAGAAAGCCTGGCGACTCGACCAGACCACAGACAACAGGACCGCCCTCAAGCACGCCACCCGCAAACACCACCAGCTGATCCGTGCCACCAAGAAGTCGGCACTCAAAGAACGACTGGACAACAACGCCCACGACAGCAAGGAACTTTTCAGCATCGTCAAAGAGTTCTCCAACCCCAGCGCCGGAAACAACGACATCACCCCCTCGCAAGACCTCTGCAACTCACTCGCCGCGTTCTTCCACCGCAAGATCACCGACATACATAACAGCTTCGACGCACAGACCACGCACCCTACCGCCGAACCAACGCCCGCCACCACCACCCTCTGCAACTGGACCCCGATCAGCACCGAAGACACCACCCGCACGATGAACTCCATCCACTCCGGATCACCAACCGACCCCTGCCCACACCACGTCTTCAACAAAGCCGACGCCACCATCGCACCCCATCTCCGGGACATCATCAACTCCTCCTTCCACACCGCCACCTTCCCGGAGAGCTGGAAGCACGCCGAGCTTACCGCCCTCCTGAAGAAACCAACGGAGGACCCCACCGACCTCAAGAACTACCGTCCCATCTCGCTCCTTCCGTTTCCGGCCAAAGTCATCGAGAAGACCGTCAACAGACAGCTTGCCGCCTTCCTCGAGACGAATGGATCCCTCGACCCCTCGCAGTCCGGGTTTCGGGCCAACCACAGCACCGAGACCGCCCTTATCGCAGCCACCGACGACATCAGAACCCTAACCGACAACGGGAAACAGCAGCCCTCATCCTCTTGGACCTCTCCGCGGCATTCGACACCGTCTGCCACCGCACCCTAGTGAAGCGCCTCAGCAACATCGGAATCCGAGAGAAAGCACTGGAATGGATCATCTCGTTCCTCGCCGGAAGAACCCAGAGAGTCCGCCTCCCCCGTTCAGATCCGAGGCCACCGAAGTCATCTGCGGCGTTCCACAAGGATCCTCACTCAGTCCAACCCTCTTCAACGTCTACATGAGCCCCCTCGCAGCCATCGCACGCCAACACAACCTCAACATCATCTCCTACGCCGACGACACCCAGCTGATCCTCTCCCTCACCAACGACCCCACCACCGCCAGAGCCAACCTACACGACGGGATGAGAGACGTCGCCGACTGGATGAGGAACAGCCGCCTTAAACTGAACTCAGACAAGACGGAAGTCCTCATCCTGGGTTCATCACCCTCCGCCTGGGACGACTCTTGGTGGCCCCCGGCCCTGGGCACCGCGCCCAAGCCAACGGACCACGCACGCAACCTGGGCTTCATCCTGGACTCCTCCCTGTCGATGACCAGACAAGTCAACGCCGTCTCATCTTCGTGCTTCAACACCCTGCGCATGCTCCGCAAGATCTTCAGATGGATCCCCACTGAAACCAGGAAGACCGTCACCCAGGCACTCGTCACCAGCCGACTGGACTATGGGAACACCCTCTACGCCGGAACCACAGCCAAACTTCAAAAAGACTCCAGCGCATCCAGAACGCCTCCGCACGACTCATCCTGGACATCCCCCGACACAGCCACATCACCGGACACCTGAAAGACCTGCACTGGCTCCCCGTCAGCAAGAGAATCACGTTCAGACTCCTCACCCACGCACACAAGGCCCTCCACGACCTGGGCCCCAAGTACCTCAACGACCGCATGACCTTCTACACGCCCACCCGCCAGCTACGATCAACCAGCCACGCCCTCGCCACCGTACCACGCATCCGCAGAGCCACCGCCGGAGGAAGATCCTTCTCCTACCTGGCAGCCAAGACCTGGAACTCCCTCCCCACTCACCTTCGGCGAACCCAGGACCATCTCTCCTTCAGGAAGCAGCTCAAGACCTGGCTGTTCGAGCAGTAAGTTACCCCCTCCCCCAGCGCCTTGAGACCCTCCCGGGTGAGTAGCGCGCTCTATAAATGCCGTGATTGATTGATTGATTGATTGATTGATTAACAATGGCAATAGCTCAAACTCACGTAAATGCGAGACCTATTGCATTGCAAATGCTTGTTGCAGCTGCCAGCAGAGACAATTGAACAGTGGAGTTGTAGTATTAGTAATGAATTGGTTGGCACATGCTGTGTTGTTGTTGTGTCCCCCGTATGCACCTGGCAGGAACTCGTGTAAAAATCAGAGCATCTAGCTGCACTTGTGCTTGGCCCAGGGGCTCTCCTTCTCCTAGGTGCACATGTGAAGCAGCCTTCTGCTCCTGCTGACCATTCAGGTGGAAAACAAGAGTTGGCGGTGTTTCCCTTTTGCTGGCGCCTGGCGTCTTTCTTGCTGCAGGGGTTTGTATGAGGCAGCCTTCTGATTCCATTGGTGCTCGAAATAGGCAATTTGATGCGAAGTTGCACCCAATATCTTGACAGGTTGAGTGGCTCTTGATGCCCATCCCTCAAACCTTCTTTCCTATTGCACCTGCAGAGTAAACGTTGCCTTCACAGTCCAATTCAGCCAATCATCAGCAAGCAAGAATCCTTGGCAAAGACATTAGGTCTGCTTTAATGTACTAACGCATGCAGACACAAGCTTGCATTAAAGCCAGGCGTTTTTGGCCATGCCAATGCTTTTTTTCTGTGACACGAATAACTAGACAGACACCAAGGAAATCGCTCTTGTTTTGTGAAATATTGTATTTTCTGATAAATTACTCCCAGGATATTAAATGTAGTTACGTTTTTCTATTATATTTTTATCATCAACGGCGACGCCAATCAAAATTGTTAGCCGCATATTTGCTTTGGAACAAGTTCAGCGCCCCGCTTTTTTTCCCTCCAAGGTTCAGGCAATACAGACATCACAAACCTAGGTTGATGCATCTGAATCAAAGTAATATTTCATGTTGTTTGACGCTTCGAATATGTTTTCTGGTCCAAAAATGAGCTTTTGTACAAGTACCTCTGTGTCCTAATCCAGGTTGTATAACTCTCTTTGTTTTTCAGTCAGCGAAAGTAAAATGATACCTTTTTTTAAATAATGGAAGATAAATTAAATTCCACATTTGTGAAGCGCGAATTTATCACGCCTAATGGTATCCAGGCGCTGGGGTGCCGTCGGGGAGATTCAGTGAGCTCATGCTGAATTTAGCTTCCGTGGACGCCGGGGATTGAACTGTGAACCGTGAACCCTGCACTCCGGAGTCAGCCGCTCTGGACGCTGCGCCATACCGCTCCGTCCTGACAATAAGATATTTAGAGCAAATTAGAGTACCATATTCCTGGTGACTGTAGATGTGGTATATATCTATCATAAAATGTGGTAAATTCGGCCTAGGTTGGTCAGAGGCAAACATTTACTTTTACAGTGTTGTAAAGTGTTTATAGTAATCTTTATAATGAAGCATTTTACTAATATGTGTTACTAGATTCAGCATCCACAGATTTGAGCCGCATATCTATGGCAACGGCCAGCCAGTCCTTACAGCACTGAGTTGCAGATACACCCATCCAGTGACGTCTGCTATGACCACTGATTGGTCGCAGATCGTCTCTGTTCTACTGGTAGGTCCGAGTCCCCGGCAAGGTTAAGAAGGGGTGGGGGCAGGTTCAAAGAGCAGAGAGCAAGAGCTGCGATAGGCCGTAGTGCTAAATATAGGCGGGCAAGTTAACCTAACACCTAGGTGCAGGGGCGTGGTGATCGGCAGTCCGAGGCAATCACCCGGAAATGCGTGGTTTGGTCGGTGCGCGCTTTATCGCATATTGAAGGAGTAGAGCAGGGTGGACGGCGTTTTGATAAGCAGGGGGGACGGCGTCCACCCTGGAAAATAAGTGGGGGGACGCCGTCCACCCGCGTGGACCCCGACTCGAGCCCTGCTTCCCCTTCTCAAAACGCGCCAGGGGGCGCGTTTGCAGACTGCTGCAGGGAGGGGGGCGGGGCCTCCGGCACGATGCCGGTCATTTTAATTTTTTTATTTTTTTTAATTGGGAGGGGGGCTGCGTGGCCCCCCTTCCCTCAGCCACTTTTTGCCCCGGGGACCCCATCCCCCGGGGCCTGAGGAGTTGTTTTTTTAAATAAATTTAAAAAAACGGGAAGGGGGCCGCGTGGTCCCCCTTCCCTGGGCCTGTATTGGCCCCGGGGACCCCATCCCCGGGGCAAGCCCTCTATTTTTTAATTAAAAATTTGGAGGGGGCTGCGTGGCCCCCTCCTCAGGCCATTTAAGGCCCCGGGGACCCCATCCCCGGGGCCGGCCTTTAAATATTTTATTTTTATTTTTTTTAGGGGAGGGGGCTGCGTGGTCCCCTCCCTGGCACTTATGGCCCCGGGGACCCCATCCCCGGGGCCTGGCCTCTCGTTGGGGACTGTGGGGGGTCCCCAAACCCCCACAGTCCCGCCGGCTCCCGCGTCCCTTGGGAGCCGGCATTGCTTTCCACATGGGGAGCAGCTAAGATGCTGCTCCCCATGTGGAAAGCAATTTGCTTTGGATATTGGAAGCGAGAGCAGGTTTCCTGCTCTCGCTTCCAATATCCAAAGCAGTTTGCAATGGCAGGACGGGAGCCGCGAGGCTCCCGTCCTGTCATTGCAAACAGCAGTGTCCCGGGGGTAGGCACCCCGGGACACTGCAGGAGCCGGCCCTGGGGGTGGCAGTCCCCAGGGCCATCAAGGGCTCCAGGAGGGGGCCGCGCGGCCCCCTCCCATCCAGTGCACAGCCCCGGGAGGTGGTGGTCCCCGGGGCTTTGGGAGTCCGTAACGGACCCCCATATTCAAATCTTTAGTGCCCCGGGAGGTGGCGGTCCCGGGCGTGTGGGGGCTGGAGCCCCCACACAGGTCAAAATCTTTTAAAAAGAAGCCCCGGGGGTGGCGGTCCCGGGGCTGCGGGAGGCCAAGAGCCCTCCCGCACCCTTATGTTTTTAAAGCCCCGGGGGTGGCGGTCCCCGGGCTTGGGGGCCTTAGAGGCCCCCACATTAAATCTAAACCCCCCACCATGCCCCCGGGACTTGGCCCACCCGGGGGCAAATTAGCAACAAGCGCGGGAGACCGCGCTTCGATTTTTTCTCGGCGGGATCCGCGCACCCTGAGCGCATCCCGCCGATTTTTTTAAATGCTTTTTCTGCCCAGGGGGTCCTTGTGGGACCCCCTGAGCAGACCTAGAGGTCAGGGTGTTTCTACCCTGCCCCCTTTGTGCGTTTTGCGCACTTGTTTCCTCTGGGGTTTTTCTAATTGGCAGGATCCGCGCACCCTGAGCGCATCCTGCCTATTTAAAAAAAAAAAATGCTTTTTTCTGCCCAGGGGTCCTTGTGGGACCTCCTGAGCAGGCCTAGGGGGTCAGGGTGTTTCTACCCTGACCCCTTTGTGTGTTTTGCGCACTTGTTTTTGTGCCTCGGTTCTACCGAGGGACAAAATGGCTGCCAACACTTCCTGGTTTGGAGTGTTGACAGTCAGCTGACCGCCAATTAGCATGCAGCTCGTGATCGGGACGGTGCGTGCAGGGTGCGCTGAGGGTACGCGGATCCGACGCGGCCATAGATATATATGTGATTTTACTTGTGAATTTCTCAGGAACTACTGAACGGATTTACACCATTTTAGCAAAAGGCACCAGTCTGAACCAAGGGCTACCTCTTTGCCAAATTTGGTGTAATTCCATTCAGCAGTTCGGGCTGTAGCTGCGACTAAAGGTTCCTATGGAAAAATGAATGGGGAAAACGCATTTTGGGACCCCCCTTTTTTCTCGGCCCCCGCTTGACGTATCACCCCGAGACTTTCAGGGTAGGAGCGGAGCAAAGCGCCCCAACAAGTTGGAAGCTTTCGCGAAGATTCGTCAACCGGCGCCAACGTTATTTCAAATAGAATGTTGCGGATTTCCTATGGATAATAGGTCCTAACTATAACTATCTACTGGCGACCGCCAGTAGATAATATATATATATATATATATGCATACTCACATTTCAAGTACAGTTTGCATGCAATTTAATCCATGCATAATCGGCGTAGTGCAAGAGTGGACCTTTTAAGTTTCAACCAAGAACAGCACTGGCTTTGTTATTCATACTGTTGACCAGAACACTTTCGCCCTCTTCCTTCGATTTTACTTGGCCTACTGACTTTTCTTACCAGCTCCAATCAAGTACTAATGTGCCAAAATGTGCAAGAGTGTAAATCAAGGAAGGATTGGGTCCTTTGCGCAACCTAGATTAGACCGCTTTATACTTTATACACACATAATATCTGGTTGGAACCTTTGTCATATACTCATTGAATAAAGGTGCCAAAGTTTGCTGTTTCTTTAGCCCTTGTAATTTATTTCACTCTTCTTTAACCTTTTCAGAAAAGCTTTTTTACGTTAACATGTCATTGTTGAAGGGCAACACTCTGGGGCCGATTCCGATTCCGGCCGGAAATCTCTCCGACCGAGCCGGACCCGGAGAGAATTCCGACCGAATCGGACCCTAGCAGTCCGACCGAACGAGTACGATGCGCACGCATGCCATCGGACTCGAGTCGGTCGGACTCCCATTGAAGTCAATGGGAGCCTGTCGTACAACGCGTACGAGGGCTCCCATTGACTCAATGGGTGCGAGGCGGACAAGGGCGCCCCCTACAGCGTGTACGCGTCCAAGCGCATCGCGGCATACATGCACAGGTAGGGGGGTCCCATGGGTCCCCCTTTGTGCGACTCGCGCGCCTACGCGTACAGGGGGGTCCGACGCGGACCCCCAAAGTCCGGCTCCGACAGCTTTTTCGAGCCGGACGGCGCGAGTCGGTCGGACTGCTCGCGGCGCGCATCGTACTTACCCGGCCGGGAAACGTCTCCATAGCGCGGTGCGAGTCGTGTCCACGCGAGTCGGTCGGAGCGTGTTGAAGCCGCGTTCGAGTCGGTCGGCGATTTCGCGGGTGCTTGCATCGTACTCGCTCGGCCGGACCCGCGTACGATTCGGTCGGAAAACAGGGCTCCGAATCGGATCCGGTGAATCCAAATCCGATTCGGAGCACTACCGGCCGAGATCGGAATCGGCCCCTTAGTGTTAAAACACAAATTATGAACATATATTGATATACATTTATGTGCACAAGGTCAGTCAAAACATATTTAAAGCATACATTGACAAACTGACATAATCGTACATGTGACAAAAACAGTGAATGTACTTCCTTTGACCTGTCCTATATTTGCATATTCACACTAGGCGGATGGTTCCTTTTCATTATGTGTTAAGTGTATCCTGCCTCTGTTAGTAGCCTTGGGGACGCAAGTTTAAAACGTTATCAAGGAGAGAGTTATTCCCTTCTACAAAATCTCTCTCATACAATCTCATTTGTAAATGCGAATATTCTTTCCCCAATGGCATTGGTCGGTCAACGCATTTCTAACCCCACTTGATTCAGGGGTTCTCCTCAGGACCTGGACTTGGTCATGTCTCGAATGTTGTCAATTTCGAATCGTCATGCGCAAGATGTGCCCATGGTGGATGGTGTTGAAAAAATGAATTCCTCCAATGTTATCAGTTATTGAATGCCAGGGAAGGAGTGGGGCTAGTTGTATGTGATCTGAGATAAAGGGCAAGCCCAATTCCATATGTAGGATACAGTGTGTAAGAGAGGGAGGAAGACCCACTACAGATTTAAAAAAATTGTTCTCAATGGTTTGCAGTGGTGTCGTTACTACCACACCCCAAACACCAGCACCATAAGTCGCTGCTGCTTTTACTCTAGCCTGATAGATATTTTTTATCGGTAATAAGGGTTTGGCGCCCAGTTTTCTAGCGAAGGATTTTACAGCAATAATACCCCTCTCCATCACCATCTTTCTTCCTTCCATCAATTTTGCCCATGACAGATCTTTGTCAAAAAGGATCCCCAGATAGGGGAAAGAATCCACTACCTCTATTCTTTCCACATCCGCGTGGAAATACGGCATTTTTTCTCTTTTTGTTGCCTTGGCTACTATTACAAAAGACTTGGTTTGGTTCACTTTCAATTGTAGTGAATCCATGAATGAGACATACGCGGTTATCAGCCTTTGTAACCCAAGCCCTGTTCTGGCAATTAGCACCGCGTCGTCCGCATAAGCCAATATTGGTAGCATTTGATTTTCAAAGAGGGGGACATCCCAAGTGGCCACGGTGAGTGCTTTCTCTACTCCATTTGTATATAAGGAGAAGAGAAATGGGGCCAATACACAGCCATGCCTTACTCCCCTGGAGATTTTGAAAGAACGCGTACAATCTCCAGTTTTGGTATAGCGCACTGATGCCGTCGCATTTGCGTACGACTGCCTGATAAAATTTAGTATAGCTGGGTCGACCCCCATCATCTCCATTATATTCCATAGCTTATCATGGACCACGCAGTCGAACGCAGAGCTCAGGTCCATGAATGCCATGTATATTTTCCCGTCCTTCATTCTAGTATACTTTTCTATGGTCAATGCTAAATTCAGGCATTGATCCACAGTACCCCTTCCCTGCTGGAAACCATACTGGGCGTGGATTAAGATGTTATTCTCCTTTGCCCATCCCTCTAACCTAGAAAGGAGAAGGCGGCCCATAAGCTTTGATGTTGTATCCAGCAGGGAAATCGGTCTATAATTCTTTGGGTTGGCCATGTCTCCTTTTTTGTAAATGGGTACAATGACCCCCGATGACCAGGAAGGGGGAGGGCCTACCAAAGCTATACTATTCAGGACGTTCGTTAGGAGTGGTATCCATAGATCTGGGTTGTCTTGAAAAAAATCAATTGGGACACCATCCGGTCCCGGGGCCTTTCCCAGACTACATGAGTCCTGCCCTACTTTAACTTCAATAAAAGAAAACGATAAAGGCGCGTGGCGCATTTCCTGTGCTGCCACATATTGGGATGGAGTATCAGGGTTTAAAGCAAAAATATTCTCAAAATGGGAAACCCATGCCTCCTCATCGACATTTACGTCTATTGTTGGGTCACTAGAACTTTTAAAATATGGGGCATTTACTAACTTCCAGAAATCACAGCTGTTTCCCGAATTAGCTGCCTTATCAAGGTCGGCCCATAGGTCCTCCCTGATTTCCTTTTCTCTGTTTTTCCGTGCTAGTTTATATGAGGCCCGCAATGTTCTTATTTTTTCCTGGCTTCTAGGCCTAGCCTTTAGAGCATACAACAGAGCCTTCCTCGCTTTTGTGCATGGTGAATCAAACCTGCCCCTGCCTTTTACTTTATTTGATGCTTTTTTCCTTGTAAGGGCCGTTTTTATGTTTCCTAGGATATCACAGAAAGCTAGCACAACTTCCCCTGCATCAGCTTCTGGGTCTAAACACAATTGTATATTATCTTGTGTGTTTAGTATGATTTCTGGAATCAACTTAATTTTATCTATGTGTGCCCATTTTAACTGAACCCCATTTTTCCTTGCGACAATTGGTGTTTCGACATTGCTACGCTTTAGTCTCTCCCGTGTTGATATCTTCAGCTCTATTGAAACAATAACATGATCGCTAAAAGTCGTAAAGGAATTGCCTACCTTAGCAACCCTTGCACGGAGAGGGAGGGTTAAAAGTATGTAGTCAATCGTTGACTCCACCCCATTTCGGTGAAAGGTTTTCGGCAAAATATCTGTTACGGGGTCTGGATCACAAATTATTTCCATATTTAGGGAGGCTAATAGCTTATTTAAACCATTACCATACTCACTGTGTGTGAAATGATATATTGGGTTTCCCCCCATGTCCTCTAATCCACAGACAGACAGTGTGTTATAGTTACAAGGGTGTATATTAAAATCGCCTAGCCATATGACATTTATGTTCACATTCTTAATATTGCGTACAATATCAGCAATTGCTTTGTCAACCTCCCCCACAATTGAGTGCATATTTGAACCAAATCTGTTATTATAAAAATGTATTAGTAACCATGTCCCTTCCTGTTGTATCTCCAGCGTCAGGATGTGGGAAAGTTTAGATTTAATTGGGCATTCATCTTTACTTTTACAGGTAGATCGTTCCGGATTAGGGTCAAAATGCCCCCCTTCACCTTCACCTTCCCCGAGGTAGATGGATTTGCTTGGGTCTGAAAAGATCGATAACCATTAATAAATACTGGCTCCAAGGCCCATGTTTCCTGGAAACATACTATTTCGTGCTCCTGCCAAAACTTTAACCAGTTAATGTCACTCACTTTGGGGGGGATTCCAGCCACATTCCACGAGGCTATTTTTAGTACCGTTCTTTGTGTCTCCTGATGTATTAAAGGTGACTGTACACTCTCACTAGTGGCCATAATCAGGGTTGGTTGCCTTTCACGATTCCTTTGAGAGCTTGTTTGCGCTGGCTGTAGTCAGTCACAATTTCGAGGTCGGACAGAGGCGCAAATCTGTTCTCAAGCCTCCGATCAGATAACACAGAATTACCCCAAGATAGACCCCCCTGTCTGTCCCTCCTTATGCTGTAAATAGCCCTCTGTTCTCAATGACGCGGGAGGTCTATAGAAGAAACCCAGTGGTAGGACGGTGATATGTGAACTTCTGATAGGGATATTACCTAATTGTGCCAGAAGAAAACCAACAACAAATTCACTTTTAAAGTTCAGAACCACACAATCTCCCGACATTTGTTTCCTTGCTGAACCCACCCATGATACTCTTCTTGCCATAATCATCTGACTTGAGATATTCCTACCTATAGCCCCCATCTTGTTCAGATTTTGGGTTAGCCAATGGAGAGCTTGGACATTAATTGGGATGTTGATTCTACTTGTCCCTCCCGCAATAGTGGTACATTTCCCAACACTAGGACCAAAGGGGCGGCTGCTGGAGGGAGGTGTAAGGTCTGGGCTCCATTCATTGGAGTATCCAAGACCGATCTTACTTCCCTCTGAGAATCGTCTTGACTGCCACGTCCTATCAGTATTCTTTTTTGGCCTTTAAATGCTAAGTTAGAGTTAGCCATTTCCTGATTTATTTTGTTCCCCGTTTCATTTGGGTTAATGGAACTGAGATACCTTAGGTTACTACAAGCAGAATTGCTAAGTATACCTGGTGTTGCATTTAGAGTTATTCCCTCCAGGTTATCAATTGGGTGATGGGCCGTATTTGAGATAGCGGGAAACGTATTTGGGGCCATTATACTAGGATCTACTCTGGGTCTCTCCTGGTGGATTTGAGGCTTTGGGGCCACCGTTGGGCCAATCTTTGTTAATAATGGCTCTAATGCACAAGAATTTTCTTTAGCCTGGGATTCTAGACTGATTAATTTCTCCTCTATCTGACTTAATCTTTCTGAGATGGGGTTAAGCATAGTGGAAACCAGTGTTTCTAATCTCTGCCACATAGCCTCATTCATCAGAGGGCATGGGGCAGTATTTGATGTTTCCGAACCACTTGGATCACACCGTGCTGATTCTATTATTGCCTCCCCCTCATTTTTATTTGATCTTGGGGCTTTCGCTGGTTTTGGTCTTTGGGGGCCCCCACCCCTCTTTCTCTTTACCGCAGTGTCAGTACTATTTCCTGGATGTTTTTTCATGGCTGCCACCCTAGTGGAAGCTCTTTGTGAGGTGCCAATCGGTTCCGGTTCATGAGGTGTGGGTCCCGTAGTTGTGTCTCTTTCCGTGACCATTTCAATTAACAAAGGTTCGTCTAGGGTGTTATGGGATGATATTCCCCCCAATGAAGGTCTTTTATGGTTAAAAAGCTCAGATGATAAGCGGCGTTCCGTCAGTTCGATCTCATGCTCCAGAACTGTTGTTGCCCTAGTTAGAAAAGAGTCAAGTGTCCCCGCAATCCTTCCGCCCACTTGGGCTCTCTGGCCCTCTCGGTTACTCATCCTGTTGTTGGGCCTCAATACAGTCTGTGGTGCCAAAAAGTAATGTCAGTGGCATAGAGCCCGTGGTAATAATAGTGGTAGCAGGTAAACACAGGACATAAACACTTTACCTTAGGGATTCTTGAACGTCAGAGGGTAGGCCCAGCCCCTTCCGGGCTCTGACGGGCGTGGACGGGCGTGCCCTTGGCCCGGGCTTCGCCCAGGCGCGGCCCGGGCGCGTCCCCGCACGCGTTTCGAGCCGCGTGTCAGCGCTTCGCTTTTCAGCAAGACCTGCGCGCTAGGGATGATGGGAGCTGCAGTCTCCCTCCTCCTCCGGGAGGGCTCCTGTGTTGGCGGTCCCGCTTCCCGCTTCCCCGCTCCTCTGGGAGTCCTGCTTGCTTCTCCTCTGGACCAGTGTGGCTGTGGCTGACAAGTGGCAGGTCTGAATATGGCGCGCCGTGGGTCAGCGCTTCGCTTTTCAGCGCGACCTGCACACTAGGGATGATGGGAGCTGTAGTCTCCCTCCTCCTCCGGGAGGGCTCCTGTGTTGGCGGTCCCGCTTTCCGCTTCCCCGCTCCTCTGGGAGTCCTGCTTGCTTCTCCTCTGGACCAGTGTGGCTGACAAGTGGCAGGTCTGAATACCATTGTACATGAAACATGATTGCGCATTATTACACAGCAGGTGATGCACTTAGGAACTGCACTGCAGATGTAAGCAACTATTTGCAGTGAACATGTTATGCATGAGCAATGTTCCTGTACAATGGTAACATCACTCAAACGACAGTAAAATTCCAGACATGTGGGAGTCAGGGGCCTGTCCTAAGGCAGTGACACACAGTGGCATTATGGGTCCATGAACTGTAGTTTCGGTTCTGGAGCTCTCATCGTGCACCATACCAAATGTGGTAATACTAGGTGCATTTAGGCAAGCTTTGGTCCAGTTACATTGATTCAGGACTCATCTGAGGATCAGCAGAGCTACAGGGAGAGTACTCTGTGCATCAGTTCCATTGGCAAA
This sequence comes from Calotriton arnoldi, assembly GCA_963921515.1. NCBI lineage: Eukaryota > Metazoa > Chordata > Amphibia > Caudata > Salamandridae > Calotriton > Calotriton arnoldi. The sequence continues at coordinate 815,337 of CAWUFW010007611.1, forward strand.
TCAACTCTGCTACAGCCTGGGCCATGCAGCATACAGGGCCCAAATCGTTGTCAGTGTTTGCTCTCTGCATGCTAAGCATACTGTTCTCACATGACCATCATATGCCCACAGTTTCCATAACTAATAGTACATTTAGTGGCCATCCTCTATATGAGATTACCATTGTGGGTCACTGTGAAGGTATCTGTAAGGTGTTGGTATCTCCCTGACAACAGGTTGGTGAGGCATCATGTGTGTTGAGTGAGCTGTGTGACTGTACATATGCCTCACATCATCCTCACATGCTATTCACAGGAAACATAAACAAGTTAGAATGTAAGGTCAATACATTTGTTAGCATATCTGCCATGAAACTGTTTGCTAATGCATCATTGGCAACAATAGGTTTATACATACATAGATATGTACATACAACCAGTGTAAGGGTTAGGACTGTATACACATCACCATGATGATGTGAAGTCCACAAAGTACAGTGCCACATGAACCATGACATAATTGTCCAATGTGGTGGCCACACCATCTGACTTACCAATCTCTGATGTCAGTCTGAGACTCTGAGCCACATTGTGGCCCATGGCATTGGATAGGATAAATGTTGCAGAGTACGTAAAGTATTAACAGTACTCGCCTGCTCCTCTGGTGAGTCATAGAATTGGCGATACAGGGGAAGGACCCCGTCGACCAGGGTCTCCAGCTCCTCTGGAGTGAAGGCAGGGGCCCTGCTACCTTTACAGCATGCCATGACAGCTCCCAGAGGTGGTAAACAGCAGCTGATGGTGAGGAGGTGTTGTAAGCAGCAGTGTCTAGAGGCAAGAGATTTGTTTTCCAAATCACAACCTATAAGTGCGCCACATAGACACAGACATTGGATTGCGGTGGTCGCATTTTATAACATTAGCCTATTGCTGTGACCGCCATGGTAGAATCGGCCTACCACGATGTTCAAATCAGCTGACGATCGGCGGATGAGCATGTCCCATTGGCCAGCTCCAGCATTCACATAGGCAGTCTCCTCTGTAGACGGATACATGCCTTGAACCACAACCGTCACAAAAACAACAATCAGCCTATGGCTGTGACCGCCATGGATGAAGCCACCTACCGCATGGTTAGAAACTGTCGGCGATCGGTAGATGAGCGTGTCCCATTGACGAGCTCAGGCCTCCACATAAGCAGTCTTCTCTGTAGGCGGACACATCCCTTGAACCGCAACCGCCACAATAACAACCGTCAGCCTATAGCTGTGACCACTGTGTATGAAGTTGCTGGCGGTCAGCGATCCTGCATTTCCTATTGGTGAGGTTAGGCCTCCACCATGTCAGTGTTGAAAGCCACATAGTGAAATGTTTTCTAAGTGCATCCCCGCCATTACATATATGTTGGAACATGTCACCTGATGTATGACACCATTCCTATGCCTATACCATTACTCACATTTCAGTATTGTCCATGACTGTGCATGAACACACGACTACCAGGGTGCAGTGTACACTGGCGGTGACGGTAGTTATGTGTGAAATGCAAACTACAAAACATGAAGGTGCCCACCATACAAAAGAAGTATCACGTGCTGTTACAGACACATGTGGAGTCCAGATTGGGGATGATAGGTGGAACTTGTAATGATGTCAGTGCATCTGACTCATCCGGGAGACTCTGGTATATATCTGCAAAGTCAATGTTATTCTGTAGGCTGTCTTCCACCTGGAATGGGCTCTCCCACAACAGTGGTCAATGGGGGAAATGTATCATTCAGCTATTTGTCAGGCATCTCTTTTACTTTCCTCATACAAGCTATGTATGCTTTTGTCTTTCATACAAATATAATGTGAAATGGTGGGTACTGCTCACATATGCATTACTGTTTGTTCACATGACTTTTGGCTGTATCTTGGTGTATGTTAGTGGGGATACTGTGACCTATATCCATATGTGACTACACTCCACACATAGGTACCCTGGCAGAGGAAAGAGACAACAGCCTCCAGTATTCCGGCCATTTCCAGACCTACCAACTATGGAAGAAAGAGATGTCATCAGGAAGTTTCGCCTCACTAGGCAGTTAGTATAAGATCTATGTGACCAGTTGGAGCCTCATTTATGTCCTCACAGGACCTATCCCACATCTCTGACACCTATGGTGAAAGTGATGGCAGGACTGCATTTCCTGGCCATAGGTTCATTTCAGTACACTTTGGCTATATCTGGTGGTATGTCACAACCTATGTTCGGTGGGGTGCTATGTGATGTACTTTCAGCAATGATGAGATACATGGACAGCTACATTCAGTTCCTCAGACATGAAGATTTGGGCAATATGAAGGGTTACTTTTATGGTTTAGGTCACATCCCACATGTGGTTGGAGCTATGGATGGCACATGAGCCAGTAAACAGGTCTATAGGAACAGAAAGAACTTCCACTCTATCAACATGCAAGTGGCATATATAGCGGATTTATACATCTCATACATCTCTGCCAGATTCCCAGGATCTGCCCATGACTCCTTCATAATGCGGAACAGCACCATACTCCAGTTGATGTCACAAATACTACCGTAGAGTGCCTGGCTTGTTGGCGAGTATGATTTCTCCAACCTTTGTGTGTGATGTCTGGTCACACCTTTTGCAAATGTGTGACTCATTATTGCACTTCTGTCTGTATTCAATCTAGGCGACTCAATCGCCCATGGTTTTGGATTACGACCCGCCACGGGAAGTCCGCTTCAATGAGACCCATGGTAGAACAAAGCATCCAGTGGCATGGGCTTTTAGGCTCCTGAAGGCCAGAATCAGATATCTGGACAAGACTGGGGAGCAATACTCTACTCACATGGGAAGGTGTGTCAGTTCACTGTAGATTGCTGCATGCTCCACAACCTCACACTACAACAGAACATCCCTCTCATTGAAAAGGATGGAGACCAGCAGGAGCCACTGGGTGAGGATCCTGAAATGCCAGATGATGATGATAGTGGTGAAGAGGAAGGAGTTGACATGCGTCAAGGGCTCATCACCAACTTCTTCTCATGAGTGTAAGTATGCTCTCACATTTCATGACTTTGACTGCTGCAGTTACTGTTGTTGTGAAGCTGTGATGACGAAGTTCATGGATACTTGAAAGGTTTGTACAGCTGTGGGAAACTCTGTCTATGCCTGTTTGTGGAGGAAAATCTTGACACATGCACACGTTGTTTGTGGTGCTTTGTGGAGGTGGCATTTACCCATGTGCTGTGTACTCCAGAAGTGGACTCTGATTGGTGTCATAGGTATGGTTTCCTTGCTAATCTCTTTGTATTGGTCTGTTGTATGTACCTTTGCCATGCCATCTTCTTTTGGGCATTTCAGAGTTGTGACATCAACAGGTATATGATGCTATTTTGATGTACGAAGTAGACATGGAATGTTCCTGGGAATTTCTGGCACAGACTTTGGGTGTACTACTAAGGTACCAAGCCAGCTTGCACAGCGATAGGATGGGAGTTGCTGATACTTCATAGGACTTACTCCCTGTCCTGTGGTGGTCCTTTGGCAATATGTATGCCATCATGTTCTCCAACCCAATGTGGTTGTTGTGCAAAATCATGTTAGTCTCTCTTCACATTTGCTAAATCTTCAATGTGTATGAAATGGATGTAGGTGTTGATGTCTCTCATCATTGTATGCCACACAGGTTGTGGCACACCATTGGAAAATGTTTGGGACATTCCACCAGATGCAGCAGCACTGGATTGTAATGAACCTCTGCTCAGAATCTGTTGTACTGCCATGGTTTGGTTCCTTGTTTTCAATTAAATAGGATTCGTATTGTGAGGTTGTCGATATGGCTCCAGCTGATTCCATGAACCAATTGTAAATTGGCTACTCTATTTGGCATTACCAGATGTATCCCCGCTGACCGTGTTGTTGAGGTCTGCACAAGACATTTGTGGTCACTGACACAAATCATTTCAGTGATGTATTATTTACCTCTGTTTTTGACATTATGCCAGCCTATGGTTGGAACCATGGCATAAAGATGTCATGAGACTGTAAACTTGTATGTCTGTGTTGGGGTAACATGGTTGTGATACTCAGTTGCACTTAGTTGACATTCCACATGTCCATGCTCACACAAGTAGCTTCTACTTGCATTTGGTGGTACACAAGGGATAGCTTCATTATCAGCTAGATGAGAATGATAATACATGAGCTAATGATTTTGTGAAAAGTGAATTTACTGCAGTGCACACTGTGAACATTTTACACTAAATATACAGTGAAATGGTGTCTACACAGGAGTGACGTTGTTAGTGTTGGCGGATGAAATCATTGTTGTATGAGCCATATTGTCTGAAGTCCAAAGTCCAATAAATTCCTTCCATCAGAAATGAAATATGTACAGGAATAGTCAACAAAGTGAATGTGTTGCATACAAAGGAGGACATTAGGGGCAATCTTTCTTCCTGGCGGTGGTGGGTGCCTTGCCAACTCAATCGCCTGCTGTTTTTTTTTATATCCCCGGTTACGAGCACTGGGGGATCCACTGCTGCAGGCTCTGGGGTGTATTTGTAGTCTTCTTCTTCCAGGGCTTTCCTTCCTGTCGCTGCCTCTAATGTTGAAGGGCCAGATGTAGTTGGAGCACAGGAAGGGGTAGGTGGCAGGGGAAAGCCCTTCAGAGTGTGGCGTTGATATCCCTCAGCACCCCAATTAATTGGCCCATGTTGTCGCTGTGAGTGTCCAGCCTGTGGTCTATGGACCTCTGCAGTTGCTTCATCTCCCTGAATTCTTCAAGTACCTGGCCCATCACTCCTTGGCAGTCTTCATAGGCTCCCAGGAATCTGGTGCTATTGGCCTGGTACTCAGAGTCACCAATGGCCTCACTTAGCCAGCCCACAGTTACCCTCCCACCGCCCTTGACCCCACGGGCCTGTGGCCTTGGCTCAGCCTGCTCCCTCCCACTAACTCCTCCATCCTCAGTGAGAGTGTTGTCACTCTTCACCTCTGGAAGTGGGAATGGGGTGCAGGAGATGTTGCTGCCAGTGCTAGGTCCACTGGTTGTTTGGGCAGAAGTTAGCTGAGATGTTGCAGCTGGGGTTGGGGGTGTGGTTGTGGGCACATTGAGACTCAGGGGTCGATTCCGATGTCGGCCGGAAGCGCACCTAACAGTATTTGTCCGGAAAAAATACCAGCCGAACGTGTCGTTTCCGACCGACTCGAACACTCTACCGAACGAACAAGTACGATGCGCATAACAGCCCAGATTCCGAGCGAGCCGTACTTACCCATTCCAGCTCCTGTTCCCCGCCCGAGCCGGATCCGTAAACGCCGAATCGAGTCGCACGGAACCAAATACACAGCACCTTCCGGCCGGACTAGTACGATGCGTCTTCCGTACGCACCGAACTTCGTCGCTACGTCCGGCACGTTTGAGCATCCGGGCGAGCCGTACATAAGCTCCGTTTCGCGCCACAAGATGATCCACGGCTACGAGACGAACAAGCCTGCTACGAGTACGACTCGAAGACACGAGAAACCCGAACGAGACGATCCAAGCATGAATCCCATTGCGCAGGTCCTACCTATACTCTACATCTATTACCGGGACCGGCACGGACGCGTACGGCGCAGACGGTAAGTCAAACACCAACAATACAAACAAACCACACGTACACGAAATATGTCACACACACAATGCACAAATAACGTACACTAGCAACAGCAGAACCATAGGGGTGGGATGGCCAACACCAATGCCATACACACCCATAGGGGGATGGATGCCTGTCACTACTACCATCCCCACCCTTAGGGGGATGGATGCCTGCCACTACTACCATACCCACCCTAAGGGGGATGGATGCCTGCCACTACCACCACCCCTATCCAGGGGGGCTGGATGCATGCCACTACTACCACCCCTACCCAGGGGGCCTGGATGCCTGCCACTACTACCATACCCACCCTTAGGGGGATGGATGCCTGCCACTACTACCACCCCTACCCAGGGGGCCTGGATGCCTGTCACTACCACCACCCCTACTCAGGGGGGCTGGATGGCTGCCACTACCACCACCCCTATCCAGGGGGGCTGGATGCATGCCACTACTACCACCCCCTACCCAGGGGGCCTGGATGCCTACCACTACTACCATCCCCACCCATTGGGGGCTGGATGGCTGCCACTACTACCATCCCCACCCTTAGGGGATGGATGCCTGCCACTACTACCATACCCACCCTTAGGGGGATGGATGCCTGCCACTACTACCACCCCTACCCAGGGGGCCTGGATGCCTGTCACTACCACCACCCCTACTCAGGGGGCCTGGATGCCTGTCACTACCACCACCCCTACTCAGGGGGGCTGGATGCCTGCCACTACCACCACCCCTATCCAGGGGGGCTGGATGCCTGTCACTACTACCATCCCCACCCTTAGGGGGATGGATGCCTGCCACTACTACCATACCCACCCTAAGGGGGATGGATGCCTGCCACTACCACCACCCCTACCCAGGGGGCCTGGATGCCTGTCACTACCACCACCCCTACTCAGGGGGGGCTGGATGCCTGCCACTACCACCACCCCTATCCAGGGGGGGCTGGATGCCTGCCACTACCACCTCCCCTACTCAGGGGGGCCTGGATGCCTGCCACTACTACCATCCCCACCCATAGGGGGCAGGATGGCTGCCACTACTACCATCCCCACCCTTAGGGGGATGGATGCCTGCCACTACTACCATACCCACCCTTAGGGGGATGGATGCCTGCCACTACTACCATACCCACCCTTAGGGGGATGGATGCCTGCCACTACCACCACCCATATCCAGGGGGGGCTGGATGCATGCCACTACTACCACCCCTACCCAGGGGGGCCTGGATGCCTGCCACTACTACCATCACCACTCATGGGGGGCTGGATGCCTGTCACTACAACCACCCCTACTCATAGGTCGGGTAATGCATGACACAACTAGCATACTCCCACATAAGGACTGTCTGTAAATTACATCCTAGCCCCCAACACCATGACAAGCGTGTGTGGTCTGTGTCAAATGCATACAACACTGAACATGACATTGAACATACAATGTGACCCCCTAACACATGTGTCACACATAATTGTGTGTGTGGGCTACACAATGCAAGCAGACCATGACCACTGTGGCAATGTGGCCCAAATCCCCATCACCACAGTGCCCATAAGGTAAGTGTGTGCCCCATAGCTGAAGCACATTTTGAACAGTGTGGCAATGGGGCCCAAAGCCCCATCACCACAGTGCCCATAATGTAAGTGTGTGCTCCATAGCTGAAGCACATTTTGAACAGTGTGGCAATGGGGCCCAAAGCCCCATCACCACAGTGCCCAAAAGGTAAGTGTGTGCACCATAGCTGAAGCACATTTTGAACAGTGTGGCAATGGGGCCCAAAGCCCCATCACCACAGTGCCCAAAAGGTAAGTGTGTGCTCCATAGCTGAAGCACATTTTGAACAGTGTGGCAATAGGGCCCAAAGCCCCATCACCACAGTGCCCAAAAGGGAAGTGTAGTCCTGGTAAAAGCTGCAAAAACATAACTGCAGGGATTATTCCTGGCCACACAACACCAAACACTACAGTGGCATTGTAGTGCGTGTGTCCCATAGCAACATAGATTGTGTGAGGCAAGCAGTGCAGTGCCAATGACACATCGTTCTGTCCATGTGCACACAAACATCAGAAATGGGGGCCCACATTGTCTACATTCACAAATAACACAATGACAGAAGTGAGCATCATAATGCAGACCCACATATCAGCACCAATGGACACACAAATGTAGATATCCTGTGGAGACTGTAGATGTCAGGTGAACAAATACCATACCATGGCAGCAATGGGACATACTAACCATGATCAATGTGCTGACTGATGACCTAGCAGTCCCAGGGCCAGCAGGGGAAAGCCAACAAACAACATACAGCCAATGGCAAACTAAAGATATGCCAATGCAGTGGTGCAAAAGCATAAACACAAACAGGCAGACTCACACTGCATATCATACACAACAGGTGAGGGGGTTGTGTGCCAGTGTCCCCAGGCAAACACACAACACATGAGGAGGCCAGATTCACTGATACACAGATGTCAACACAGTCACATACAAAAGTAACTCATGGATTGGATTCCCCTATGTGGGCAAACAGGCATTGTGAGATGAGAGGGAGCCCAAATTACACATGTCACACAAGCTTGTAGGAACATCAACACACACAGCAAGAGACAGAACCACCACAGCACTCCCCCAGGGACCCCACATTGTGGTGACACTAGCCTGCATGACAATCACACTGTGATGACAAAGGTAGATGTCATCCACACTGTGAACCACAGCCATGTGTCCTGAGCAACAAACTACCATCACACCTATACAAGCACAAAGCACTCAGCACGGCCTGCCAGCCAAGGAAAATATGGAGGTAGTGCCCCAGCCGTGCAACAACTCACATTTGCACACACTCAACACCACACACCTTGAACTCCACCAATGTGCAGCGTTGAAGCTCACATGGACTGATGACATTGCACATGCACCCAAGACAATCCCAGGGGTGGTGGGGGAAATAAGGGGCAGAAACCCATCACACATGGCCAGTCAACAATACTTGTGAATGTCTGACACACTGCACAGTATACCGTACATGGGCATGACGTGAAATCCACCCCAAACAATGGGATCCTGGCCATAGTCACACACCAATGAAGAAGCCAAGCTGACCCACAAAGGACACACATAGACAACTTACAACATTGCAGCTCTGACCCTGAGGAGTGGCAGCAATCACACACACAACGTGTCACAATCACTGAAAGCATACACAAACAGAAAATCACATTACTCGTGTAACCAACAAGTGCCAAGAGGAATCCTGACTGTGTCCCATCTGCGTTTGCCCACATCCCCAGCCCTGACAACAAAGACAACTAGGGATGACAACCTCATGAACATTAGTTTGCCATGCACCCACATCCCGGAGTAACCAGGTCCAAGATGCTGGATGAACACAGAACAACTCAGCAAGCATCACAAACAGGAACATCCGTAGGGACACAGCCTGTGTAGGAAAAGGAGAAGGGAACACGCACAGACATGCCTACACAACACACAACATGGGCACAGCCTATATCACGGAATCACGTACTGCCATGAGGGCACTCCACTCTTGTGGAAGGTCAGCTGTGCCAAACCTTGTCTGTGCATGACTCAAACATGTCAGCAGAACACTGGGTCAGTGAGTCAACAACTACAACACACTGAAGGCTCTGCTCATATCAGCCTGGGCACGGGAGTGTCACGTCAGTCATCTGCATACACCCAAGACACGTGTCAAGCAACTTGCACTGTGTACACAGATGAGTCCTCCAAATTTGATGTGCTAAACTGCATGTCCATTGGAGACGGGCACACAGTCAGGGCACTAGGAACATTGGACAGTGGTAAGCCCACCAGATGTGCATCAGTGTAGGACAAAGATGGTAATCTACAAATGCTAAACGTACATCCCTGTGTCAAATGCTGAACATTACACCCTCAGACTGCAGCAAAGGATGCTATAGATCCAGACTAGATTAGGACACATATCCCATGGACCACATGGAGCCCATCACAGCAAAACTTCATTTACCTGATCTGAACACTATTACAACAGCAAATGCATGATTCTACACATCTACATCATGTACCTCCAAAGATTAACCACAAGAAAACAAAAATAGGCTTTATTCAGCAAGTGTGCAACTCAAATCAAAAGTCCTAAATAAACTAAGGCCAATGGCCAGTCCAAATATACAGTCCCAACAGGGTGATGTGTGACAACTTGTCAACAATTGCTTGCCTGCACAGGTACGGACAGGGGACATCCCCCTTGGAGGGGCATACGAGGGGCAGGCCAGGCACCGCAGGGACAGGATCAGGGGATGCCAGAAGGAGGCAGTGAAGGGGAGGTGGGTGCAGGAGTGTCACCGGCAACTGCAGTGGAGGTGTCTGACTCAGGGGGGGCTGGCACCACCGCAGGGCTCAAGTCAGAGGGAGTTGGTGCTGCAACCACTGCAGTGGGCTGGTCAGATGGAGTGGACTGGGTCCCCAATGCAGTGCCCGAGTCAGACGGGGTGGTTGTGGACTCCACCGCAGTGCATGACTCCAAGGTAGTGGAAGGGGAGGCAGAAGAGCTGGGCAGGACAGAGGGGGGGACATGGTCTCCACACCAGTGGCACAAACAGGCAGAGCGTCTGGTTTGGGGGTGGAAGAGCAAGTGGCAGGGGGGAGGGCCTAAGCAGTTTGGGGATGCGGTATCGGTGTGTGGGGGAACCTGGGGCAGGGTGTGGCGGTGGAACCTGTGGAGTGGTGGCCTGGGGGATGGAGGTGAGAGACTGGGTGGTTGACTTGCAGGGCGGTGGCGGGGTCTTGCTCTTCCGGGACCGGGGGGACTTGCGGGTGGGGGGCTCACTCTGCCTGCGCCTGGGGGAGGGTGTCCAGGGGCAAGGGGCACTCCCCTCTGTGTGGGTGGACTTCCTCTTACCCCGGTATGCTGGATCAGCAGAATTGGAGGGGAAGAGGCAGAGGTCACACAGGAAGATCTGCTGTGTAGGTGTGTTAGCAGGCGAGGCAAGGGAAGGGGTCTTGGAGGGAGAGGATTTGGAGGACTGCGGAGTTAATGTGGATGCCTGTGTGTGTGTGTGTTCCCCGTCCCCTGTGTCTGTGGTATCAGTCCCCTTAGGATGCGTGTGTGCACGTCTTGCCTTTCTCTTGGGTGTGTCTGTGCTGCTCGTGTCTGTGTGTTTGGGTGACTGTGCAGGTGTGCATGTGCTTTGGACAGGTAGGGGGCAGGAAGTGTGGATGGGGCAGAGGTGGGAGGGGTGAGGGACTGTTGGAGGAGGGACATTGCTGCCATCAGGGAGGAGTCCATGGACCTATTGCTCCTCTGTAGGGCAGACATACCCGTCGAGATGCCCTCCATGAATGACACCAGCTGTGTCAACAGAGTGGTGTGTGCATGGAGGACACTCAGCATTGCTGTCTGCCCTACATGGAGCTGCCGAAGGAGGTACACAGACTCCTCACTCAGGGCAGCAGGGGACACAGGGGCAGGGGCTGCGGTGCCTGGCACGAAGGAGACACGCTCCCGAGTACGGGAGCCTCCACGGACCTCAGGAATGGGAGCCAATGGGAGGGCGGTGGTGGTGGTGGCGGGGCCAGACAGACTAGCTGGCCTTTGGTGGCTTCTGAGACCCGCCTCCACAAGGGAGTCATCCTCCGAGCTGCTGTGGTCCTCAGCTGAGGTGGATGGTGCTGAGGACTCCTCGGTGTGGCTCCCCTCGCCCTCCGTGCCACTGGGTCCCTCTGACCACTCGTCCGATGCTGACCCAGTCTGGCTCTGCTGCTCCTCCTGGTCCGTGGAGCTGTCCCCTCCTGTGGCCGTGGATGTATCTGCAAACAATTAGGGAAACAGACAAACATCAGTCACCTGCACTGACCGCACACACCACAGTAAGTACAGCACATTACAGAGCAAGCCCTGGCATCCTTAGTTGAACATTGCCTAAAGTCCTCACACAGATTCGGGGAAGCCAATTGTCAGTCTGATGGTCAACCATGGGACTCACACCCCTCCTGCCCTTGCACCCATCTGTCCGGTGCCTGTCTGATGGTAAGACCCCAGTGTGGACACATGCACCACCTACACAGTTGTTGGACATTGCAGGGAACACGGTGAAGTATGTGAACATGCACACATCACATCTCTTGCCACTGAGTCAGTGCAGGTGTCCGGATAAAGGGATGGCCAGAGTCTAAATAGAAATGCATGTGATGCATACCAGCACCAGACACCATGATGCACCCATGTCCGGATAGTCAATGCCACAATGGGGTGCATGTTGCACATGTCACTCCCCTGCAGGATCAGTCTCAGGAAGTTGAATGCCAGGACACAGGAATGCGTGCAAAGTCATACATTACTGTCTCAAGTCACATGGCCATGGCAGCCAGCCAACAACAGTCTGCACTGTGTCACAATCCGAGGGCATGGGGAATGCAAGTTATGTGACTGACAAGTGCACATGTCCATCCCCCAAATACCACATCATCTGTACTACTATTTGTCCACGTCATACCAACTGGACATATGGGGGACATGAAACACAACTCTCTGAACATGAGCACCTCACAGTGTGCTGTGAATGACAATACAGCTGACTGAAAGTCACAGTCGCAAACACCTGTGTGCACAGTCAAGTGATCAGACACCTATAAGTCACAGAAGTATCGTCTATCATGGTCACATCTCAGATGGCATGCTGAGCCCTAACCGATAAACATACCAGTAGTCCTGACAACGAAGACACAGCACAATGAGACAGAGGCAGACACCTGAGGGTACATTACACTGATCACAACATGCCAGATGATACACGGGAGTGGGAGTACAGAGTGCATTGCATGCCCTGGAGTAGGCAGTAAGAGGGATGAGTCCTGGACAGTAGGCAGGTGGCTAAGCATGTGTGACACACAAGATACACATACTCCTGAGGCCCAAACATTGTTCCCACCAGCAGCATGGGTGTGTGCCAAATTCCCCAGGGACATGTGGTGAGTCAGAGCAGCAAGCGGACCACATATCAAAGTTACACCCAGATTACATGTCAGAAGTTAGGCATTGTGTAAGCAATTGACCCACCCATGAATCGCACAACATAGTCACGGGAACAAATGCTGTCCCCCAGCTTGAGCAAAGCTAAATGCAATGACACAGTCCCCAAATGACACAATTTCCTGACTATAAGGGCCACACATATGCATATCAGAGGAGAAGTGGGCATGTCACAAATGAGGGACATGGGACCTGGACCACATGACTGATGAACTGTGGAAGTTTAACCAGGCCAGAGGAGGGCACATTGCATGTCAGACAAAGTGCACAGTGCAGTCATGGACTCACCCCCTCCTTGCTGCTGTCTGTCCTTCAGCTGCCCATCCAGGTCAGGGAAGACCACCGCCAGGATCCGGAGCATGTGGGGGGTCAGGGTCCGGTGTCCGCCCCTCCTGCGAGGAGGCGACAGCTTCAGCTGGACCCTTTCGATCCTCCGGGTCCAGCCACGAAGGTCCTGCCACCTCTTCTGGCAGTTGCGGATCCTGCACCTGTAGACCCCCACGGATCTTACTTTCCGGGTGATGGTCAGCCAGATTTCCTGCTTCTGGTGGGCATCAACCTGTGAGGATGACAAAGTGAAAAGGCCATTACTACACATGCAACATATACGTGCATCACACAGTTGGATATACATGTCTCAATCACAGGGGCATATGATGTACACAGGCAGTGCAACAATGGCTATGAACAGTTTGCCAGCAGTCACTACATGGTATCATTGCATGGGAAGTAAACCTAGTTGGAATGCACTGTTACTGCACTGTACCAGTTCAGTGCATGTAACTACACACTTTGGGGTGTGACAACTACTCAGTGGGCATGCTAGCCAGTGGTGTGCACACTGAAAGCCCTGCTAGTCAGACAACATGCACAATTAGTGAGGCAGTGGACAGCACACTCACCTGCTCCCCTGGTTTCCCATACAGCTTGCTGTACTGTGGAAGGAGGCTGTCCAGCAGGGCCTGGTTCTCCTCAAGGCTGAAGGCTGGGGCTCTCTCCACAGTACGTGCCATTGCAGGAGCCAGAGGATGCATAAACAGCAGCAGTGTTGGTGGCAGATGTCGTCCTGGAGCATGTAGTGCAGGCAAGTGAGCTCTCAGGGGAACAGCCAGCATTATATGTGTGCTGCAGAGGCAGATACCGTCCCATGTGTCCAAAGTGATAGGTCCAAGTCGTTTGCATCTTGTGAATCTGACCAATCCATGGAATAGCAGCACTAATACACGCCCACAGCATCCTTCAAATCTTCAACTTCATGACACCCATGATTTTGCAACATTGTTGTGGCTGGCCAACTGAATTCACTGCATCAGACTCGTTGGAGCTTCGAAAACGCGTCCGTTGCCATGCCAGGCCCCAGCCAATGTGTGCGCACCGTTCGGTCCACTGCTGTACAACGCGTATTTCGGGACACAACGCGTACCCGCTCACATACAATGCAATGGGCCGGCCGGGCACACTGATCGGTCCATTGCTGTACAACGCGTACCCGGGATACAACGCGTACCCGCTCACATACAATGCAATGGGCCGGCCGGGCACACCGATCGGTCCATTGCTGTACAACGCGTACCCGGGATACAACGCGTACCCGCTCACATACATTGCAATGGGCCGGCCGGGCACACCGATCGGTCCATTGCTGTTCAACGCGTCCCTGGACAGGTCACACGCATATGTCACCATGCTGGTCACTGGTGAACCTATGCCAGCCACATATACTTTCCAGGGACTCAGGAGCACACCTACAACACCACACCCAGTCCACACTGTACCTAAGGCATGTGTGGCAGCATAACCATATCTGTGTATGGGGGTGAACATGTGGTTTTTGGGGTGGCATTTAGGGGCAGACACACCCAGGCTGTGTACGTGTTCATGGGGACAGGGTCCTTTGTGTGTTGTGCACCTGACCACTGTGGTGTGCAACTTTTCATTTATGGGCATGTGTCATGGTCACATTTCCAGGTTGTGTATGTGTATGACATGTCACATACCCCCAGGCTCACATGTGGGAAGGCATGTACGTCACAGGGTGGCCCATTGCCACAATAGTGATGTCCCTCCGCAGTCTGTGTGCATGTTGTGTTTCGCATGTCTCTGACTCCATGTGCACAATGGGAGACAGTCTCCACATCCACGTGGTTTGTGCATGAACTTTGATGTTGTGTGTGTGTGTGTCACAGACGTCCATGTCTGTCCTGCAGAGGCTACAGGGGCCACTACCTGTATGTGTCATGTTAGTTTCTCTGACGTGTACATGATACGCAATGTCATGCCAGTGTCCATGTGGCAAGACAGGGTCCCTGGGAATCTACCTGTCAATGAGCTGTGATGCCTGTGGAGCATCTGTCCAGACATGTCACTGTGGTATGTGTGTGGAACGTGAGAGCAGTAAATGGGTACTGTGACACAGCCTAATGGTTTCCCATAGCACACCCTGGAACCTGTTGTCAACACTTGTTGAACAGAGATGTTAGATGATGTCCATGTAGGTGCCATATATGTCCAAACAGAACGACACACACATCAAGTACTTGTGTTTGTTAATGATGTATCATGTGAAATTGAGTATGGTGAATGGCACATAGTTGGGGAGACTGACAATCTTGCTTTCTTCACCTATGCACTGCAGGGCTCCTGCTGTCCATCGACCATTCCCAGACCTGGCAACGATGGTGGAACGTGACAGCATCTGACGGTACCGCTTCACCAGGCAGCTTATTGAGGATTTGGCAGTGCGGTTGGACCCACATTTGCAGCCTGGCCGTCCGTATCCTACAGCGCTGACCCCCAAGGTGAAGGTGATGGCAGCCCTACACTTCTTTGCCACCGGTACCTTTCAACACACTGTGGCAACTGCCGGTGGGATGTCACAGACTATGTTCAGCCGTGTGCTACGCGATGTTTTGGGGGCAATGTTGATTTACCTGAACCAGTACATCTATTTCCCAACACGTCAACGACTCACTGACGTCAAGAGTGACTTCTATGCCCTGGGGAGGATGCCACATGTAATTGGCTCCATTGATGGGACACATGTGGCTTTGATACCACCACAGGCACATGAGCAGGCATACCGGAACCGTAAACATTACCATTCGATCAATGCTCTGGTGGTATGTCTTGCAGATATGACCATCACACATGTGTGTGCCCGTTTCCCCGGTTCGGCTCACGATGCCTACGTGATGAGGAGTAGTCGCATCCCGAGGATGATGTCACAGATGCCGAACCAGCGTGCCTGGCTTGTTGGTGTGTACTGACTTTGTACCATTGTGTGTGTTCTGCTATGTTGTTTTCCGCACACATTTTCAAATCGGCTAATGTGCAATTGTCTGTCTGTAGGTGACTCGGGATACCCCAACATGCCGTGGTTGCTGACACCCCTCAGGAACCCTGTGACACCAGCCCAGATGCGCTACAATGAGGCACATGGTCGGACGAGGAGGGTGATTGAGCGGACCTTTGGTCTCCTGAAGAGCTGCTTCCGCTGCCTGGACAAGACAGGAGGGGCCCTCCCATATGCCCCAGCAAAGGTGTGCAAGATTGTCATCGTCTGCTGCATGCTGCACAACCTGGCACTGCAGAAGGAGTTGCCTCTCATCCTGGATGACGATGACCAACGTCCGCCACCTGTGGAAGATCCTGGCCTGGGTCACGATGCCAGTGAAGATGATGATGATGATGATGATGATGGTGATGTCCGCACACAGCTCATCACCAACTTCTTCAGCTGAATGTGAGTCTCCAGAGGGTTGTAATGTCAATGATTTGAGTTTGCATGATATGTGTGTGTGGTGCTCTGTTGCTGTTTGAGTGTGGCCATGTGCTACTTGACTGGATGCGTGCAGCGATGTGTCCTTGCATGTGGTCTGTACTGCCCAACAGTGTTGACATGCTAACTTGGTTTTGTGTAGTTATCTCGTGACATGTATTAGACATGAGTATTGCCGTTCTGTGCTGTTCTTCAGTGGTTTTGACTGTGTGTCATGTCTGTCCTTCACAGGGTGCTGCCGGAGTTGTTTGATCAACTTGGATCCCACGAATCCATGAATCAACTTGCAAGGTGGAAGCAGTCGTTTCCCTACAGGTGATGTGCCACACACCCCTGGACTTTCTATCTTCTGCACTTTTTGACTTTGTGGCCACAGCCAGGTTGGCATTAGCTAGCATTTGTAGTGGAAACAACATGTTGCAAATGTGTAATAAACCTGTGCTTCACTTTGGGATGTGCGTTGTCTGTGGTCACACATCTGACTGACATTAGCTTACTGCACCTGTAGTCTAGTTGACAGACTGTGAATAGGTGGCGTGTCTGTGCATTCCAATGTATTTAGTTGCAACATCAGTATAGGTGATGAGTCTGATGGCCCTGGTGTGTATGTGTTGTGTGGCCCTAGTGGTGTCTCCCTCATATGTGTTACGTCGCCATGACTGACATGACGGTGTTGGACTTGCTGTAGCAGTTAGCATGCACAGTGTCATTTTTCTGATCACCATCTCCATGACAGAGAGCACGTTGGAATCACAACAGAGGCAGATATGGTGTATTGGTGAGTTTATTTACATACAGGTGTGAGAATGGTGCACAGGATGATGGGTGCTGTACACAGAAATTGGAATCCAAAGTTCCCATGTGATTTGCAAGTCTTGGTAGCTGAGATGTCCAGAGTAAAGTCCACAGTCATCTGATGAATTTGGCCAACTAGAGCTCCCCATGTCATGTGGGAGAGTTGGGTTGGCTTCGACAGGGCGTGCAGTTTGCACACAGAGGAAAAGTTCCAGAACAGGTGTTGGCTTCCTGGGGGATGTAGATGGCCATCGGCCTCTCAGTTTGGCCTCCTCGGACGGCCCCTCTTCTTGGGGGGGGGACCCTCAGGTGCAGGCTGCGGCGGTGCAGGGGACTCTCTGCCAGAGTCCTCCTCCCTCCCTGTGGCATTTGCAGTTGTTTCAGCAGCAGATGTTGTGGGCACACAGGGAGGTGTGGCCATGTTGGTGGTGATCTGGCGGAGGCATGTCAGTATGTCCCTATGCACCGCTGTCAGTTGTTCCAATGTGTCCCACTTGGACTCCATGCCAGACATGTGTGTCTCGACACGTGACATGTGTGTCTCGACATGGGACATGTGGGAGTCCAAGCGGGCATGATGGGCAGCCTGCTGCTGTTGTATGTCCTTGAGGATCCCCACTACCTGGCTGACCTCTCCGGTGCTAGTCTGGTACGCATCCGCGATGCGTGCCAGTTGTGGGTCATCATGCAGTCCAGACCCCTCTGCAAAGAGCGACCTATGTCTACTACCCCTCCCACCACCCCTGGCGACACTTGCAGGACCTGCGGTGGCACGCACAGGTGACCGTGGGCCCACTTGGGTGTTGTTCCTGGGCTCGTTGTCACCAGCTCCAGTTTGGGTCTGGGTCCCTGCGCTGTTGTCATCTGTGGTCCTTGGTCTGTCCGTGTTGGCAGGCGTGGCCTGTGTGTTGGCAGGTGTTGGAGGGGTGGGTGCAGGGGGTGCAGATGTTGGTCCTGCTGGTGCTGCATGATGACTCATACTGGAGGGTCCAGCTGGTTCTTCGCCATCCGAGGAGTGCAGAGGCTGATCCACACCAGTGAGCTCAGTGTTCCCTGGAGCCTGGGACAGGGACTCCTCCTCGTCTGCTGCTGTGTCCTCATCATCACCTGTTTTGGGGAGAGACACAGATTGTATGTTATGTTTCTACTGGCATCAATTGTTCAAACACCTGACAGTTGTGACTGTACCTCTGGATGTGGGCCTGGACATTGCATTCTCCTAAATTGTGACAGTCAGAGAGTGATATTGGTGTAGCACATTGTCCTGCCAACCTGTGGCATGTCAATGTGAATGTTGAGGTGTGTGCATGACCAGCATTGGTGGTATTTGCTTGCCTTCCGGGCCTCCTTCTCCCCCAGCCCAGTTATCCCACCATGAAGCGTGCTTCCATTGCAGGGAGTGCAAGTTGTCTTTCAGGATGTCAGTCAGTGGTGTTCTGCTGTTGGTTGTTGCACAGTTCCCAGCAGGGCCTTGTGCTCCCCCAGCAGTACCCAGTGTCAGCCATCTTGTGAGTCCTTTTCCACTCCCTGTGATGTGAGCATGGTTCAGGGTGGTGTTGATGGGCCAATTGTGAGGCTGACCAACATCTGTGACTACCACTCCCATCATGCTATTGCCTACACCCCCTTCCCAGCATGCCCATACTTCCTTCCTTTTGAGTGGACTTCACTGTGTGTGAGTGTGACAGCAATGGCAAGATGGCTGGCAGTGTGGTCCTGTTGTTTGTTGGTGCCCAGTTCCCAGCAGGGCCTTGTGCTCCCCACAGCTGTGGCCCGTGTCAGACATCTTTGAAGTGGCTTTTGACTCCCTGTGAGGTGTGCATGCTTCAGTGCTAACTTGCTGGGCCATGTGGGTGTGAGATGTTGATCTGTGACTACCACTCCCATCATGCTATTGCCTCCACCCCCTTCCCAGCATGCCCATCCTTCCTTCCTTTTGACTCTGCTTCCTGTGGGGTGGGGTGCCTGTGCTGACAGGATGGCTGGGAGTGTTGTCCTGGCAGTTGTTTGGCTACAAGTCCCAAGAGTGTCCCTGTGCTTCACACAGCATAACCCAGGGTGGTGGTTCTTTGTGGGATCTTCAGTTAGGATGTGAGGCATTGCATTCTCCCAGGTGGGTTATGTGGAGTTAGTGTTGAGGAGGTGTGTGAGTGGAGGTGCTTGTAACTATGGTCAGTGCTGTGAGTCCTCCTTCCCACCCAGCCAGATATCCCACCATGGAACGTGCTTCCATTGCAGGGAGTGCAAGTTGTCTTTCAGGATGTCAGTCAGTGGTGTCCTGCTGTTGGTTGTTGCACAGTTCCCAGCAGGGCCTTGTCCTCCCCCCAGCAGTACCCAGTGTCAGCCATCTTGTCAGTTGTTTTCCACTCCCTGTGATGTGAGCATGGTTCAGAGTGGTGTTGATGGGCCAATTGTGGGTGTGACCAATATCTGTGACTACCACTCCCATCATGCTATTGGCTACACTGACTTGACCAGCATACACAGACTTCCTTCCTTTCAGTGAGCTTCCCTGTGAGGTGGTGTTCTAGTGGTGTTTAAATATCTGGGAGTGTTTGTTGGTTCTATTTGTGCCACTGCCTTGCTGTATTTGTTGTTAGGTTTGTACATCTCATGACACAGTTACATACCACTATGAGATGGGAGGTATTGTGTTTGTCTGACTAGCATTCACATCTTGGGATGAATATCTTTTGGTTGCTGTGTATTTGCTGAGGGTGCATGGTTTGCCTATCCCCTTGACTGTGATGTGTGTGTGTTGTCACACCATATTGTGTATATTAGTTGTGTACTCACCAGGCTCTGGGATGTCTGTTAGTCCGTATACGCTCACTGGTGGTAGGATGGCCCGCACCTTCTCCTCCCAGGGCCTGAGGTATACTGGTTTTGCAGGAGGGCCACTGCCGGTGTGCTGGCTGAGGAGGTAGTCCTTTTTGAGTAGGTCCCGGACCCTCCTGCGCACATCATACCACCTGTTCTGGATGTCTTCCTTTGTGCGCAAACATGGTGATTGTGCGTTCACCCTGTCGACAATCCTCGCCCACATCTTGGTTTTCTGCGACATGGGGGTCTGTTGTACCAATGTACCAAACAACTGTGGCTCTACCCTCAGGATCTCGTCTACCAGGACTTCCAATTCACTATCTAGGAACTTATGGTTCTTCTTTGGGGGCATGGTGATGGGTGGTGGTGGTGATTGATGTGTGTGTGTGCAAGTGGGGGGTGTGAGTGTAGGTTTAGCTGGGTGTGTGTGAGGGTGCTATTTGTAGGTGTGGTAATGGTGTGTGGCTTGTGTGATGTATGAGCTGTGAGTGTGTCTGTGGTTGCTGTGTGATGGTGTTGTGTGCTGGCAGGTCAGTGGAATTTGCAAAGGATCATGGTAGGGATTTGTGGCCTTTATGTAGGTGGAGTTGGAGGTGTGTCCTTGTTCCATTTTTTTTCCTCCCTGTATTTATTGGCTTTGTGGTTGCTTGTTTGGCCCTTTTTTTTCTAATTTTTCCTTGGTGTTTTTGGTGCATGTAGGAGTCGTTCTTGTGTCCGAGTAGGACGCTGCAGTTGTCTGGTGCGATCTTGTCCGACTCGTTCCCGCTGTGTGTCAGCTAGGTTTCATATGCGGCGTACGAGTCGGTCGCGTAGTATTGGGTTGCTTCGGCTGGGTTTTGTATGCGTGTCGGTCATACGGCTTGTGCTCCGGGCGATTCGGTCGTGTTTTGCACCCACAGCATCGTACTACGCGGGTCGGAGTTTGCGGGTACGTTTCGTTCGGGTTCAATCTGGGTGCATGTCGGTCGGTTCGTTTCGCGTGATTTCCCGGCCGGATGGCTTGTTTCCGTCCGGCTCGGTCGGTCGTTTTGTATTCCGTCCGAGTCGGTCTGATTTCACATGCATTTCATCGTACTACCAGGGTCGTACGGCGCCGGTACGTGTCGGTCGGACTTTATTCCCGGACCGAGTCGGTCGGTACGTTTTCCGGCCCGAATCGGAATCGGCCCCTCAATGTTTCTGTCTGCCCAGGCTATCCAGATGGGCCAGGTTGGTCCTCCACATCCGCGTGTCCAGGAGATTCTGCATTACTGGAGAATTTATCCTGAGAGGGAATCTGGGCGGTGTCCTGTGTCTTGCCAGATGTTGTGCTGGATCGACCCGTTCAGACATAAAGTAGATTGTTATTTTTTTAAGTGTGGTATGTACATTCCATATCATTTGGTACACAGTGCGTTCAGGTCTGGGAGGGACAAAAGTGTTGGAGGCTGACATAGTGAACTCTCTCCATTGTGTTTGACTCTGTTGCAAGACTTTGGGAGACATCCATTACATTAAGTGTTATTGGCCTGCTCATTGGCTGTACTGATCAGCTTCATGTTGACATGAGGGATGGACATGGCATCTCCCAATAACTTGAAGCCAAGACAGTGTACAAATTACATGTGTATTAGTAAGCTCCAAGTCCAAGGTGTGTACAATACAGGCATACACACTATTTGGTAGTAGATTTAGCACTGGTAATCATGTGTGCTGTGCAGTGTCAATGGGTCCACAGCCATTTTACATTAGCTGTGTTACCTTCACGGATTAATGATATTTCAGTTACACACTTGATATGGTGTGACTCATGAGCTCTTTCCTTTCATTTATGGAGACCAGGTGAAGTTCAGGTTGAGTATTCAGACATGTGCCTGAGCAGAGCATTGTGTGTAAGGTGCTCAGTCCATATGACTTGGGAATCAGTGTTGAAATGGCTGACAAGTGGGTATGGACAAAGAACACTGCCGCCTCTTATTCAGAGTGCCTCATGGTAGTTGTAGTCATTTCATTGTCCCTTACCCCACACTTGACCAATGGGTAACTGAATGTGAGGTGAACATCAGTTGAGACATGACTGACAAGTGAGAATGGACAAACGGCAGTGTACATCTTGTTAGGTGCTGCAGCAACAGGGCACCATGGTAGTTGTAGTCATTTCATTCCCTCCTACCCCATGCTTGACCAATGCTTACCTACCTGATACTTTGGCTGCTGCATATGGAACAAGTGAAGATAGACGATAGCAAGAGAACAGATGTGTGCAAACAGAACATTGATATATTGTGAGAGTAGGTGTGGTGTTACTTACCAGTCTCCATTCCACCAGGTATTCCTGTCAAGCCCTCAAAATGTAGGATGGCATGCACCTACTACTCCCAGGATGTGAGTTCTAATAGTGGGCCGGGAGGACCAACGCTAGTCTTCTGTGCCGCCAGGTGGTGCCTAGAGGCAAGGTTCTTCACCTTCGTCTTAAGGTCCTGCCACCTCTTCCTGGTGTCCTCCTTTGTGTGCAAGGTGGTACCTACAGCATTGACTTTGTTGACTATCCTGTCCCGCATTTCATTCTTCCTAGCAAGGGAAATTTGTTGGATTTGGGCTCCAAACAAATGTGTCTCTATTATAATGATTTCATCCACCATCATTGACAACTCAGTGTCAGAAAACCGTGGATTTTTAGCAGGTGACAGTGCCAGTAAAGATAATGCAAAATGGAATTAAAACAAGGAATGACAAAGAAAATAGTGCAATAAACGTGTGAGGAGTGTGCCTGTGGGATTGTGTGATCAGGGTACCTTCTTTAAAAAAATGTGGTGTATCTCGCTGTACTGCAGTGTAGAAGCAAAGGATCATGGTCTGGGATGGGGTGTGTTTTATACTTTGAATTGTAGGTGTGTCCACTTTGGCAATGGCCATCAGCTCTGTAGTTTGTTTCAGTATGGACACTGTTGTGGTGTTTCACGGTAGCAGTAGCGTGGCAGTCTATCGCCGTGGTGTAACCTCCAACAAGTGACCACCAGTACTACGGGTTGATCGTAATCTGCTCTGCAGTGGTACCACAGACCTGACAGCATTGGAATCCCCATTGGCAGGTTTTCCAACTGCTGCAGTCCATGCGGAGAGCTTTCCGGCCACTGCGGTCCATGCAGATTGCTCTCCGGTGCCGCGCTCTGCAGTTCGGCATGCATGCATCGTAATATGGCAAGGGTTATTTCGTGGCCTTGACAGTCAGAATCGGGACGCAGCCATGGTGGTCGGACGATTAGCCCGACCACCAACGTAATCAGCCCCAAAGTGCAGATTTTTGTTGGTGATGCCATATACTTTGGTTAAAATGGTAAGAAAAGCCTTGTATGGCTGTGTGGGGGTATACTTTTAGGATAGAATAAATCATAGCTTGTTCAAAGTCAATTATTATTTTTTGGGGGTAATAATTGTATGTTGTTTTATATGGTTTGGCAGGTCCACGTAGGTACGGCCTTGTTTATTAGGAAGTAGAGCGTAGACAAAAGTGATACTGGTGTTTTGTAATTCACCATGTATGGTGTATGATTGATGGAGTGGTTTGGGGCACATTTTAAATGTCCCGTCCATCATCCATGTTTGGCATTGAGACAGTTTGAGTAAGTTAATAGAAGTAGAGAATATTAATACTCGTTTGTCATTATTTTTATTGTCATATAGGAGGAAGGGTTCCTCTCTATGTGTTATTGTTAAGTGTTTGGTATGCCTATGTCCCTCTATGTTTTAGGAGCAGGTGTGGTGGCACAGGTGGCCTTTTGAGTGTATGTTAGCCATTTGAAGGTGGGTATTGATGGTAATGGGCCTGCTATATGTTCAGGTACTTGTGGTCATAGGTCAGGTCATTAACTCTTTATTCGGCCAGTGTAGGCCATAAAAGCACATGTAAACACCCATGGATGTGGTAGTATATTCTTTAGTATTTGTTTTGTGGGTTCTTGAGTACTAGTGCTAGTTTCTCTTATGTTTTCTAAAAAATGCTCTCACTTCTATCTCTGTGACATTTGGGGTGTGGTCATGCTCTTTTACCTTAATTACAACAGTTTCTTTAGTAGTTGCCCTCCCATAACATGCATTGGAATAATATTTTGTACTTTACCAGTTAATAATTTCAGTAGAAGCATTTTCTTGGCTGTAGGTGCATCCCATTTAACAAAGTAGCAGTTTCCCTTTTTGTGAGGATATACATTTGGTGCCTTCTGTCATTATATCTTTAACTACTGTAATAATATAAATACAAAAAATTGTTATGTTCTACATGTTATTTATCAATATACAGTAAAATATGCATTTACTATTTATATTCTTTACTTACTTGTATGTGACATTTTGTGTTGTTCGACTATTTTCTTTCAGCAAGCTTGCTCATGAAATAGGTCTTTTTTTCTGTTGGAAGAGCAAAAGTAGTTTTATTTATTTCATGTGTTGTATTTTTAATGTTTGACGACGTTTAGGTAGTTAGTACTTTTTGGTGTTGCTGTTGGGGTTATTTTATAATTATTATTTAAACATACTTTATTTTGAAATGTTGGGTGTGTTGTTATAGATGCTATTTAGTAGAAAATTGGATAATCTGTGAAGATGTAGAAAAGTTAAAAAGTGTGTTGTACATTGTGTGTTAATTGAACTTTCTGCAAGCTAGAATTATTTTACTTTTTATTTTAAATATAATTAATACTTACTTGGATATGTAGTTGTATAGTTGGATATTTTGCAGTCTACTGTTTTGCCAGGAAAAACTGGCAGAGTTTCCTCCTCTTCAAATGTTTGCCATTTTTTGAGGTTTTTTTGCTTTAGTTAGTGTGACTTTTATATTGTTTGTTTAATTGGTTAAGCTATTTTGTTGGTTATATTTGGGTATTGTTTAATTTTATCAGTTGCTTCAGGCTAAATAAAAAATGTTTTGCCAGTTATATCTTTATTTGGGAAACGCTAATTTATGTTTTTTATGTTTGTATTATATATAATTTCATTTATTTAATAATATATTTATTTGTGTTGAAAACATAATTAATATTGTTTGTTTATTTAAATATGTATTGTATCTGCATGTGTTTTAAATATGTATATTATGTATATTTCATAGTTGTATCAATGTAATATTGTTTATGTTTAAGCTTTTGGTGAAGTTACATTTATTTAATTATATATTGTTATAATTTTAGGATATATTTACTGTTGTTTGTTGGTGTAAATAATTTGTGTTTGGTAATGTTTAATCATATTTACTAGTTGTTTTAACAATATTTATGTAGTCGATATTGCTGTATTTGATATTTTGACATAGAATGTGTTTATTTATAAGTCACAATATTTTTGTTTCTGATATTTTTGTAGTTGTATATGTAAAATTAGATATTTTTCTCACCAATATTTATGTGTTTGATGTAAGTGACTTTTAAAGTTATGTATAGGGACTCGATGTTTTTGTTAACGATATTAAAATTTTGATAATTGTCAATATTTGTTGTCTTGATATTATGTCACTGATCCTGTGGTACAGTTCGCAAGCCTTCTCCAAATTCCTCGTTTCAAATGGAGATTTTTGGATCTCATATGGCCTCAATTTTTGCACCAATTAGCACTGTCTTTTCAGCTGATGGCTAATTAAACAATTGTTGTGAGAATTTGAAAACCATTTCATGTTTAAAGTTATATTCTGCATGTTTCTTAGTATGTTTTTTTCTTTTTAAGTTCTTGGATTGTCATCCACCTTGTCTGGGTTGTTAGTATGGTGAAAGCTCTTTAGTGCTAGTGTGCTTTAAAATTAATTGAATACAATTTAATAACCAATGTGAGAATAGTATAGCTTTTTCAAATAAAACGTTATCTACTTTCTATGTATTATTTTTCATTCAATATTGTGGCTATTGTAGTTGAAAATGAAACCGACTGGCATGTAATTCAGGTTCATATTTAATTTCGAAGACATGGTCACATGAAAGGGCCTTGCAAGAAGTAATTGAAGTACTAGACAATGCGGACAAAGGAGTATTTTGAAAAAATTGAGAACATATTGATATGACGGTGTTGCAGAAGTAAATAACTTTTGTTCGTTTTCATTACATTGCAAAAAAGTAATTTTCTTTATCACAATCTTGTAATAAATTGATTCTTAAGTGTAAGTCGGAGATTTAAAACCTCCCAGAGAAAGAAACAATATTGTTTTCAAGACTATCTGGTAATCATGTAGCTGGTCTTTGCTGAAAGAAGCTCAAGTCCATATGCTGGCATAAATCAAGGAAAAATAGTTAACCAAAAATATCCTTGCAAAATACACAAGAAGACAAAAACACTTCAGTTTCCCAGCAATTATGGCTCAATGACACACCCACAAACACGGTGGGCTAATTCGTCTTTTTACGCACAGTTTCTGCACAATACTTTGCTTCTTTACCTTTAGGATTATATTAAAGAACATGGCACTTACCCAAACAACATGCCCAGATAACACAATACAAACGGCAAAGAACAATGGGGCATATTCTCAAGGCGACATCGGCGCGTTAGCGCCACTTTTCTGCCGCTAAAGCGGCGATATTTTTAACGCCGTATTCACAAGCTGTCGCTAACAGCCGTTAGCGACAGCTTACTGGCGATAGCGGCCGCTAAAAAAGTCGCCAACGATGTCAGCGACAACTAACGCTAATCATATGCAATGTAGGCGTTCCCGTGTTAAAACGCACGCTAACCCCTCTTCGCGATATTCTCAACGATCGCCCGGACCGGCGATGCGATAAGAAAACAGCCGCTAAGGCCCGTTAGCTGCAGGAACTAAAGACCAGACAAAAGGAGGTCTTAAAAATGGTGAAAAATAGCAGGGGAGACTAGCCCAGAGCCTCATCTGATGATCCACTGATGCCATGGAGGTACAAATCATGCAGCTTGGAGCACCAAGAAGGCCACAACAACCACCGCCAATGCCACTTCCCCCAGGACCACCACCGAGGCTGCGCCGAATAAGACAGCGGGTCTATCGCCGACGCACCATCCTCACAGACCTAACGCCAGAGGATGTCATTGCCCAATACAGGCTCAAAAGGACATCCATCCTCCGCATCCTAACACAGATAGCCCACCGGCTGACGGCACCAACACTTTGGATAAGCAACATCCCTCCGCAAACAAAGCTGCTGGCTGTGCTGCACATGTTGGCCTCAGGTACATTCCAACCAACAACTGCCAGAGTCGGAGGAGTCTCACAGCCAGCCCTATCAAAGTTTCTCACAACAGTTTTGGATGGCATAATCAGCCTGATACCCCAGCACCTTCACTTCCCCAACACTGCGCAGGAACAGCTGGAGACCAAGCAAGGCTTCTACGCCATAGCTGGCTTCCCGCATGTGTTGGGGGCAATTAACTGCACACATGTCCTACTTGTTCCCCCTGCGGACACTGCCCACATATACCCCAACAGAAAGCACACACATTCCATTAATGTGCAGGCAATAGTGGACTACCGGGGCCTGTTCACCAATGTTGTAGCCAAGTTCCCAGGCAGTGTGCATGATTCCTATATCTTCCGCCAGTCCATCATTAACCAGCGCTTTCAGGATGGCACACATGGAAATGCACTGCTTGTTGGTAAGTACTAACTGAACACACCACACACCTCAACTCCACAATCATAGAAACACAACTGTGAGAATGCACACATTCCAAACTCACATAGAACATGACAATCAACATGCCCACCTACCAGACACAACAACACAAGTTACTGTGGTAACTGGGGCCAGCCATGTAGACAAACCATCCCCAAAGGCATAGCCCCTCTGCCACACAAATGCAAATGTGGTGGGAGGTGGGAACCAAGTATGTGCGATGGAGGTACTCGACCTACAAAGAAAGAATGTACACAAGGCCAAGTGTTGCGGTGGTGTGCTGGACAGTGTTGAGTGTGCAGAGCACGGACATGTCCATGTGGGCATATAGTGCATTTCCGTTGGCCAGCCTGATGGCAATGACAGGGATGGTGACTGTCCTACCTGATGGGGGGGTGGGAACCATGTGAAGGTAGCATGGAGGATGCAGAGGCTGTCGAAGTAGCTGCAGGCCACTGCGTAGACCTGTTTGTACATGGAGAGGGAGGACTCGAGTACGATGCCTAGGTACCTAGAGTTGTGGTGGGGAGGGCTGCCGAAGGCGCTGGCCCACCAGGTGTTGCCACATGCTGATGGAGTGGTCACAAGGATGAGGACTAATGTCTCCTCTATGTAGAGCACACCCCAGCTGTTGAACATCCATGTTGCAACTTGCTGCAATCCTCCCTGGAACCCCAGTCTGGTGTTTGTGGGTGCCTTGTTGAGGGAGAGTATGAGCTAGGTGTCCTTGTAGGTGGTGATGTCCAATGGTTCCCTTCATGTAGCTCCAGTTATACTCAAGGCGTCTGCAGATGCATCTGCCATCTTTGATGTTGTTGGTGACCGAGGTGGCATTCATAGCACGCTGTATGTTGGAGTTGCATATTGGTGCAGGTGTGTATGCGCAGTTGGAGATACATGTGTTGAAATTCCGGACAGTGCTATTGGCGTTGCCTGCAGTGGTGTGGCTGTTGTTGTTGATGGTGGAGTGTACCAGATCCTTGGTGACTCTGCTCCAGTAACTATGGGCCCGATTCACAGAACTAATCTGAGACAAAATCCTAAACTTACTACTTTTGGTATTCACAGAAGGCATTTAGTAGTAGTAAAGTTAGGATTTTGTCTTAAGTTTGACTTAAGACAAACTTAAGACAGACTTAAGACAGACTTAAGACAAAATTAAGACAAACTTAAGACAGACTTAAGACAAACTTAAGACAAACGTAAGACAAAATCCTAACTTTACTACTACTAAATGCCTTCTGGGAATACCAAAAGTTGTAAGTTTAGGATTTTGTCTCAGATTAGTTCTGTGAATCGGGCCCTCTGTGTGGCGCCGGCTGTGGGTTTGGGTGTCATGGGGTTTCACGATGAGGAAGTGTATGTTGTGTTGGTCACACCATGGGTGTTGAGTGTTGTTGATGAAGTGGACGCAGTTTCCACATGTGATGATGGGGTCAAAGGTGTGCCCTGCCTTGTGGCTCAGTGTTGAGAAGAGTTGGCTCAGTTCGATGTTAGCAAGCATCTGCCAGAGGGTAATGGATTCTGTGTTTTTGTGGTATGTGAGGTGGAGGCTCCACTCATGGATGAGTACGTAGTCCATGGAGTAGATGACGTGGCATGAGATGAAGTTGATGTTGATTGCAAAGCGTTCCCGCCCTCTGTGGGCCCTGCAGGTGAGGGTGCCGCAGACTGTTGCTTTGTGGCAGGTCTGGATCGGAAACTGCAGGTGTTGTGCGGTGGGGAAGGTCTGGTGGCAGCATCACCAGCTGAACAGAATGTGAGCCGTGTCTGGTGTGGCCCATTGGCATCTAAACGTTCTCCTGGTGTTTACTGTGAGGAGTGCAGATGAGTGGTAGCGCTAGATGATAGGAGAGCCAGGGACCCTGCTGGTGTAGGTGTCAGGCTTGCGGACATGTGCAGACAGGCCTGACATTGGTGTGCTGTTGGAGGGCCAGTGATGCAACTGTGCAGTGCACACAAGCAAATAGGCTCGGGGGGAGGGACGAGTAGCTGTGAGGCAATGTAATTCGCATAGATGCATGTCATTCTGTCAGAAGCTACACATGGCAAACATCAATCCCAAAGTAGCACCAATCACACACCACAAAACTATTAACACTGCCCACACAGCATGCATAACTACAAATGGACAAATCTCTCCATTACATGTTACAGGTGATCAAGGATATGCACTCACCCCATGTATGATGACACCCCTTCGAGCCACCAACACCCAGGCCCAGAGGCAGTATAATTTGGCCCTTGGACGCACCAGGGGCATAGTGGAGCGCACATTTGGCGTGCTAAAGTCACGTTTCCAGTGCCTTGACATCACAGGTGGAAGACTGTTGTACAGTCCAGAAATTGTGTGCAAGATGATCATAGCATGTTGTGTATTGCACAATATATGTGTACGCACCAATGCCCCATGGATCCAAGTGCCAGATGCACCTGACGATGATCAGTATGATGAGGAAGATGAGGCAGGTGGCGCACACCCTACAGCTTCTGCAGCAGGAACAACCCGAAGAAACAGAATCATCACCAATTTCTTTACCTGAGCACGTCACATCGTGAGTGTCCTCGGCAATCATATATACGTTCAAAATGAGCCCAAGCACAGTATATGCAAATAAAAAACACTACACACATACCCTGTGTGCATGTTTCTCCTCCGCATTATTACATCACTCTGACAAGTGTAAGTGTAACATTAAGTGGTAACAATATCCCAATTTTAAAATTAGGGGGGATATGTCACCTCTGAACAGAGATCCTGTTTAGGGTGAGATATGTTCCAAACTAGACATGTTAGTGTGTCAAATGTGTTACAAAATTCTAATGTTCAGCGAGTCACATGTGGCTAAAAATTACAAATAGGGGGTCAGTAGTGGTAAACTATGAATATCAGGGTGTCATTTGGGGTCAAATATGAAATTAAGGGTGACATTTGGGGTCAAATATGAAATTAAGGGTGTCATTTGGGGTCAAATATGAAATTATGGGGTCATTTGGGGTCAATTATGAAATTAAGGGTGTCATTTGGGGTCAATTATGAAATTAAGTGTGTCATTTGGGGTCAAATATGAAATTAAGGGTGTCATTTGGGGTCAAATATGAAATTAAGGGTGTCATTTGTGGTCAATTATGAAATTAAGGGTGTCATTTGGGGTCAATTATGAAATTAAGTGTGTCATTTGGGGTCAAATATGAAATTAAGGGTGTCATTTGGGGTCAAATATGAAATTATGGGGTCATTTGGGGTCAATTATGAAATTAAGGGTGTCATTTGGGATCAAGTATGAAATTAAGGGTGTCATTTGGGTCAAAGCAAGCTTTACATGGTGTTCATTGTGCCAAGAAATGAAATTTCAGCTAAGACTGTTAATCTGTGTAATAACTTGCACTTAGCGTGCAAAACTGCCTGCATTTCCAAGTTTGCGATGTATTTTTCATATCAGCGATGGAAAATACATCGCTAAACACATTGAACTATACGAAATGTTCCCCCAAAGCCATTTTGCGTGCAGATTTTCATCGCTAAGTCAAAAAACGGGCCGCATACACACAGGAAGTGATGTCTGCATGCTTCCTGTTTACTGGAGGAGTGCTGTGCACTTTCACTTTCTCTTTTGAGCACATTGCTGGTGATTGTGGAGAGTGTTGGAGGTGTTTGGTGGTGTGTGCTGCAGATTTGAGACTTTGAGTGTGTTGCTGTGTCCTGTGTCCTGTCGATAGTGTCTCTGTAAAGTGTGGTGTCCTTGTATTTACGTGTTTTATTGTCTCCTGTCCTCAATCTTGTCTGGTGTTTGTCTTGGGGTAGTTAACTTTATTTGTAGTTGTTGGGGATATTATCTAGGGTTTCTTTATTTTTGGCAGTGGGGTTAGGTGTGTGAAGGGAGATGGTGGGTGTGGGCAGGGAGGGCAGGATGTCCGAGGGGGCATTGGGGGGCTTCCTATGGCTCATCAAGTTCTACCTGCCCTTGATGGTGGAGAGGGGAGGCCGTATCCTCGCCGGATACCCAGTCAGTGTGCGTAAGCAGAGGTTGGAGCGTGTGCGGGCACAGATGCTGCGCGTATTTGGAGTTGACCGCACTGTGCGCCAGTGGAAGCACCGCTGGCAGGATAGCCTGGCCCGGGAGGGTGACCTCTTGGACTACGTGGGACTCATCGGTGACCTAGAGTGTGGTAAGTTCAAACTCTAAATGTATTCATGAATACTGTAATGAAAAACAAAATATGCCGTGTGGGACACACTGGTGTCCAAGTGCAAAAATGTTGCAGAGTGAGGCAGGAGACGTATGGCGTTCACGCATACTGTTGGCACATCAGAGACACAAGGCTGCATCATATTGACAAGCATAGGGTGCAAGTTTGTGTTACCCACTGCGCTGGAGCAACACTTAGCACTGTTGTGCCAAAGCTGGCACACCTGTGCAAAAATACGTGCAGGATAAAGATTGTTTGTGTATAGGAAGGGTGACTGTACATGAACAATCCAAGGCATTGTTTCTGTGACCTGTGTGCTGGCCAAATGGAAGTGTAAAAATGCTGTCCTCATAAATTGTGGTATGTTAGCTACGTTGCCCTTGTACGTAGTCTCTGTGTGACAATGTATGAGATAGGAACAAATGCTCAAAGGAAATAGGACATCTCCAGAGTGTCATACACCACCAACATCTGTGAAACTGCCGTGTGCGATCTGCAGTGATGCATTTGTACACAGAGCATTTATAGCATCATGTTGCGTGTAGAAATGTGGCCTTGTGAATGTGTCACACAACCAGTATGTGCAGGTTTGCTAGCATTATTGTCTTGTTTGGCCAGACTCAGCATTCACAGGTCTTGTGTGAATGGCAGGCAAAGTAGATCCAATCATGTAGCCAACATGAAACGCAACCCTACAGTTACGTAGCATTTTCAGTAATGGTGATGATTTGTATGATCAATATGACAGGTGTGATTTAACATATGATACCTACACAAATTACTTTTGTTGTCTCACAGCTGGACGACCTATCATCACACGGGGGGACATCAACAGATTCCAGGACCCACACGCCACTGGTGAGTTTGGACATCATATATTGGCACAGTGCGGTGTGATAAATGTCTGTGTCAAATGATCAACGTAGTAGTATGCAGTATGGGTGTGTATCACATGTACCATGACTACAGTGTGATGATGAATTGTGGAAGTCAGAAGTGTGTACAAATCGGTAAGTGAAGGTGGAGCAATGCATTGGTCTCCCAGTTGTAACTTTGCACATCCCCAGTCAGTGATACACATGGAAATGATGTCTATGGGTTCGGTCACCACAGCACATGCATGTGGATTACAGAGCACACTGATAGGAGAGGAGACATGTAAGTGGTGTTGCCGATGAGTATCAGCAGACATGGAATGCATGTACATCCTTGACTGAGATGACTGTGCAAGTGTGCCCGATCATGCACAAGGAGGCAGTGGTTTTCAGGCCGTGCGTGCTCAGACACAGGTCTGCACTGTGATTTCGTAGGTATGCTGCATACCAGCTTCACAGAAGTGGCAGTGCATAGCTTTGAGCCAAGCATATCAATGGCATGTTCCCCAAACACCTAGCAAAGATGGCCCTATGAATCTCATTGGCATGTTTGGCCACTGCAATGGTGTTGTCAAGCTGTCTCCTTAGGGTCATTCCCTGACCGGCTCTGGATCAGGTGTAGGAGCTCCTCTGTCCTAATTGTTGACATTACTCCGCATGCATTTACCCCGCATGCTTTGGCTCTGCATTTATTGCTGTGCCATATTTTTTTACAATGCAGACCTCTAGAACGCTATCTGTGAGACAGCATTACCCATAACAACACTATAACCATCATGATTCCAGGGTGCCGTTACAATGGTGAATGCATTGTAACAGTTTGCGTTGTAAAGGCCTGCATATTTGGCTTTACTACGGAGTGATATTAGCAGATCCAAGACATGCATGAGTGACAATTTAGAGGAAAGGGTGTTTCCCCTTTCTAGCAGCAACGCGTCACCTATTGTGAAGTAGTGGTGGAGAGAGGGACAGTGCCTCATGTACAAGTCAGTGTTCAGCCACCCAACGTGTTTCCATGTGTGCTGCATGATGCAGCACAGATGAAAGTGTGAGTAGGGCTGTCCCAGATTGCTCCTGTGCAGGTAGGGTAACCTTCCTACACATTGACAAGCCCCCCTAAACACAAACACCCTTGCACTCTTGTGCAAGAGTGCCTGTGTTAGTGCTGACTTGATGAACTGCACACAGTTGCTGTGGGACACACAGAGCTGCACATGAACATTGTACATATGATGCAGCACTGTGTCACAGGAGAGGATGCTACACACCGAGGGCTAATGCCTCCCTCTCCGATTCCTTGTACATGTCACCCTCAGTCAGTGAATGTCATGGCAACATCATTTGACACTGTCAGTCTAATTTGGTTGTGACAGTACATGTCCCATGCCATGCACTGTCATGTCATTCTCCCCAGCATGTAGTCAGTGATCCAGGATTCAACATTTAGTTGTCCAGGTCACTTTCTGACTCCACATAGTTACGCTAGAGTGTCGGCTCCCATGTCGAACTGATCCTGTATTATGGATTTGAATGTAGAACATTGACATAGTCTAAAGGACTCACAATTTCCCATTGTTCACATTTTACAGGCAACATGACGCCAGCGGAGTCACACGCCTTCCAGGTGAGGAAGGAGCGGTACCTACATATGAAGAAGGTCGCAAAAGGGTACCACAACATGGCGCAGAGGTACCAGGAGGACCGTGCGGCTGGTCGGTGGAAATCTGTGACCGAGGTGGCAACCCGTGGCAGATGCAGTGGCACACAGGCCATCCCAGGCCCCTCTGGCGTCAGTGGTGGGTCCCAGCGTGGACAGTCAGTGTCCCATCCCCCTACAACAACCCCAACCAAGGGACAATCCCACCTGCACCTGCAGATCAGGTGATACCATTTACTGTCCGGGACAGGAAGCTCATTATGGACAATAACGTGCTGCTGGCCGAGATGAGGCGGGAAATGGCCGAGCAGACAAGGCACCTTGCGGACAAGAAAAAACACCTTGGACTACCATAAAGTCTGGACATGTTGTGCCCCATCCCCCTCTTCTCCCTTCCCCCAATGTTTTATCTTGTATTTTAGTTAGTGTTAGATAAGTATTTTAAGTGTGAGGTGGTGTAGTTTTAGTGTAGGTATAGTTAGTGTTAGATTTTAAGGTAGTTTTAGATTTATATTATTGTATAGTATTTGGGGATAAGTTTCCTTTTCCTTTGGGTGGGGGGTTGATGTCTTTTTGGAAAAAATAAAAAAATAAAAAACAAAAAAATGTATCTTTGTGTAGGTTAAATGTGTAGTTAGTTTATGTAGAGCTTAGATGTCTTTGTCCCGTCTTGTGATGTGCCTTAAGGGTGGGAGGGGGTTGATGTCTTAGATATGTTTTGCGTGTTTAGGGTTAGTTAGGGTAGGTAGTTTAGGTACTTTTTCTCTTAATTCTAGTCAGTTTATTTTAGATTAGTAGTAGTTAGGATTATAGTTAGTTTAGGAGAATTAAATATTTTAATTTTATAATAAATGGTTACTAGTTTGGATTTCTGCTTGCACTTATGTCAGGGGTGATGTGGTGGAGTGTGTCTTTTTACCTTGTATGCATCTCATATCATCAATGGACTCTACGTTCAATGTGTAAGTGTGGTCATGACAAGTTACTTAGCAGGATGGATTCTGTCAGGATACCTTAGATGTGAGCACAGTAAACTTGCATGGATAACAGGGTGGCAAGTAGGAAATACAGCCTAGTCTAGGGGCTGTCGTTTGGGACGTTATACATCTTAAGTGTGACTCACGGAGTTGTCCAGCACATTGTTGCACAATTACAACACAAGGTAGGGACATGGCAATGAGAGGATATTGTAGTAGCTACTGTTATCCATCATGGAGATGGATGTATGCGCCGGGCACCACAGATTGCGTCATAGCCCTGCATCTCACATGCTCCTTGCGCAGAGTCCATCTACATTGCATAGACCTTGGCACACTTGCTGCGTAGTGCAAGTGTGTCAGATTAAATTGAATTACATGTTCCTGTGCATGGAGGCTGAACCTCCGGGCCATGCCAGTAGGAGTCTTTCTGTGGGTCCATTGAGAACTGCATATGACAGAACAGTGGGCCTGATTCATGTAAGTCATCTGAGAGTAAGTCATGAGTTTAAGTTTTCCGGTATTCACAACTGGCATTGAGGAGCAGTGCAGTTAGATGTACTGATTTCACTTCTCCTAAATCCCTTTTGTGAATCTCAAAAGTTGGTAAGTCATGATTTTGTCACCGTTAAAGTATTTGTGCGTGCACACGGTTCTGCTGCACACCAGAGGTGAAATGTTGCATTGCTCCCTCTTGTGCCAGTGTCATGGCAAATTCTCCCAGCTGTTACCTTTTGGCTCATAGTGATGCCACCATTGAAATGGTGGCACTGCTTCTGACTATATGGTCAGTGCAGTGCACCATGCATCCCTTGTAACATTGCCCTACCCGCTCACAGTGGTCACACCATGTGGGGCTCCAAAGTCAGTAAGCATTGTTTGTCCACAGGAAGGGGCTGACCGACGCAATGCACTTTGGTGTGAGTCCCTATTGCCAACTCTACTTCACTGAGGCCGACATTGTCGTTAAATTAGTGGCTGGTAGACATGTGCCCTTATGTATCTTCATCAATGTGTAT
This sequence comes from Calotriton arnoldi, assembly GCA_963921515.1. Classification (NCBI taxonomy): domain Eukaryota; kingdom Metazoa; phylum Chordata; class Amphibia; order Caudata; family Salamandridae; genus Calotriton; species Calotriton arnoldi. The sequence continues at coordinate 851,732 of CAWUFW010007611.1, forward strand.
ATGGTGTGCACCATCTTGGGATGTGAAATGCAATGTGCACCTTCACAACAGGCTTCGTCCACCCTGTAGAGTGTGAGTAGATATACTAGGAGATTTTCTTTCAGCATTTGTAAGGGGTGACACTACTTGTGGCCTGCAACAGACTTTGCTTTTTTTAAACACATTCCTATTTCCTTCATGGATGTGGGGCTAAGTTGGAATATTGCTAGATTGGTGTATTGGAGCAATGGGGGAACAGCTGGTCCCCACATACCCGGTCCTCTCACTGCCTATCAGGATCACAGTAAAACATGTACATTTGTATTATTTCCCTGGGTGTACCTTTTGGTGGATTCACTGCTCCTACATTTTGCGATACTGCTATACTGGATTGGTCATGGACAACAGACATCTGTGTGATGTAAATATATTTATTCACATGTCTGTTGACATAGTTGGAGACTGGACCAGTACTTGGCCATGCAATCCACACATTACATTGATGCCCAGTGGAGGGCCAGACAGAGTCCTTAAGGGTTGACAAGTCCAAAGGAGGAGGAAGAGTTCAGTCAGCAGTCTGATTGCTGAGTCATTGGTAACCAGACAAAATATGGCAGTCCATGTCGAGGTCCAGGGTGTGTGTCACAGAGTGTATCGGGGGACAGTGGAAGGTGATATTCCGTGGCATGATGCTGAGCCCAGAACCAAGTAGAAACTGGCCATTTGCGAGAGATGAATGCTACCACTTCCTTCTTTGCAATAAGGCCGAATCATCCACATCTTCGTCCTCTGATGTGTCATGTGCCTCACATGTGGGTGGTGGTAGATTGGCTGCAGCACCGTGAGGCACTGACACATCAGGGGGTGGAGATGTGGATGTAGAAGCAGCAGCATTCATCTGTGCCAGACCTTGCTGCAGCAATGCAGTGATGATGATCTGCAGGGCATGGAAGATTCCAGCTACATCTCGCTGGTGTGCAGCCGTGGCAGCCATTTGTTCCACCTGCATCCGCTCCATGTTCTCCATTATCCTCCGCATGCGGCCCAACTCCTGGCTGCCATCACTGGAGCCACTCTGGCTGGACAGTTGTTCCTGTCTCTGAGTCATGACTCCAGCGATGGCAGCCATGGAGTGTTGGAGAGCATTGAGCAGACTGTGGGTGTCCGTGATGTTTTGTAGGTGGTCCCGGATGGAACTCAGACACCCACAAACGGAATCAACTTTGGCCGCCAGGCTGTCAAACCCCACCCGCACCTGATGAGCCATCTCCTGCTGGACCTCTAACACATGGTATTGGAATGCCAGGTGTGGGTCCGGGAGGTCCTGGGAGTCAGCTGTGGTGGTAGGTGCTTGCTGCTGTGTGGTTTGTGCAGGGGGTGGGGTTTGCACGATACAGCTGGGTTGCCCTGCTCCTGGAGGTGGGGTGCTGATGGAGTCTAGCAGCTGTTGGAGGGCGTCCGTGTTGATGGTGGCAAATTCCTCCTCTTCATCAGTGAAGAGTGGGACAGGCTGCTGTTCAGGAGGTGATGTTTCTCCCTCTGCAATGTAAAGGGGAGATGCAGTTTAACTGTTTGTTTCATATGTGATCATGCATTGGATGAGTTTACAAGCAGACTGCATGACAATGTACATTGTGACTGTTTGGGAGGAGCTGCCTATTTTTTGCAGGATGTTGACGTTTTCTACTACATCACGGAGATGAGGTTGTACTTGTACATTGTCATCTGACAGTTTACAGCTATGACAAATGTGATTGTACAGTTTATACACACAAGCGGCACCAGTTGTGTCCTCTGTTCAGTTGTGAAGGTGATGCAGTTTGTCCCACATTGTAGTCAATGTTGATGAGTTCCTGTTTTTATGTGTGTGCGCTGCATTGTGGGATACTCGCCCATGCCGCTTTGGTTTTACTACCCCTTATCCCTTTCAGGCGGTGAGCCTTCACTTGTGTGCATTTACAATGCTGAGATGTTGCAGGCTGGGGTAAATATGTGTCTTGGTCAGAGTTGGGACACTTGTGCATTGTTTTACAGCAGATGTCTTGTTTACCTCAGGGGTTGTATGTACACGAGGATGTGTCAGAGTGTGACCTGCTCCTTTAGGGATGTGGTCCACACTCAGCCACCTCAGTGATGTGGCCTACACCATGTTGTGATGTTTGGGGTGCAGGCATGCTTTTCATCATGCACTGTCACTTGCCTTGTCAGTGTGGCTCACAGACCCGCACCTTTGCTGTGTAGTGCACATATTCATGTGTTTGCTGCAAGATTAGTTATGTGTGAGTAAGGCCCCCTTCAGGCGCATTGGCTACTAAGGCCTACTTGCTGTTTCAATGTGTGCTGCACTATGCTGTACACATGTGCATCCAGGTAGCTTTGTCTATTGTGATTTGTCTTGTGTGCATGTCGTCAGTCATGATTCATCTTGCATGCATTGCTTACTGCCCTCTTGTTGGCTTACCCGTTGTGAGTATGGTGCTGCGTGAGTTTCTATTGTTGTTGCTGGCTGGACAGACAGTGTCAACACCCATTACCCTCAACGTTGACCCCATGTTTGGTGTGTAAGTGGGCCTGGATTTGATGGATGTGGATTCCCTAATGCATATTTGTGGTGCTCAGGCCTTGTCCCCGCCACCCTCCCAACATACGCAAATGGCAGGGTGATGTGTGTTTGTGTATGTGCCATGCAGCTGGTCACATGGATGATACTTGCAGTCCTGGTTACGAATATTCAATGAATGGCTTTGCATGTGGGTGATGACAACCATGACTGCATATTTGTTCACTGACACAGTCGACTTACCAAACAGATAGGTTTACATGCACATAATGGTGTAATGGGCAACTCTCACCGGGACTGATGTGGAATGGTGTTTTCTGTATGGCAGATGTGTACACTTGAGAGTGGAGGTGTACAAATCGACCTAAGGGGTGAGTGTGCCATTTTGCTAGTTGTCATTATTTGTTGTAACTTTGCTATCCTTGCTTGTTGTCATAATTTGGTTGTCTTACTTCTTTACAGGGACATTGTAGGTCTGTGAGTCTGGCACACAGACAAGTCATGCAGTACAGATTTGGTTGACACATTCCTGATATGCATTGTCCCCGCACTGTGGTGTTGTAGGCATAGCCCCCCTGCTCATTGTATTACATCGCCTTTTGAGTGCAGTCTGCTGTTTGTGTGCATTGTGGGATATGCACCTTGGGGCCATTTGACTGCATGATCAGTTTGTTGTGGCATTGCATGTGTTTCTGGTGTGCAAACTCACTAGATGGTTTCTCACTTGGTGTACACACAGTGACGGCTCACAGTGGGAGTGCTGCAGGGTGGTGGTGCACGGAGGTGGTGCGGGCGGAAGTGGGGCAGGATGGGGGTAGTGGAGTTGGACACACGACGGGCAGGAGTTAGGTGAGTAAATGAACGATTTGAACTATTTACCTTGCACTTGATGCACCGCTGAGTTTGCGATGCAGCAAGCGCAAGGTAAATAGTTAGGATTATTTATTTACTCGCCTAACTCCAGCCTGTCGGGTGTCCAACTCCACTACCCCCCATCCTGCCCCTCCCCCACCCCGCACCACCGCCCCGCACCACCACCCTGTAGCACTCTCACTGCAAGCCATCTCTGTGTACACAGGACTGCATCTCATGGACAAGCAGGCGGACACATTTACTGGAGATGTGGCAGGATGTCTACATGGCCCCCTTTCCGCAACAGCACGCATATACAAATCGTCTGCACAGGGCCGCATCTCTCTGATACTATAAATGAGGATGCACTGTGTGTGTGACTGATCATGTGCATGAGTGGGCATGCCACCACCAATGTCAGCAGACATGCAGATTGTGCACGTGTGTCTGCGTTGTGTGGAAGATTTTGTATGTGCAGTTGTGTCCCCCTTGATGCACATGCACATTCTTGCACACGACTCCAACATACGGGCACATGCATTTGCGTGTTGTTGAGGCAATGGGTCCTTTTTGACAGCCTGCCGCATCTCCAATCAATGTGGGCCTTTGCTCTTTCACGTAGCCCTTATTTTGTGGTCTGATATGATACTTGGACTATATTTGTTTGACTTTTCTGTGCACATTTCCTGGTCTGTGAGCCCACCAATATGTGTCTTGCAAAGTATTGGGTGGGTAGGGTGATATGTGTCTATGCCACCAGGGCCAAGGGGATCCGGGACATGATCCGCAGTCACTGTGGGTGTGCACTGCAATATATTTAATTGAACATGAGTGCCATTGGGCCCATCTCCCCCCGTCCCCCCAGTCCCTGGTTGGTATTCACCCTGTTGCTGTAGTGTCTGGTCGTGTTGAGCAGTATCCTGTCCCGGAACTCCAACCACTGTCTCCTTGATGATGACTTGGGACACCTTTTCCTCCAACGCATCCAGCTCCTCCTGTGGCGCTGGACTCCCACCTCCAGTCTGCATTGCTGCTTTCAGGTTGGCTGCAAGTTTCTGCTTGTTCTTGCGCTTAACATCATGCCAGCGCTTCTTGCAGTTGTCCACTGTCCTCCTCACCTCTCCGACAGCATTCACCTTGGCCACGATGGACTGCCATATTGCATTTTTGGTTGCCAATGACACAGTGGAGGTGACAAAAAGTTGTTGTTGGTGTTCAGTCACCTCCGCAATCAGGACCTGGTTTTCCTGCTGACTGAACCGCGTCTTCCTCTTCCTCTTCGGCCTTCCCCTGGGTCTCTGGCTGCTCCTCCTGGGTGTTTGTGGGGTTGTTGTTGGCCTCTGTGCTGGATCCAGCTTCCTCCATGCTTTGTCTCAAATGTTTCTTCTTTTTTTTTTGTGATGTTTGGGCTGCATAGCGGGCGTTTTATAGTGATTTTTCCCGCCTAACATGAAAAAAGGTGCGCTGACGCTAATTAGCGTGCCGGTCCTGGGCGCTAATTGGCCCATCGCCACTTTTTTCACGTTAGCGTGACGATTTTTATCGCCGTGGCGCTGATCCTAACGCCGGACATTTTACCCGGTAGGGGAAACTATTGCCTGTTAGCGGCGTGTTGTGAATACGCCGCTAACACGGTGATAATTTCCTGCGGTACACGGCGATACGAAAACTATCGCTAACTGAGGTTAGCGATAGTTTTCGCCATTTGTTGAGAATATCCCCCAATGCCTTACTGCATCCACACAAACATGATTCACTGAAACTTGCTATATGGAAATAATGCCCATGCACCATCACTAAAATGGCACAAGGTGAATTCTCATCCAAGTGAATGCACACTACGCCTTGCATAGTCACGTGCTCATGCCCACAACAGAATACGACAAAAGCTGCGAGTGGCAGATCACACATTTGCGAACAGTCAAAGCCTAGATAACACTCATTTCACACACTTACATCATCACAGCGTTAAAAAGTTATCCAGAAATAACATAAATATATATAAAAAATATTAAGGGCACAGAATCGCACGAGGTACTGGATGCACCCTACCCACATAAGACTCATTAACAGGCAGAGGTGAAGCAGAAAATGGTATATAGAGAATAAATCTGCCGTCACCCACCAACATAATCTGCCACCATCCACACATAATGGTGTGAGATACATTATACCAACATAATCTGTTTTATAGACTGTACCACCATACATACTAATACCAAATGTCACCTACTATCATACTGAGAAATGGACTTCAAGGCGACACCTCTGAAAACAACTTGAACAATAAATACACTTTCACAGCTTCAGACCCGAGCAGATATGCCAACGAAGGAGCTAGATAGTACAAGCAGCCTGCCAACACCATTTAAGGGCTGGATCTCTCCATGTCCGTGCTGGAGACAACCGAAGGTGCATGAAAACAACCCTTTGTAAATCCAGGGCACTCCATGTAAAAATGTTTCTCACATGAGTTCTACCTTTCCTGTATAACATGCTAGCTCTGCATATATTAGAACATATTAAGGCAGGCGTACCCCACAGAGAATGCATCTGCAGCCATTTGATACCCATACCTGAAAAAATGATTTCCAAATTGAGTCAAGAGCCAACACCACTCAACATACAATCTGGCAAAGTTTACTAAAAAGGAATACCTCTAGCACAACCTTCAAGAAGTCTAAAATGGTACTGCATCTGACTTCCCTAGTGCTACGGAGATGAAGACCGACCCTCAGAGAAACATGCAGTTCTGAAGATATGGACCCTCAGCATAAACAGTGGTTCCAGCATATTTATCAAATCATGCATCACCAGGCTTGCATAAATAGCATAAGCTGAAACTATCTGCAGCACAGGTGTCAGTCATCAAATTAGTGGCCACGTCTACCACAAATAATGCCGCCAGTGACAGAAGTTGTGACTCACACATGGCATCACACACGAAAGACACAACAACGGCAGGTGGCAGCTACGAAGATGCCCAAGATCAACAAAGATGAAATCCTCCTCACTGCAGAGGCGGAGTGGAGCTACGAGCTACCATTCTGGCCAAAAGCAGAGAATCCTCCAGAAGTCCACATTGGATGCCATCTGCAGAAAGCGGTTTACCCAAGCGCAACACTGTCCCACACAGTGGCTCAGATAAAAATCAAATGCTGGCAAACGAAACTCCGTTTGAGAAGGCGCCTCATCAGACCACCCAGGATGTCGAGGCTTGGGATGCATAAAAGGTTTACTGCACAATATATGGACGGTGAATGTGCACTGATGTGTTTTTCGCAGCATTTCACAGCATTGTAGTATATTATTATTCTTAAGGTATACATACTTTTGTCTTGTTTTTTAATTAAAATCATAAACTATTTTGGTGGCAGACACAGGGCCGGCTATAGCGCTAGTGACGCCCTGTGCAACAATCTTTTTTGGCACCCCCCACTTCCTATATGACCTCCTCCTGATTCCCGCTCTACCACCTGGCAAAAGGGCCCCTCATCGCTCCATAGCCCCTCTCTCAAATACATTTCATTTGTTTAAAGTGCTGGTAAAGGATGGTTTTACTAATCCACATAGCTATCCACATAAAATACAGATCTGTTCTTTGCAGCAGGCATATTAACCCTCTGCACTACTTTATGGCGAGTCAAAACTGCCATTAGACAAAACTCAAAACTCTCTCTCTAGCAGCAGAGTTATTATGACATTTTTATTGCTGCCTGAAAGCTGAACGCACAAGGAACTCTGCAGCAAGTGCTTTCAAATTGTAGGTTATTGCTAAACGCAGCACCCCCCCCCGAGGTCAGTGTCCCCCCTCCAGGTCAGCGCCGAGTGCGGCCGCACCTGTCGCACTGCCCTGAAGAAATCTGCGTGGTCACCCACTTAATTAGCTGCCACATGCCTCAAAGTGATAAGTGATATATCCAGGGCCACTGGAATTATGCGATTGTGCGGGTGTGGCATTTTTCCAACAATTATAGATTTGCCGCATTCGCCACCTAATCCACCACCTTCTGCATATTCTGCAGATTTAAACGCTCCAAACTTTTTCTAGACTAAGCGGTTCAAAAGTTAGTAAAAGCGCAGCAACATGTTTTGCAGCGCAACAAAAGACACTTTGCATAGATTGACTGGTCACCTTTTTGTGGTTGCTATATTTGAGTGTTAATCTGGATCAAATGAGGTGCAACCAATTCCCAGACAGTGTTAACAAGTGTACAAATGTCAAAATAATGACATAATACTATCATAAATTGTGCCGCATTAGGCCACATAATTCGCCTTTTCTTGCTACATAACTTACTCAACCCTGCTGAATAATTTGGCCCTCACCTGCCGCATAATTTCAGTGGCCCTGGGTATAGCCAGCCAATACTGTGTTATTAGCCCAAAGCCTTGTGCACACTGGGTTTTTTGAGCCATACTTTTAAATTTTGAAAACCATCTCACAAAGCACTGCCGTTTAAAAAGTCAGGATCTACTCAAGGTGTTAAACATGACTTCAGCACTGAAATAGGTTGACCGGGTATCACCTTTTTGTTACCAAGGGGGAGGTGCTTGCTTAATATCTCTATGTAAAAGTAATCCCATAATAGATTACGGATAACACAAATCAGCAGATCAGCAATAATACTTTGTACTGTTCATCATATATCAATAACCAGAGGAGGGAGTTATTGGTATTCTCCTTACAAAATACTAGAGGGATAGGACGGGAAAACCACGGTTGATCTACGTATTTATTCCAACTTTTTTAATCTGTGTTTAAATGTATATCATATATTTGGGGTGTGACAGTTACAGATGATATGGCTTAATGATTCAAGCTTGCATTAGAAAATCATCATGGTGGCATACCGCAAGGCTTTGACTTAGCGACTACATTTTGGCAGGAGATTTCTCCCTTGGATAGCCGTTCCAGGAAATAAAATAACATTGTCAGTATGGAAGACTCCTATATTTGAGCCATTTTAGTGTGGTTTCAGAAGAAGCTTTGATAGAAGTGATGTTATTGCAGTCTGCCCTGATTTTTGAGAGTATGATTTGTGCATTTTGTGTAACACGCGTGCTTGTGTGTAACTTCTCCTCAATCATGGCTAATCCTTTGCATTTTGCTTTGTCATCTTCTCTGAGGAAAGGTTAGAGCTTTTGTCCAGATATTGTGAAGGCACATTGCTAGCTATTTCACTTTCTTGGACTGTATATAGAAAGAGGCTCCCTGCTGTCGAATGCATTTGCTACATCAGGATTATCAATTTTCTTGTCCCAGATTCCATGGGGGTGATGTTTTATTTATCAGCATGATAGTGCTTCAGATATTATGCATTGCCTCGGTTTCAAAGTATCCTGATTGTACTGTTCTGAATTTAAGAGCACTGATGCTTCTTTTCTCAACAGTAGTTCTGTTGTGGGATTCAACAGGGCCCGAGCACAAAAGCTTCCATCTTGACTTACATGTTTATAATGGATATCTTTTTTTTAGATGGTGACTTTTTACATTCTTTGCACGTACATGATAACATACTCAGAAAGTGTTCTGCTTGCAAGCACATTTCTTCGTAAGCATTTTATCACAACACTTGTACATTCTGTCCAAGGCTAAAAGTACACTATGCACGTTTCCCTTGCATCTTGTTGTCCATTTGGAGACAGCTCTGAATCGGAAGTCCAAACAATCACATCAGTGTTGCACCTCTGACACAGGACAAATGCAACCAGGCTTTCATTATATAAACTGCCTCTGAGCTAAGTTCTTCAGAGGAGCACTTTGATGGATTTTCCTAGAACGTTTGCCCGTTTCTGAGATCCAGCATGGCTGACTCCAATCCCTATTCTGCAAAGGAGAGCGGCCAGTTCCACACCAGACTGGCTACCTGATACATCACACACAGGTATGGGGAGTTAGGTTTGCTACATGTGATTTGGCAGAACACATTCTCACTATGCTCTCTATAGTATAGGTAGTGTTAGGTAGTACTGTCAGTATAATATATATTCATATAATCACTGCAAAGTTATAATGGTTTAATTGTTCATATTTTCACCATTCTTGTAATGCTGGTGACAATGCTTTGCTTACTTCCTCTAATAATTGCGGCTCATGTTTGTTACAAAGGAATCCAATTGCTTCAATAAATGTTTGAAATGCCAATTTGTGTATTTCTTGTGTCTCCCGTTGGGCATGTCTAAGTAACAATGAAAGGGAAGATATGTTTCCATGATTTCTTTGGGGGAATGGTCATGTTCTGAGGTTGCAGACACCATTTGGTACCATGTCAGAATAGGGGTCCAGATGGCGCACTGTGAGCTAGCCAGGAATTGGGCAAACATACTATGATGATACGGGTGGACTCAGTCCCCATATTCTGGTGCTTCTGTTATCCAGATGCACAGTCCTACTTAATTAGTAGGAACTGTATGACATGGCGCACAATGTGGGCAATTCAGAAATGATCTCAAAAGTCCTTTTAATAGTCAAAAGAATTTTCCAACTCATAAAAAGGGTTTTGTACATAATAATAAGAACTATGATTTTGTGGCATGAGACCCTTAGTGCTACCAGCTTAGATGTAGGCACTAACCTTTAGGTCTAAAGGTCACAAATGGTTGAATGTTTCCAAGGTATTTTGACAGACATGGCACAGAATGCCACTTCATTACACCATGGGTTATGACATAGCAACTTCTGAGGCCCTAGTCTTTTGCATTTACCTGCAGAGGTGACTAATGGTAATAATGAGTAAAACTAGTCTTTGCAAGACTAGTTTAAGCTGATTACTCTTCTCAATCTTTGAACGTGTTGTCACTCACAAAGCCATGGCAATGTAACAGATTAGGATTTAGGATTACCAAAAGGTTCTTTTTTATCAGAAGACCGCTTTTTCTGCAGCAAATCAGTACATTCTGGAATTATGAATTCTAGTTCAGTTCAATTCAGAAAATCAGAATAACGCACCTGAAAACAATGATTTGTAAAAGCAAAAACCAGAACTTGAAATGTTGGGTCCCAGTGACATAAAGCCATCTAATATTTAGAACAATGTTATCAAAATAGAAACAATTGCGTAGGGCCCCTGATGAAGTGACCAACACAGTATATTTGAGGTGCTTCATTCCAATATCATGACAGAAGGAAGTAAAACCATGGGCCTGATTTAGTTAACTCTGTCATGATGGTGGAGGATAATACATTGGCTATGCTGAGGGGCCGCCATCTGCCAAATTTAGATTTGTCTGCTGACCCTGCGGACAACTCTGTACATTGAAAGGAACTGCTGTCCTTGTGGTTTCTGTCTATGCACAAAATGTTTGAAGCAGAGTACCATCAGAGATGATGGCTGGCAAGCAAAACTTTAAAAAGGTTTTGCTTTTTAAAGGCAAACTCCCAAACCAGGAGTTCATTTTTGAAAAACAATGGTCTCACATGCTGGGAGTTTCTCTTAGGGTGACGGAGTCATTATTTTTTTCTTTCCCTTACAGCTAGGTTTTACTCTAAATATGGTAGACTGTATAAAGTCTGTCTTTTGACGGCCTCTAATCTGTCAGGACACCAGAGGAAGTATTCTGTTGAGGATCCACAAGTAAACGAATGGCCTATGATGAATTGAACTGAACATCGTTGCAATACAAATTAATTTTCCGAGTAAATCAGAGAAAGGCACATAGGCATCAAAGACACAGAAGAAAAAGCCTAAGAGAGATATGTATCCTTCGACTTTATTTCAAATATTCTGAGAAATATGTTACTGAATAAACAGAGCCAATTTGTTACCTTCATTCTTGTGGCCTAAGGATCGATCATTTCACAGCTCCACTTTAATCTTAATTTTCCAGTGGTTCCCCTATTGAGGTTTCAGAAATGATTTGGAATGATTCTCTTTCAAATATAATTTTTTGGCTGTAGCTCAGACACAGCCTTTGAGCTAGGTTATGGGTCTTATATCAGTAACAATAGTGCTGGATCCAAGACGAAGTATCCAAAACAAACACACAATGAAACATGAGATCTCAGCACCTGCCTGTCTTCAGCCTTCCTGAGCAGCCATCAGGCACAGAGCCATGGGCAAGATGGCCAGGAAGATGAGCAACAGGCTGGCCAAGCCCAGGAGAACTGTATAAAGGAAGACCAGGTCCTCGGGTTGCCTGGCCATCTCCTCCTGATTCTTCAGGCCCTGTGCTCCTAGTCTTCCTCACTCTCAATCTGGTTTGCTAAGTAACGGCCTTCCTATTCCTGGTCCACAGTCAGTGTTCTCTTCCTGGCTTGGTGTCCACTAGACTTGATCCTTTTGTTTCTGGTCCTCCTTGTTTGTGTGTTTCTATGACTACTCCTATTGGTTCTGGTCCTTCTGGTCATCTTGGTCTCTTCAGACATCCTCCTATCTTTTCCTTTCTTTACTGATCGCCTGACCCCTCATCTATTTGACCTAGTCCTTCCGATCTTTCTCACTCTGCTCATCTGATTCTTAGTACATCAGCTCTTGGTGGTCACTTTGGTCTACCTGGCCTCTTGTGTCTTGGCCTTTTAGGCCTTGCCCTCTCAGCCCTTGTTTTCCTGGGTTTGGATCAACCTTTTTTATGTCTTTTTTTAGCACCAAACAATTAATTTCAAACAGTTTCATACAATTCCATACAATATTACACCCTACAAAATCTCTGGTGCCAAGAGTGCCTTAACTCCATGAATGACCTATCTGAACATAACTTTACTAAGGAAACGCATACACAGCATATACATTCTTTTCCCCTAAACAAAATAGCTCTGAATAATTGCACTCCCTAAACCAATCGAAAACTGAATAATCTTCCCTTTTCATCCAACCCTGTCCACCATAAACTTTAATCAGCCACAAAATTGGCCCACATTACAATCCATCTACATTGGATGGCATATAGTAACTCTTTCGCTCTTATTTGCTTCATTTTCCCAATCTAATTTCCAATGGAAGGGATTCATTGGGATTTCCACCTTTGCAACAACAGGGTCACCAACACTGAAACATATAACAGCTTTTTGGTATCTGGAAGTTAGTTTTAAAATGAGATCATATCCCAATAGTACCATCAAGGTACTAGGCACAAGCTGTATTTACCAAACTCTGGTATGTGTTTGGATCATCCTTGTCCTCTTAGCTCTGTGGCTTGTCCTCATGGTCCTTCTGGCACTACAGACAATGTTCTGGGCCCTCTTGGTCCTAGTTCTCTTTGCTTGGGCCCTTCTGAGCCTTCTGGTCATAGATCTGGTCTTCCTTTGTTTGGTCCTCATTTTTTGGGTCTTCTGGTGCGGTTCCCACTAGCCTTGGTTTCCCTAGCTCTCCCAGTCCCCCAGTCCTCCTGCGTCATTCTGGTGCTACTAGTCCTCCTGGTTTGCCTATTCTACCTTGTTCTTGTCCACCTGACCATGATCCCCTGTATCATGGTCCTCCTACTAGTGGTCCTCCGGGGTCTGGTCTTCCTCATCCCTGAGACACTGGTCCTCCTAGCTTTCATGTTGTGTGTCACCACAGATAAACAATATGAATGAGCTAATTGTGGTCTAAAAAGACCAACATAACTTAGGTCATAGAAGTGGTCTCTCTTACAGAGTACCCATTAGGCTTTTAAAAGAACCCTCACCTACCAACCTAGTTGGTGGCATGCTTCATCATTGAGTTCCTACCTAGGTGGCTGAGTGCCTCCTAGGTGTGCTAGGTGTGCTCCGACGCCTAAATATAGTGGAGCAGGAGTTTTGTGAAAAGGTGAGTGTAGTGAGTGCAAACCTTAAAACTGCCTCCAAGATACTAAATCAAGCGGTGTGGACCAAATTTATTAAGAAGTTCCTGGGGCAGGGTTAAAAACAAAGTTGGACGTGAAAGAGGAGAAATGATCTCACACATCCCTAAAAAATGTGGAGTGGTCTACATCTTTCAGCCAAATTTTCAAATTTATTTTGGCTTTCTTCAGGACCAGTGAGACTCAGGCTTGAATGTGCCCTGAGCTAGTGTTGGGTGTGCACACACGCTAAGGTGTGTGTAAGTGCAGAGTGGTTTTGCAACTTACGATTTCCATCAACTGTGGAGATTTCTGAAAGAGGAAAGGAGACATATAACAACAAACAGCATACATCAGGCACTTCGTAATGACTAATTAGTAGGGTACAGCATAGGATTTATCTGCACCCATGCCATTAATTTTCAAGCTATGTGGTCGTGTTTGATTTGAACCCATAGCCTGATGTGCAAATTGTGCGAACGTAATTCTCATGACCTCAATATAAGGTCATTTTTTGTCACAAGGTTTTACCACAAATTTTGGGTAACCACGACGGTATAGATCAATTTTGCCGTGGGGTGCCCCCAAGGTCCAGTCATTGTATGCTCTGTTGCATCACGCAATCGGTGGCTGTGAGCATTTTGATGTAATCATACACAGAAGAAACCACATATGGTATATTCCCAGGCAGAAAACCGTGAGTCTGTGTACATACTTGCCCCTCGATGTAACAGGGTCATCAAGTTACCATAGCTGTAAATAAAAAAGTGGGTAAACCTACTTAAGTTATGATTATTGTACGTAACATAGATCCTGGCGGAAGTCGGTGCCTGTAGTCACACTCTGTCGGGAAAAATACACAAAAATGGCCCAAACATTAATCATAGTGGGTTAGGAATTGTGGCTCTCTGTAAAGCTGCGGGCGAGTAGGTCGAACTCAAAGTAGCACTCGAGACTCACAACTACTTACTGCGTCAAGGTCTGCCACCTGCCCGGTAACCTGTGTCCTCATCCTTTCCCGGGATCCTGGTGATGCTGGGTATCCGGTCAATGCGTGTATATCGGCGGTGAGGTGGGGTGGCGTCAATCTGCGTCTAGAGCGTAGTGACATCATGGCGGTAGAACATTTCGTCCTGATGGTCCAAAAAGACAGGCCCCTTCTGGACGTGCCAACCCATTCTGGAAGGGGTAATGATCTAAACTGTAAACCATGTGTAAAAGTGGAGACATGCTAATTATGTCTCATGTCTGCACCGGGTCATACACCCCTAAAAACGTCCTAATCAGGTGCGAGGGAGAGAATCTAGTAGAACTTTCTACTTGGCATGATGGCTATATGCAACGTAATTGTTTAAGTTTAGAGGCACATATCCATTGTCAGAGAAGTAAATCTCCCTAAAAGAGTAGTAGGGGAAGCCCTGTTGCTGTTGCCACACTCTGTTGGGTCCGAGTGGAAGAAGGTGCGGAGACCGGGACCAGGTGAGTGCAGGACTACACTCCCCGGCGTCCCCTGCGGTCATTCTCCCGCCAGGAGGCGCCTACAAGATCTCCCCAGGGCTCCTGCAGCGCGGGACGCGCACGAGCAAAGCCCGGGCCGAGGGCGAGCCCATCTGCGCCCATCAGCGCCCGACAGAGGCCGGGCTGGGCAACCACTCTTTCGTGTTGAAGCCAACATGGGTAAGCGCAAATTGCCTTATTCAAGTGACTTGTTGAAAACGAAAGCAAAGGTTCCTCGTAATTGCGCCTCCATTATGTCCTATTTAACTACTGCTGTGGGTGCCATAACAACTGAAATCCATAACGTAGAAGCACAATTGGGTATGGGAGTGGAGACAGTAGTTAGCAATACCCCTCCACTGGCAGCCTCACCCAACATAACCTTATGAACTGAAGCTGTCATTGAATCTATAATGGGGGCTTGTGACTCTACTGGGGTCAGAGACATTTTGTTGAATACATGTCAGGAAACACAATCTGGAGTCGTTGCTAGCCTGGACATAAACCCATTTAAGGAGCCGGTTACAGCACCTATAAAGAAAAAGAGGAAGAAGGGTGCAAAGGCGGGACTGAATAACAAGGACCTGGTGACTCAGGAGGCGGCTATAAGTCATCCGACCATGGAGGAGCGGCTGCCTTGTCAGTCTGATACCACATCAAAGGCCATGGACTTAATTTTAACTCATATTGATACCCTCTTTGATACATTAAGAGTAGAGTTAATTAATTGCATGATATTTGGGGTAGACGGTATAATGAAGAAACTGTCATGTTTAGAAAGAAAATGAGAGGGTGCGGCAAGTCTTAAAGCTACCACCAGGGAGAATGGTGGGAATGTAAAATGTAGTAAATCACCTAGTATAAATAATACATTACATGTAGTCAAGGTGACAACCCAGGGGGGAGATTGTGCTAGTGCCTCCCATTCAGGATCCAGGCCTGGGAAGCCCTCCTCAGAAATCAAAACAAGTGATAGCCGGGAGGATAGTAAAGGGCTACCATGGAAGCCTGAAGTTAGGCTTATGGCAGGAACTGGCAATACACAAGGGGTGGCTAACCAAGTTAGGCTCCATTTACCACCGGAGGCTATGCCATTGGTAGCAGTTCTAACTGGGGTACCCCCTCTCAAGGAAAATGGTAGGGAAACACCTGAAGAACTTATCCGCAAAGTCAAATTTTGATGCACTACATACTCTGAAGGAGGCTTCGAAGCATCATCACACATTATAATGGCCACACGGGTTGGATGGGTTGGTCCTTGTGCTACACAAAAAGAGGGATATTGTGTTGTTATCAATTTTGATCAGAGAGAAGTAGTGGGTTGGCTCTTCCAGGGTAACAAATACTATGGCCGAGGGGTACTAGTGTATTTCTGTTGGGTTTCTTTTACCCGCCTAAAATAGCTGATCGGCCAAATAACCCAACTCCCCCTTTAAACCAGCAACTGGTAGCAGTTAGGAATAAGTTGGGTATTAGCTTTAAACCCAGTGGGGATTATCACCCTCAGACGAGGACGGGTGGGCATCCCACTGCTCTTTTAAATCTGGGGGATGACACAAGAGAAAGTGCAGCTAACAGCAGGTTAAAATTAGCAAATAGATTTTCCCCATTGAGTCGGTTGGATGGTAATGATTGACTGACTTTCGGCTTCCCTACAAATGGGCAGGAAGCTGATATACAGAGGGAGCACATAAATAACCTGACCCGTGGAAATGAGCTAAGTAGGGTAGGATTAGTCAAAATACTTAGTTGGAATATTGCAGGACTAAGAAATAAAATGAATGACTCCATATGGAATGACATATTAAGGGAGTATGATGTGATTGGGCTCCAAGAATCCTGGGAAACTGACAATATCCTCTGGCTGGATGGTTATGCAACTTACGCTGAACCAGCAAGGCCATCTATAGCTGGAAGACCGAAAGGTGGGCTAATAACACTGATCTCCCTGAAGGTCGCAGTAAACCATCGTGAATTGGATTCCGGGTCAGCAAACTGTTTAGCAGTTGAAATTATGCCTACTTATTCAAATAAGGTTTTAATCATTAATGTTTATAACTCATTTGATAGAACCTCTGCTATTGAGCACCTGTCCAGTTTTAAAAAATATTTGGAGTCCTATAAGGAGAAACAAGTCACTCCTTATTCGGTTATTATTTTAGGTGATTTTAATATACATTTATGTTTAAAGAGTTGCCATGTTGCCGATAGTTTAGGGCCTGGCAAGTACACGGAAATACATTTTGAAAACACACAGCAAGGGGAATTTTTAGAGGACACCCTAGCGGAGTTTGGTCTTTTATATCCAAATAATCTGGGTGGGAAGGTTGACATACCATCTTTTAAAGGAAGGGGAATGTACACAACCATCGATTATATCTTTATTAATACTGCCTTGGAAGCCTACGTTAAAGACTATACGGCTATGTGGTCACAGTTTAGTGATCACAATCCTATACATCTGATTTTGACAGGGGGAATAGGGCTCAATTTTGAGACTAATAGACGTGTCTCTAATCTAGCCATCAAATCAAAAGACCAGGGTCGTAGACTCAAATGGTGTAGGGTCATTCCGGACGAGTTCTGTAATGAGCTGGTCGCCAAAGTGGGTTTGGAGATAGAGTTTTGTCTTGATATTAGGATAAGGGACAACAAGACACTCACGGCTCATGCTGAAATATGTAATCAGGTGGCTAGAGCCCTAACATTTACCTGTAAGGAATTCCCAAATAGAGGGGAGAGGTGGTTTGACCATAAGTGTACTGACGCTCATCAGAAGTTGATGGTTGCCCTGAAAAACAAACCACAAGATACATTTCTGATAGCTATCCTCAGGAAAAATTATAAATTAGCGGTACATACCCGTAAGTCAGAAATTAAAAATGAGGCTTGGAATGAGTTACTTTCCACTGATGTAATTAGGAATAGTGCCAAGTTTTGGAATGTTGTTAACAAACCATTTTTTTCAAATAATAACAACAGTCCACTGGAATGTAATATTCCAGAAGAGGAGTGGCTTAATCATTTCAGACATATATATGGGGATCAGGGGGATCATAGACCCTCAAGTACACCATATGTAGTTGAGAACTACACTTTAGTGTTTACTGACAAGGAAGTAGCGGTGGCCATTGACCAGATGTCAAGCAATAAAGCACCTGGACCGGATGGTGTCCCGGTGGATCTTTTTAAAACTAATGTATTATTATGGTCCAACATACTAGCAAATGTTTTTAATACGCCTGTGAATTTGGCCTGCCACAATCTTGGTCCCAGTCAGTTATAGTTCTGGTCTTCAAAAGGGAAATAGAGGAGACCCACGATGTTATAGGCCAATTTCACTGATAGATTCTGCAGTGAAGGTTTTAGGAAGAGTCGTCCTTGGCAAACTCACTGACTGGTTTAATGACACTAATATCCTCTCAAATTTACAGTATGGGTTCAGGAAAGGGAGAGGGAGAGGAACCATGGACCAGTGTCTAAATTTGTTTTTATTGGCTGGGAAGTACACGATTGCCAAGAAAGGTTCACTCTATTTGGCATTCATGGACCTTTCCTCGGCGTTTGACCGAGTAAATAGATCCAAATTATGGCATTTGTTATCAAAATTAGGTTTGGATAAGAATATCGTAAACTTTCTGGCCGATTTGCATAAGGATCTTACAGCCGCAGTGAGATTTGACCAAAAAGGCAACCTTACACGAGGCATCCGCATTATTAAAGGAGTTAGACAGGGATGCATCTTAGCCCCACTTTTATTTACTTCCTATATTAACAACCTTGATTCAGTTTTAATGGGAGCGAGTAGGGACATCCCACGTGTGGGGGAGCGGTTAATCCCGGCTCTCCTATACGCGGACGATGCCGCCTTGATAGCTAGAACAGCAATTGGCCTACAGCATCTTTTAACTACCTTTGCCGATTTAATGAAGTCACTGGACCTTGATGTTAATTGCTCGAAATCTCACACAAGGACTTTGGGTCTTAAGCCTAGGAAACCCAAGACTCTTTTTTGTGAAGGTAACGTAATATCACGGATGACCTCGTTTACATATTTAGGAGTTTTATTTGATGAAAGGGGTACATGGGTACCACAAATGAAAGCAAAAAGAAATGTAATGGCCAGATATACCCTGGTTGTCCTTGACTTTGCACGCAGATTAGGGGCAAAGCCAATGCAAGCAATGCTAAATATATACAGGGCCAAATGCATCTCCATAGCAAGCTATGGCTCTGACCTCTGGGGATACAGAGATGTTAGGGATATACAAATAGTAGAAAATAAATTCCTAAGAAATTTGCTATCCGTGCCACAGTCAACATCTTCTTTTATAATCCACCAAGAAACCGGTCTAGGTTTTATATCAAACCTAATCGGCATGGCACCTTTACTCAAGTGGATAGGAATTTGGATAAACCCAGAGCTAGGGATGAACCGTGAAATTATTCGCGATTGCCTAGCACTTGATTATGCAAACAGTATCCCCTGGCTGAGCTAAGTGAAAAGGCTCGCCACTTATTTAGGAAGGCCAGAGTTGTTCACCTCTCCGGAAAAGCTGCTAAAGGCGGATTTGATTTGGGCTAAAAACACGTACCTGCAGGTGTCACAGATGGATAGAGAGGCCAGGGAACTGAAAAAGCCATTGGTACGGACACATCAATTGTTATCCACTTCATGTGCAATGGAACCCTATCTAAATATAGTAACTAATCAGCACCATCGTTTCCTTCTTGTGAGGTTTAGATTTAATCAATTACATCTACTTCTTGCAGAACCAAAGGGATGGAAAAAGATTGAGGACCTGGGTGTCTGTACGTGTGACAATTTTTCCACTCAGGACTCATTGCACTTTGTTTTATTCTGTGAGCACTTTATGCACATCCGGAACCAGTTCATTTTACCTATTTTAAGCGGCAAAGGTTTTTTACAGGCTAGACCTGCTTTTATATATTAGCAGATGCTGACTAATGTATGGGAAATTTTAAATATAGCTCGTTTTCTGACAGCAGCGGTCAGAATAAAGAAAAAGAGAGGGATCGCTATGAATTAGATCATTTTTAACTATGGTGAATTTTAATTATTATAATATGAATTGCTTTTTTGTAGATGATCTAGATGCATTTTTGTACCCTGTTGGTGTTTGTGTAATTGTAGTATATAATGTGTTTTATGTAGTATGCTTTTATGGTTTTATTTAACCGAATAAAGTGAATTTGACTGACTGAGTAGTAGGAGAAATCATAGTGTAGTAGGCGTAAGAGCTCTGGGTGCGAGAACTGTAAATTGACAGTATACTGTACATTATTAATAATATGGGTACCTGGATACTCAGGCAGTCTAACCTTTGAGACTGACTGCGTTCCATGGTATTTTGTCATTCAGACCTTGTGAGTGCGTGGACAGGTGGTACACCTATCTTTGCTCTTTTTCAAAAAGGAAGTTTTGAAGATCACCTTGTTGGGAGTCAAGCTGTTCAATAATCACCCACTGGAGGTCACTGGTGGTGGGTCCTATTTTAAGAAAGTGATCTGCCATCTTGGTGGCATTTCGCTTACATCTGATGTTACTGCGGTGTTCACAGATCCATGTTTTTTTCTTTCTGCTGGTCATCCCTATTTATCGTAGCTGGCAAGGGCATGTGATCATGTAGATGACGTTAATCGAGTTGCAATTTGTGTGTTTCTTTAACACCCAGGTCATGTCTCCTTCTAGGTTTAAGGTTTTGGTTTTATAAGTGAGGTGGTACACATTGCAATTACCACATGGATAATGTCCGGTTATGTTCAGTAGTCCCCACGTATTCAGTACTGTGGTTGATTGTTTGGACTTCTTTGGACGGGTTGAGACCAACTGATCTTTCAGACTTCTAGCTCTTTTAAAGGAAAAAAGGGACTTATCCCAATTGAAGTTGCCTGTGTGCAGGATACGCCAATGTTTGCTTATGATTTTTGTTACTTCTTTGGAGATGGTATTGTAGGTGGTAACGCAAGTAAGAGGTGGCTCGGTTTCCCTCCTTTGGTTGGCTTCCAAAAACACTGAGATCAAAACTAGAAAAAGAGCTTGAAACCAGAATAGATATGCATTAATCTGGTTTTGAGCTCTTTTTCTAGTTTTGATGATCTTTTCTGGGTAGTTCCGAATCATTAATTTGTCTGAGCAGTCCCTGGCCTGCGTGTGGAATTCCTCAGTTCTGCTGCAGTTTCTCCTTAGTCGTAAAAATTGACCATAAGGCAAGTTTTCTCTCAGGGTCATGGGATGAAAACTAACTTTGAAACTTCAGTAATGGGTTTTCGGCAGTTGGTTTGTAGTAGGTCGTTGTCTGTACATTGTTGTTATCATAGAAAATTATGACATCCAAGAAGGTGATTTCTGTGGTGCCTATGGTGTGCGTGAATTTGAGATTATTGTCACAGCTGTTGAGCCAGTCCAAGATTGCTTGAAGTTGTTTCCTGACCTTCCCGTATCAAAAGTACATCGTCAATGTACAGCTTCCAAACTTTTATCTTGGTCTTGAAGGTATTGTTGGTGTCCAAGATTAATCTTTTCTCGAAATCAACCACACAGAGCCCAGCCACACTAGGGGTTCATGTAGTCCTTGTCACCCTGGTTTAAGATCTCATTGAGTCTGACCCTCACAGACTTTCTGATCCTAGTCCCACTGGGCCAGGAATTCTTGGTCTTTTATATACATCAAGGTCATTCTGATCCAGGGTATGCTGTTCCTGCTAGCCCTAGTCCTTTCCAGTCATCCGGTCCTGAATCCGGTCCATTCGCTTCTGGCCTCTCGGTCCTCCTTAATATGTGCTCTGTGGTTTTGGCCCTTCTGTGTCTGATCCTTCTTTCCATTAGTGTCCTGGTACTAGTGCTCTTTGGTCTGTATACCTGGGTCTGCTACTCCTGGCCATGGTTGTCCTCATTCCTCTGATCCTGATTGGTGCACTGAGACCCTAATAACCCTCCTTGTTGTTATGGTTCAGGGCCTTCTGTTCCTACTACCACCTGGCCCTTCATTTCTTTCAGGCCCTTGCCCACTGGGTCTAGAACCCCCAGTTCCACATCCTCCTGGCCCTCCTGATCTTTCTCTCACTGGTTGCTGTACACCTCGTCCTATTTTTCTTGTCCTGTTCCTCCTCATTTATTTGTTCCTCGTCCCTCCTGGCATTGGTAACCCTGGTCCTCGTGGATTAGGTATCCCTGGGGCTGGTTCCTCTTGTTCTGTTCCTCGTGGCACTGGCTCTCCTAGCTCTCCTGGTGGTCCACCTTCTGGCACTTATTCTCCTACTGGTCATCACCCTTCTCCTACTGATCCTACTGCTTCTTTCCCCAGACCCCTCCACAGTCTCTAAGCTTGCCACTCTGTTTTTTTTTCTTGATTACAGATTTCTTTAACTGAGAAAGCACTTTCAAGGACAGAATTGAGGGCTCAGTAGAGATGTAACCTGGCCCACTTAAACACTGCTTAGCATGTTAAACATCAAAATTACCATTCCCAAAATAATCTACGTGGGTGACTAAAATGTCAGTATGGCTGAATGCCCACTTGTGACATGGGACCAATAAGCATCTATGCCTGAAACAAACTCTGCTGGCTAAGTAGTAATAAAACGTGTGTTTATTCAGCAGGCAGATGAGTGAACTACCATATGAATTACCTGTCTCCTGCTTTCATTTCCTCATTCCAAAGACGTTCCAATACTGAGTCTTACTCAATTTACCTACTGCAAGAGTTCCAAGGCACTGTGCCCCAAGCCCTAAGGGGCAGATTTACAAGAAACAGACTCATCTGTACAGATGCGTCAGTTTCCCTGCACCTCCATATGAAACCCTTGCTCCTCCAAGGATGCGTCGTATTTACAATACGGAGCACCATGGCGCAAGATTTGAGAGATGCGTCAGAATTCTGATGCATCTGTTGGTGCAAAAGTGATGCATTGCTGCAGTTGCTCATGAAAGTGATGCAACTCCAGCAATGCGCAACAACAGATAGGTGAGTCACATTTAAAAAGTCATGCGTCATTCCTTACTCCTGGTCTGAGCAGGCGTAGGGATTTTGACGTAGTGAAGGTGTAGAGTGACACAGTGAAATGTTGTAAATTTCACTGCGTCAGTTCTACATGGCTTTTTGTGTGGGAACGCCCACCCTGCATACATTATACCTGATGCAGGTATATTGTGGCGCAGGGATTTACAAGGTGACTCATCTCCCTAGATGCTTCACATTGTAAATTAGCCACAACGTGGCACATTGTTTACTCCACTGCTAAGTCACAAAAAGTGACGCAACAGCGGCGCAAAAGTGTTGCAAGGGGCTCGTAAATCTGCCCCTAATTTTATTCTGTAAGTGTCCCTCCCTGTGTGGCTCAGATACAACCTATCTGTCTGCATCTCTTTTGGCTGCTGCTTGATGACTGTTGCTCTGTTGCCAGGTTTAAAACACTAAGCAAACACAACCCCCTTAAAAACAACTAAAGTTGGCAAAAGGCCTTCCACAAGAAGCCTAAAAGAAGCCCAGCCCTCCAAAATCATCAAAAGGAGATCATGAACATTAAAAAAGCGATGTATTCGCATGAGTGAATAAAACATTTATGTAACATGCTTCAAAACCTTATTGTTTGCAGACAGCCAAATACTCCTAAACCACAGCACAAAATATGTGTGTGCCATACCCTGAAGCGCCTAAAAGTAACATGAATGTTTTTAATCAAAATTAATTTTACTGTTTTTTCATCTATAAACAACTTAGCTTAATCCATGCACTTACATTTGTACACACTATTGTACATTTGTATATGCCCTTACTTTCAAATGCTTCATACATGTTGGATCCCCATTACAAATGGCCACCACGCAACCATTGCCTGGAGTCCTTTTTTTTCTTCATGGCCAGCTAAATAAAGACCTCATTCACACTATTTATCTGGCCATCAGTTAAACTGTACATCATCTCTACAAGTTAGACTGTGGCCTGCTAAACAGCAGAGATCATGTACTATTTTGCAGGCCTCTGGACAAATAGCAGACATTATGTCGTATTTGGCTGGCAGCCACTTCATTTGTTTGATTGCCTGCAATATGGCCAATAGGAGGTTACAAGGACAGATTATTGTTATTTTAGAAGATAAAGATGTTGTTCTTTAGTTAAGCTTTGGCCACTTTTACACTGACATTGGTTGGGACTTGGAGTGCTGTGTCTCATGTCTCCAGGTATTTTTATGTTATACAGATTCTCATTCACAGCTTTGCGTGAACTGAAAATCCTCCAATTTCTGGAGAAAACTCTAAATATGGAGTACAAGCCACAGCCTGAATTGCCTTCCTAATAGACTTTATATTGCAGAAAAATCATTCTGTAGGTCCTATTACGGTTTCTACTACAGTTACCTCCAGGAATTGAAGGATTTGCAATTCTTCATAAACTCTAAATGAGGCTGTTAGTCTTTGGTAAGAAGAATACCAATAACTTAATTTTCTTATTAACTACGGAAATATAATCAACAAAAAAGTATTGATTTACACATCCATCCAGCATATGCAGGCGGAGGCCAGATCAGAAGACAATTCTGTTTTTAAAATGGTGTTGTCTATTGCCTAGTGTGGGCCCCTCTTCATTTTAAAACACATAAGCCCCCATAGCAGATAGCACAGAGCTTGTTACAACTGGATGAAATACTTTAGATATGACTGTACTGTGCAAACAAAGAACAATAATTGTTAAAGATCGCTTACTCTTCATCTCAGGGATCTGCTGTACATTAACTGTGTCTGTATGAAGGAAAGAAGAGAGAGGCAGTGAGCTCCCAGTTCTCATATAAGCATATCAGGGTATGTTTTTTTTTCATTAGCCATTGAGAAACTTGATGGTGAGAGTGTAAAAAAGGTAAATTAAAATTATATGTTAGTCCAAATTTCTCTATGTATCCCCACATGACTCATTCAGGTTTTCTGAATCCACATTTACACTTTGTGCGTCACGAGTCGGAGATAATGCCCAAATCAATCAATCAGTGCATTTATAAAGCGTACTACTTACCCGTGAGGGTCTCAAAGCGCTGGGGGGGGGGGGATGGTGCTGCTACTGCTCGATTAGCCAGGTCTTGAGAAGTCTCCTGAAGGCCAGCAGATCCTGGGTCTGTTGCAGGTGGATGAGGAGGGTGTTCCAGGTCTTGGCGGCGAGGTGGGAGAACGATCTGCCGCTGGTGGTTGCTCTTCGGATGCGGGGGATGGTGGCGAGGGCGAGGTCGGCGGAGCGGAGCTGGCGGTTCGGGGTGTAGAAGGTGAGACGTCTGTTGAGGTATGTTGGTCCGTTGTTGTGGAGAGCCTTGTGAGCGTGGGTGAGGAGCTTGAAGGTGATCCTCTTGTTGATGGGGAGCCAGTGCAGGTCTCTCAGGTGGGGTGTGGTGTGGCTGTGGCGGGGGATGTCGAGGATGAGGCGTGCAGAGGCGTTCTGTATTCGTTGTAGTCGTTTCAGGAGTTTGGTCAATGCTCCTGCGTAGAGTGCGTTGCCGTAGTCCAATCTGCTGCTGACGAGGGCCTGGGTGACCGTCCTTCTGGTTTCGGTGGGGATCCATCTGTAGATCTTGCTGAGCATGCGGAGGGTGTTGAAGCTAGAGGATGAGACGGCGTTGACTTGCTTGGTCATGGATAGCGATGCATCGAGGATGAACCCCAGGTTGCGTGCGTGGTCACACAAAAAAATTATTGATTCCTGCTTGGTCTATTTTTAGGTCTTGCCTGAGACAGCGAACCATTTTGTTAACTTAAAGGGGACATGGAGCCCCACCCAATGCCTACCATTTGTTGGCTTCATTGTGACTCATATTTGCTGGTTCTCGATTGGTCAGCATGTGCCAGTTTCCCTTTCTCTTCTTTTGTTTCTCCTTTGCGTGGAGCATGGACCAAGTGGTGACAGCCTTTTTTTAATATTGTACTTCCGCTGCTTGCATTGGGATTGAGGTTCTTTTTTTTCTTCTTCCCCTACCATCAATGTTATTGCTTGTTCCCCCATTCCCCATACCGCATTGTTGCTTTCCCATTGTTTTTTGCTCCCCTCCACCCACCTGTGTCATTACTTGCGCTGTCATTGTTGTTTCCTTCTTCCCCCCACAGTGTATCTTGCCCATTGTTTTTGCTTGTCCTATGCCCCTCCCGCCATCCTGTAGTGTTGCTTGTCCCTTCTTTGCTTGCCTTTTGTTGCTTGCACCATTTTTGTTGCAACCCGTTACACCGATCAGCACCTCTCTCCCACCCATATTTGCTTGCCCTGCGCCAGCCCCCGCTTCCCACCTTCCATCCATTGTTGCTTGCCCTGTCCTTTAGGCACCCCTACCGCCACAAACAACACATTGGCCAGGGCAAATAGCTCTAGCATATATGATACCTATTTGGCTTTATCAATGTGTTCTTTAGCCATGTTATACAGCAGCACAGCTGCTGTGCAGCATGGTTGAAAGTAAAAAAAACCAAAAAACTATAACATAGCCACTTTCAGCCATGGTGCAAAGCAGCCACGCTGCTGTACAACATGGCCAAAAAAAGAACACATTGAAAGAGCCAAAACTTGTTCCCCTAATGATGACCCTGTTATCTACTAGAGGGTTGAAGCATCACAGACATGCATGGCTACAATGAAGTTTCTTGAAACCAATTTAATGCAGAGGTCAATGGATTGAGTACTATGGACTTTATAAGCACAGCCGTCCCTTCATTTATCTTGTATAAAGTCTGGCACAGTTTTTCTGTTTGATCACTTCTTCAGGCAGTTATTTCTGATCACCAGCACCATGTGTTCACTCTTCATACTGAGCACATATCTATGTTGATAGATTTAATATATGTCTACTTCTCGTATGTTTACAAGATATAAACAATTTTCTTTAAAAAAAAATTCTTCACATTGCTTTTGCTGAATATGGTTGTTTAATTAATTTAATGCATATTGTGATATATTCAGTATGCCACCATACTTATTTTTGACTTTCTTTAAATGTTGTTGGACACCTATCTCCTCAGCCTGCTTTCACACAATCTGCATGCTTCGCAAAATCTTCAGAGAGCTCCCCATCAGCACAAGGAAAACTGTGACGCAGCCCTCATCACCAGCCAGCTTGACTACAGCAACGCACTCTATGCCACGACCACTATAGAACTCATACAAAGACTCCAGACAATTCATAACGCAGCAGCCAGACTAAGCCTCAAAGTGCCCAAGAGGACACACATCACCCAGTACCTAAAAGACCTCCAATGGCTCCTTGTCCTGAAGAGATGCCATTTCAAGCTCCTGACCCATGCCTATAAAGCCCTCCACAACCAAGGACAGCCCACATGAATCACCGGCTGATCTTCCCCCAACCTACAAGAAACCTTGCCCTCACTCAGACACCACGTATATGCCGCAGCCGCTCCAGGGGAAGCTCCTTCTTCCACCTCGCTTCCAAAGCCTGGAACACCCACCCCCTCCACCTCCGCACTGCACCCTCGCTGACCCTCTTCAGAAAGGGACTCAAGACCTGGCTCTTCAACTGCTACCTGCAGCACAGTGCCTGGATAACCTACTGAGTAATTAGCTGTGATATACAAATGCTACTTGATTGATTGATTGATTTATTGATTGATGCTGAATATATGCTCATGATGATCATGCAAAACCTCAACCTACTCACCTGGCTAAGTATCCACCTGACTCCTTCTTTGTTTTATGGCAATATCTGAATAACAGTATAGCCACCACCAAACACTTCCACATATAACCTTCCTCTAAAACTGACTCCAAGATAGCTAGTGATACATTCTCAAAGGAGGAAGCCAGTTTCATCATTGTGGTCTCCTCAAACCCCTGGCTGATCACTGTCCATTGTTCTACATGAGATAAGCCAATAAAGTACATAAACACTGCATCTCAGAGCTTTCAAAACAAATCCTGGTAATCTGTGGTTCTATATGACATTTGTTAGACCTATCAGCCATATGGTGGTCTTCCCCCAAACTTTTTGCCTTCACCCCCACTATTTTTGCTGATCTCGTTTTTGTTGGAAGTAGGACTTTAGGCACTTTAACACTGCTAAGCAGTGCTAAAGTGCATGTGCTCACTCCTTAAAACATAGTACTAATGGCTTATATCAAATTAGCATATTTAATTTACTTGTAAGTCCCCATTAAAGAGGCACTATCTGTGCCCAGTGCCTATAAATTAAATGCTACTAGTTGGCCTGCAGCACTGATTGTGCCAACTACATAAGTAGCACTTTAAACATGTCTCAGGCCTGCCATTGCAGCCTTCATGTGCGTTTTTAAACTACCATTTCGATTTGGCAAACTAACTCTTTTGCCAGGCCCAAACCTTCCTTTTTGATACATGTAAGTCACTCCTAGGGTAGGCCCCAGACAGCCCGTATGACAGAGTGCAATGTATTTAAGAAGTAGGCCATTTACTTTTAAGTTTTACATGTCCTATTAGTGAAAAAACACTCAAATATGTTGTTCACTAATGCAAGGCATACCTCTCCCATAGGATAACATTGGAGTTACCATATTAAATTTAATAAGCTGCCATGTCCAAATGGGAACAGGTAACAAGTTTATGTTTGGAGTCTTTAGAATTGTAATTAAACATCCTAGCTTATGGTGAGGTTGGATTTTAAATTACATTTTTGAAAATGCCAGTTTTAGAAAGATGGCATTTTTTCTGCCTTAGCCAATTAGGTCCTGTAGCCTGTCTCTGGGTCACATGGCTATATGTAGTTGACAGATGGGCTTTATGTATTCCTTCTATACAGCCACACTCAATAGAGAGGTTAGGTGTACCTGGATGGGCCACCACTGGCAGGTTGGGAGGGAGGAGCTCTGCACAGCCCTACTTACATTTGAATAGGCTGTGCCCTGCTGCCACACAAAGGGCTGCAGACCCACTGTAATTAGTCAGGAGCCCGTGCAGGGGAGGTAGGGCACCTGTGCACTTCAAAGGGAAGCCTCTAGAATCTTCTCACTGCTTCAAAGGTAAAACTGGGTATAAATATTGGACCTCAGACACCAACCCTTCAGTATACTTCTTATCCTGTGGATACTCTGCCAGGAAGAAGTACTGCTGCGCTGCTGAAAGGACTGCTACTCTGCTGGACTGCTGACCTAGAGGAACTACTGCCCTGCTGTGCTGACCTGCTCCCTGCATCCCTCTTACCTTGCTGAAAAGGACTGGACTTGCATCTCTTTAACCCAGAACCCACAGAGTGACTCCAAGGGCTAGTTGGCTGTCCTCCTGATCTGAAGCCTCAGGGGCACAACAGGCTTCCAAGAACCCTGCACCTGCATCTGGACTCTGCCATCTGTGAGTCTACCCTGACAAGAGGTGCCACCCCAGTCCAGGACCCTTGGATGTGGGCCTAAGGTGCTTTGCCAGCCTCGGTGGACTAAGCGGAACCAATGAATCTCCTCTGTTGCACGGCACAACCTTGAGCAAAATCGACACATTGCTGCTGCTGTGTGAATCGGACCCATCACAGAGACCCGCACCGCCTCAGCAGCCTCTTCGAAACTGCTGCTGCGCAATGGATCCTCGGTGTAGGCCCTCACATTCCTCATTGACAGCAGCCTTGACAGCAGCCTTGACAGCGACACCCAACTCCGCGGTGCAGCCTCGCAGCTCCTTGGAACCGACACATCGCCCTGACTGTGCAACGCATCCTCAATGGCAAAATTTGCATCGCAAGCTCTCATTGACGGGATCCTCGACAATGACATAGGACCTCACATCGAAGCCATGCCACCACTTTAAACCGACGCAACGCTTCAGCTGTGCAATGCATCTTCGACGCGGATCCTTGCAATGCTCCACAAACCAGAATTGAAGGTACTTGTTCAGCAGGCCTAACTGGGTCCCTGTAGCCAGTCTGCGCTCCATCGTGGTCGGCTTGAACTTGTCACTTTGTCCCGGTCCGGTGCAACCAGATATCCACAGTTGGCGCTTTGTTCTTTTTCAGTTCTACTAATTGGATTTTTGTCATTTTAGCCTAGTTTAAATAGAAAAGTCTCTATGCAAGGCATATCAGTCTCCTGCAGGTATCTTTTGAGACTTTTTAACGCAAGATACTAGCGTGGGTAAAAAGAAAAATTATGCAAAATTTCTCAACGCAAAATTGCGGATATTCCATGAATTACAAGTAACGAGAAATTGAGGAATTCCTTGAATTTTGCCAGCATAATGAAAATTTCCCCCAGGCTAAGGACCTGATTTAGATCTTGGCGGACGAGTTACTCCGTCACAACAGTGACGGATAGCCTGTCCGCCGAAATATAAATCCCATTATAACCTATGGGATTTACATTTTGGCAGACATATGGGATTTATATTTCGGCGGGTGGGATATCCGTCACCGTTGTGATGGAGTAACCCATCCGCCAAGATCTAAATCAGAAAACAAAGAGCAACAGGGGGTTGTGGCTCTAATCGGCAAGGCTGAGCCTACATTAATCAAGAGAACACACGAAATGCCAGTGCCGATGTGAAAATCACACTTCCTTTACCAAGCGCATTGACATCAAACAATGTCGCCAAACACTTCTTTTTCTATGTAATCTAATCAAGATTTAATCAATCAAAAAAATGTTTCTTATAAAAATTCAAAAAACAACAATTTTTTTATATATTAATAACAATAAACACAACTACTTACTCACACACCATCCCAAATCACCCATCTCCAAATTAAGATCTAAATCAGGCCCTTAGTTGTTTTTCTGGTATCTGTTCTTTTATCCAGCCTGTAGATGAATGTGAAAGAGTGCATGAACTTTTGGCTTAATCAGTGCTGGCTGAGATGTTGCTAGAGTATTTATTTTGCAGCATAAGCTTTTTTTGAATTATATGCTCACCTGATTCCAGGATTTAAAAGTGTACTATACTGCATCTTATAACGATGCTTTTGATCGCACGTTTATGAGTTCCTTTTTTATCACAAATCGCTTGCGTTTGGTAGTAAAACATAGGGGCTAATATGCAAGACCTTTGCGCCGCCTGTAGGTCACTTTTTCCTATATTAAAAGTGACGCACGGGCAGCGCAAGGGGCTTGTAAATCAGCCCCATATACTTTACTTTATTTACAAATTGTCAATGTTAGCGTCAAAGTATGGTTGTGGAACACAGCCGCTAGAATGCCTTTGCTCAATGTAGTGTTGAGTTTGGTTCCTGTTGATTATGGAGTTGGCTGGCGATTTTATAATTGCAATTTTATTTTTGCTCGAAAAAACTTTTTTTTAGTTGGTGTTTGTGTGGTGTCAGAGGAATAGTCACTCCCAGTAGATTCAATATCTTCCTCATTTATCAAAAGCTTGCATTTTCTGAGTCTTTTAAGTAGTACAACAAAGGGATTCCTTTGAAGTTTTAAGCTGTTTAAATTCTCATTTTAATAAGAAATTCCATCCTACCAGCTGGATTCCATAGCAAGGGAGAGAGTACATTGTTATGTTATCTGCCATCAAAGCTGATGCTTAACGGACAAATACCTGCCATTGAATGATTTAGCCCTGCAGTGTTTACACATGTGACTTATGCCACTTAGGGTTCTACTCCACAATGTCGCCCACCACTATATCATCAAGGTAAGTATAAAAATAGATGTTTAGGCTTAGTATTCTAACTCCACATCCATAACTGCCAAGTTTTCAGATTGCTCGCGTTTGACATTTCCATGTTACTAGTGTGCTTAAGTGTGACATTTTAACGTTGTATGTGTGAAACTTTCCCGTGAACAGAACAAAAGCAGTGATGTTAATGTATCGAGATGTCTGAAATTAGTAGAGAGATTTATAGAATATAAAACTCATTTGTCTGCCTTGCCTTCCCGGATTTTGGCAGTGTCAGCACACCTACAACCATCCTTTCATTCCCCTTTTTCACCTTCTGGGTTGGGCTGTAGGTGCTCCAGGCAGGGTCTCAAGACGCCTGGATCAATATCAGGCAGTTTCCTACCTTCTAACTAAACTCAAAAGCTCTCAAAAGTAAGGCTGAGCAGATTTAAATTTCCCTTGATTTGGAAAGGCAAGCTAACACTCACTGCAATGTGACCCAGTGTCAGGAATGCCAGATTGAAACATCACTAACCTTAAGGATCCAGCCAGCGGTGGAGATGTTATGAAGCCTGTCCAACCACTCCCGCTTGTGTTATCTACCAAGCGCAAAACACCCATTGGGCTCACCGGGCTTCAGCCCCCCCCCCCCGTCGTGTGTGTCAGCCAAGCTGAGACAGCTTCGCGGGCTGGCGACCCTCTAATTGCAGCCGCACCATGAGTACTTCACAGGTCTTTAAAAGACCATTTACTTGTTAATGAGGCTTTTGTTGTGTTTTCACCCCTTCTTAGAGCCACTCTTCCTATGGCTGGACGAATTAGCCCCCCAAATTCTTTTTAACCCCCCCCCCCCCGAAATTTGGCTCTAGTTGCCCGCCTGATATAGACCGCTATCCCAAGAGAAACCACACAGGGGAAAGGGGGAATGGGATAAAATAATAAAAGTGGCTGAAGATATCTGGAAAGCCTCGTCTGCAGTGTTCTCAATAGGATTAGGAATGTCTATCCTCCTGGTAGAGTCAACCTTGTGTGTGTTGCCCTGTATCAAAAAAGGCGATAGCAGTGTACAATCAGTCCCCTTCTATAATCTCATTCAACACGAATCATAAACACTCTTCCCCAATTGTAGTCAATACTCACAGCATACTCCTCATGCAGCTGCAGGAAGGCAAATCACATAAACAAAGTTCAGACTCCACTTTGTTTCAACTCAAAATTCAAAGGCAAAGTAAATGTATCCTGTAGATTAAACTTTGGAAAATCTTATGCAGTAAGGAGAACCAAAATCCCCTGTCTAAAGCCATATTGGGCCCCCGATAGTATGGTGTGTTGGTGGCACTAGCCCACCCTCCCAGTCAGGCCAAAAGGACCCTGCCCAAGACCTTGGGCTTGGACTCAATTAGGGAAATCGGGCTGTAGCACACCGTGTCATTTCTATCACTTTTGTTTGAAAATCAGGACCATGGTGGCCTCTTTCCAGGGTGGGGGGAGTGGGCCAACAATAGCGGCTCTAAAAATGTTAGTGAGCATTGGAGCTCAGAGGACAGGATTGCTTTTGAAAAGGTCCACTGGAACTCCATCTGGTCCGGGGGCTTTCTTACAGGTGCCTTGCTGAATCGCTGCCTCCACCTCCTTCACTGAGATAGATTGGCTAAACAAAATGGCCAGTTCCCTAACTTTCACCATTTCGGTGTCCATCTCTTAGTGGGCTATCACCTTGTCAGAGGGATTAAAAATACAGGTGAAGTATGTGACCCATGCAGTCCCTGGAATCAATCAGTTTTAGATAGAAGTCCTTCTGAGAACAACGGGTGATTAATGACATCCCAGAAGTTTTTCATTTCTCTCAGGCAGTCTGCCCCCAGTAGGATGGACCAGGATTTATTTCTGAGCTCATCCTTTCTGGCTCTGATTGTGGCTTTATATTTGTTCCGCGCAGCAATAATCACTTACCTATTTTTTGATGCAGTATTGAGGGCTTTTTTTTTAGCTGTTTATGGGCTTTTTTGCAGGTTCTATTGAATCACCGGGAAATGGGGGCGGGGGGTAGTGATAGGATGCTTAACTCTTAGCTCAATCGATATGGCTGAACACACATTCCCAAAGTCCTTGACTAGGGCGGCGGGTACCCTCTGGTGACAGGCACCTATTTATTAGCTAGAAATGTTCACTCACAATTTTTGCCTCAAAGATTTTCAAGTTAACCCTTTCCCATTTTATTCTGAGGCATTTATTTGGGTTATATGTGATGGGGCAGCAGGTGGCCCTGGCCACTGACCTGATCCTGGGTTTAAATGGGCTAGTAAGGGGTTGTGGTCGCTGGCACAGTTTGGAAATACCTTGAAATCAGTGACTTTCCAATTGTTATCGTTAGCTATTAGCATGAAATCAATAGTGCTAGGCTTATTCCTTCCCGTAAAAGTTGGATATTTGGTGGGTGTAACTTTCAAGTAATGAAACAAGAAGACTAAATCATTTCAGATTACAGTGTTATTCAGGGCATCCTCATAGTTGGAGTGCCTAAAATGTGTCACTGCCTGTCCTACCTTATTGTCCACACTGCAGACCCTTGAATTACTGAAGTCACAGATCAGGCAAATAAAATCCCCTGTTTGGGGAATGGAATGCACACCAATTTTACTTGACTTTTTAGAAATTATCTGTTAATTGTCCAAGATATGCGTGCAGCTTGATGGTAGTGCCTTGCCCAAATGGCACCAAAATTAACGAACACAAAGGGGTGGGGCGACATTTCGCCCCAATCAAACGCACTGCGAAATGTGCCACAATGGCAAGCAGTTAATCATCTTTTGCCGTTTATCTCATTACTTCAATTTTTTCATTCATGTACTCCTCTTAATTTCTCTTGAAATGTAGTCCCCACACAAAGTCATACGCCATTTTCCAAGTTTCTTAATGTTCAGACTGTGCCCCTCTGGACCTCTTGAAAGAACATGACCATTGCGAAGTTCATCAAAGGCAGTGTTTATTCAAATAAAACCCAATGCATTTCGGGCTATAAAAAGCCCTTCGTCGGGGGTCACTATAAATGCAATGAAAATAATAACCAATTAGTAATGACAATGCTTTGACATTTGACTCTATTTATCACCACGAGTTAATGCTCCCCTACCAACAGAATACACTGTGTATAACTGGAAATATTGCATTCACCGCATTCAACATTGCTACGACTTGTGCATTTCGCTGATTGAAGATATTGTGATAGAAGTTCACGATCACGATGTCCAGAGTGCCCAGACCTGGAAGCTGCAGCAGTTGGTACCAAGGGGAAGAGGCTAACGCCTTAACATTTACTTTGTTGCACTTGACGGATATCAGGACAGCCAGGCCACCCAGGATGTCATATTTACTACACCTGCTAAATACCATTGTTGACGGGTGTAGTGAATAACTCCTATTCCACGTTTTTGGCTTGGAAATAAGGCATAACATGCAGAATCGGATATTAATACACTGAATTCCCTTTGTTTTGTCTTTTTTTTTTCTGGGGCTTTTCACCCAATAAATTTCATCAGGTTTGACCTTCCAGAATCCTTCAGGGGAAAATTCGGAGGGTGTGATAACTATCACACAAGTTATATATCTGTTTCCTGTTCAAAGTCCTGTTTGCACAGGAATCAGAATGTAGCCCTAAATTCGTAATTGAGGTCTTTATGTGGAAAATGTATGTCCATGTGATGAAAATAAGCAGGTCTAAGAAGTAGTCTCCAATGTAAGATTTATGGCCTGATTACGAGTACCGAGGTCCTGGAACCGCCGTACTCACGGTGGCGGTCCGATTGCCGTATTACCATGACAGGGGTGGAACCACACAAGACCGCCACTTCTGCCAGGAACCAGGATCCTGCTGTGGCGGCTGTCTGAAAAGGGGTTGACTATGCTGGCGGTGCTGATGCCAGCACCGCTGAGCATATTACGACCTGTATTTTCCATGCGTATTTCATGGCGGGGACCCCGCCATGAAAGGGGGGGCAGAAATTAAGGTAAGGGGGCCCTTACAGCGCCCCTGGTTAGTGACCCTAGGGTCACCAGTAATTATAGGCCTATTTCTCTGCTCCCCGCTCCCGCTAAGGTTTTGGAATAATTAGCCCACCAGCAATTGGCAGCTTTCATTGAGTCCAATGGCCTTCTGCACGAATCCCAGTCCGGTTTCCGCCCGGGATTCAGTACAGAATCTGTCTTGATCGAGATGGCCGATTCCATACGCTGGGCGGTGGATGGAGGCTCCACGGCCATGCTGGTGCTTTTAGACCTGTCAGCAGCGTTTGACACGGTGTCCCATTCCTTCCTATTAGATCGCCTTAATGGTATAGGCATCCAGGGGACGGCGCTGAATTGGATTGCATCTTACCTCCACGGCCGAGAACAACAGGTCTTGACCCACCCTTTCACCTCTCCTGCTAAACCACTAAAATGGGGGGTGCCGCAGGGTTCGGCCCTGAGCCCGCTTCTTTTTAATGTCTACCTGACTCCCCTGGCGGAGCTCATCGCCAAAATGGGGATAAAGGTGACATCCTACGGGGATGACACCCAGATGCTGTTCACCTTCAGCGAAGTGTCAGCTTCCACCTTTGACCCTCTAAAGGAGTGCCTTAAAAACATCTCAGCTTGGATAAACCGCAACTTCTTAAAGCTAAATGCTGACAAGAGGGACGTCTTGTTTTTTAACCAAGCCATCCCCCCGCCGACGAATCTGTGGTGGCCAGCTGAATTGGGAGATGCTCCCACTCCGAAGGACTCTGTCAAGAACTTGGGAGTCAGATGGGACAAAGACCTGTCCCTCACCACCCACGTTCAATTGGTATCTGCGGCCTGCTTTGGCAAAATTAAAATCATCAAAAAATGTATTGATTTCTTGCCAGAGGCAGCTCGCAAAACCGTGGTCCATGCTTTAGTCACCTCCCACCTCGACTATGCTAATGGTCTGTACATGGGCATGCCGATTGGACTAATCCATAGACTACAGATTATTCAGAATGCGGCAGCTAGACTGGTCTGTAAGGTCCCGCTCCACCAACGTATCTCGCCCCACCTCAGGCAACTCCATTGGCTGCTGATAGCCAAACGTATTGAATTTAAGGCCCTTACGTTTGCCTTTCATGCGTACCAAGGGAAAGGGCCTAACTACCTGAGAAAGAGACTTCGCCCTTATCAACAGGACAGACCCCTAAGGTCTAACCACAAACGTTACCTCTCCACCCCCTGTTTTGCAAAGGCAAGAATGGGGGGCAGGACATTTGAGTTAGGGACCACCAAGTGCTGGAATAACCTCCCCTCCCACCTACACATGATGCAGTCCGAACAGGACTTCAGAAAGGCCCTGAAGACCTGGCTCTTTAGTCTAATAACTAGATATGCGCTCTCCACTACCTTGGGTACTGTCTATATAAGCGCCGGGACACCAAATCTGGAGTAGCTGCGCGCTTTATAAATGTCTTTATTATTATTATTATCTTGTAATACTGTTTTCCATGGAAACGATTGAGAGCTTGTAACAGTATATTGACAATCACCTAATAAATAGTCTTTAAACACAATTCAGATGAATTATTGGTTTGAAGACTAGCTCGTAATTTAGAAGACCTAACAATACCATGAAATATTATGAAAAGAATGTGAATTCAAGATTTAATCTCTGTGTTTACTAATCTAAGGCACAATGACTTAGACACAGGTAAGGGAAAAATTGTACTGCTGAAGTTGGTGTAAGTTCAGAGATGCACTAACCAGGTTGTCTATTTCTTTCCATACTAGTCTTAAATGCCATGTCCTCCCTCCCAACTTCCTTTTTTAAGGAGAAGCAAAAAACCTACACACTCGTGCTCCACGTGTGAGACAGGAGCACCACCTCACACATGGACCTGGGAAACTTGGTAGGGCTGATACTTTTTCTACCAAAAAGAAAAAGATATGAAAATGTTTCTTCACTTTCTAATCGGAGACCATGGACTCCAATAACTAATATTGGGGAGTTGGATGAAATTGTAATTTTGTCTTATTTTTTTACTTACTTTTCTGATGCTCAGACACATAAATGCAGTTCTCCACTCAAATGTTACACCATGTCAGTGAAAAGATGGTAAGGCAGAATGCGGTAAATAAAAAGGTGCATTCTCGAGAAATAGCATTTTTACTGCCAAATTATTAGACAGGGTGGTAGATTACTGTATCAGTCCCATAATTATATAGGCATCATGGTAACAGAAAGGTGTTCATTTGCTCTGTAAAATGGCATTTCTTTGCTAGCCTCGTTCTCACATGGATTCCACACCATTATTATGTTTAAAAGTGAAATGTAGGAATCTAGGGGCTATGCACCTGTTGATGAGCCGTCTGTGCAGTCCACATCTCAATCCCTCTACCTGGGATGTGGTGTTACGGCCAGAGCTGCCGACTTTGGAACTCAGAAGACTGGTGTGAGTCTCAGCGTCGGCTCAGCATCATGGTTTTTTTTTTTATTAGGATCCAGATGTTTCAATGTCATATATATATAACATACAGTGAACTTTCATCATAAATTATAGATAAGAGTCTTCAATACAGATATAATTTCATATTATAGAAGTACAATAAATACAACATACATACAATAAATACACAGAGTATCACATCTTATGATAAAAACTATCATTATAAATGCAGTTGACTTAAAACCAGATAAGAGGAAAAAAAGAGAAAAAAGGAGAGCGGGGTAATTCATATAGTGGCTGCAATAGGGTGAGGGGGAAAAGCTTAACTTATTTGATCATTCCTCTTTTCGACTGAAAATATTGTCCCCAGAGTTTCTCAAATTTCCTAACTCCCCCGGTTCGTATTGCATATAGCTGTTCACTTGTTCTAACTCATCTCATTTTTTGTAGCCAATCCTTCATTCAATCCTGTGTTCGCCAATTTTGTAGTAAGAGGGATCGAGCTACAGCTGTTGCAATATATACTAACTTTACCCTCTTGTTAGACAGGCCCAGTCCCGGGTCATACCCCAAGACTCTAAGCCAAGTAGTTGGGGCCAAATTAACCTTCCCCACATCTACAAGATACTGAAATATTTCAGTCCAGAATCCCTGTATGGATGAGCAGTCGCTGATCACATTCGTCCAGTTTGCTGGAGAGTGCCTTATACACCGGAGACAGTTACCTGGGAGAGCGGGGTTAATGTATGTTAAAAAGGCTGGGGTTCTATATAAAAGCCATTTAGAAAAGAAAAGCATCCGTCACCAATTGGCCCCCCTTAAACCACTAAAATGTAATGTATTGACTTCTTTCCACATTTTGTCTTTTATTTCAAGGCTTTCATATTCGTCCCATTTGTTTATCACTTTTTGGGTGGATACCAGGTCCTTACACACTAAAAGCATTCTCTTCCATTCCCCTGGCCTTTTCAAAGCCCCATCACTACTTATAGCAAACGCCACCTCCTTGGTGCTAAGGATCTGGCCCAAATCCAAATTCAATAGAACTTTATTAAGTATTCTAAATGACCCCAAAAGTAGAAACTCATCTTGGATACACTGTCTTACTCCCCCTAAGTTTTGTCATCTCTCTCCCCTGGGGAAATCCGATATTTTCCAATATCCGACTTTACCCTACCTTTGAACAATTTCGGGTGAAAGCTCTCCCCCTGGTCCTATATCAACCACAGCCAGGTATGTCACCACATTGATCTGAGGAATGGAATATCTCCTATATAGATTCCCACGTTTCCGGAAGAGCCACTTCAGGCTCTTATTGCGTACTCTTTTGGGTAGTTTAGTTATCTTTAATGCGTCTCGAATATTGAACTCCTTAAAAATCAACTGCATAAAGTTATTTACAAAAAGACCCCAGAGTAACTTTGTATTGAATCTAGACAAATATTGTGCAAAATAGGCAGAGTAATAATATCTAAGATTGGGGAGCGCCAACCCTCCCTTCTCCCGTGATTCATTTAAAGTGCTAAGTGCAATTCGACGTGATTTTTTTGCCAGATAAAAGATGAGAACATGGACTCAGCAGCTTTAAAAAAAGAGGTAGTTAATACACACGGAATAGCTGAGAGTAAGAAGTTAAATAAAGGGAGGACCAACATTTTGATTAGGAGACTCTCCCTAGAATAGTCAAAGGAGGGAGATCCACCGGGAGAATAAGTGTTGTACCTTTATAAGAAGAAGAGAAAAATTAAGGTCATACAAATCCTCAATTTTATAAGAGAACCTTATACCTAGATATCGCTTTGGTTGGGAGAAAACACAAACAGTCATATCTGGAAGTAGGACCTCGGGAGTGCACCTGCAGAGTATTATTTCTGTCTTCCTCTTATTAATTCTATACCCCCCTAGTGTCTCATATTGAGCAAAGATCTCAAAAAGCATTTCCTGAGTCTCCTTCCGACTATCTACAATTAGCATGATGTCATCAGCATATAATTTTATCTTATCCATTTGTGGGAGAGGAGGTTGGATACTCTTATTTGCTCGAATTGCTCTAGCTAGAGGCTCAATAAATAAGGCAAAAAGAATAGGGGTCAGTGGGCACCCCTGCCTTGTGCCACTAAGTACCTTTATTTGCCCCACTTCTGCTGAGTTGATGATAACACCAGCTTCATGTGATTCTGGGCAAATCACTTAATCCCCATGCCTATAAACAATACATGTGAATTTGTGTAATGTAACTAGTAGTCATGTAAAACCCTCCACTACCCTTGGGTCCAGTTTGTGCGATATTTTACAAACTGCAGAAGAATGCACTAAGAGGTAAAAACAAAGACTTTTCATAAGGAAAGACTTGTACAGAGTGAAACTAGAAAACCTGGCTTCCCCGCCTAAATTTTGTGATGTTTGTCAACTATTTTATTCACCAAAACTCCTTTTTCTTTATTATTGTGTATGAAAGCAATTTTGAGTATGTGAGTTCAGACTACCAGTTGTACAAAACTATCACTTTTAATAAATACTTCTTGTTAGAAATGGGGGTCTCTAGTTGGCAGAGGTAGGTACCTTTGACCAAGTAGGGGCCCTTGCTTCTAGTCAGGGTAAGGGGGCTACACTCCTAAAATAACCCCTGCTCACCCCCTTGGTAGCTTGGCACGAGCAGGCAGGCTTATCTCAGAGGCAGTGTGTAAAGCATTTGTGAACACATACAGTAATACAGTGAAAACACTACAAATGGACACCACACCAGTTTAGAAAAATAAGTAATCTTTATCTAGACTTAACACAAGACCAAACGACAATAATCCACAATACAGTATTCAAAAATATGACTTTCAAATGGTAGAAATAGCTTAGTTCAATGTAGATGGTAAATGCAACACTTTACTCTCAAAGTACCTTGGATGCGGAGCGCAATATAAACAAAAGGGTCGCAGGGAAGGCGATGCATCAGTTCCTTACTTCGGGGGAGGCGGCGCACCTGTTCCTTACTGCAGCGCAGGGGAGGCGATGCGTCTGTTCCTTACCGGAGAGGAGTGAAGAGTCTGTTTCTTACTGCGTCCCGGTTACGATGCGACAAGATGGTGCCGCGATGCGATGATCCGGTGCGATGCGACAAAATGGCGTCTTTGCTGCGATGCGACAACTTGGATGCGATGCGTGCACGCCCGACGGCCGTGCGGCGAAATCGGTGGTTTCTTGAGCCGCGACAGGCCCTGCGACGCGCTTCTCTGGTGATGCGATGGCAACATCTGCGGCAGCGGCACGCTTCTCCGGCGATGTGACGCGCTTCTTTGGTGATGCGACGGCAAACAGCTGCGGCGGCAACACGCTTCTTCGGCGATGCGACGGCAACAGCTGCGGTGGCGACCCTCTTCTTCCTCGTTGCGTTGCGCTTCCAGCTCCCAGCGACACACAGTCTCTAGAGGGCCCAAAACAACAGCAGGCACCTCTCTGCAGGTAGAATTCCCAGCAAGGAAATTCAGGGGGGGGCTGGGGGTGAAGTCTTTGTGTCCCTGAGACATCAGAACAGGAGGCAAGCTCAGCTTCAAGCCCTTGGAGATCTTCCTCAAGATGATTAAAGTACATACAAAGTTCCTTTTCTCCTTTCCTTGGCAATAAGTAACCACTGCAGGCCAACCCCAAACAGTCACCAGCGCAGGGGCAGTCTCCTCCTTCAGCTTCCTTAGTTTCTCTCCTTGGTAAAGGTTTGTCTTGATTCCCAGAAGTGATCTAAAGTTCTGGGGTCTGGGTCCCAATATTTATACTCCAAAATCCTTTGTTCTCTGAAGGCAGAGAGGGTCTGTACCCAGCCCAAACGAGTTC
Organism: Calotriton arnoldi; assembly: GCA_963921515.1. Taxonomy (NCBI): domain Eukaryota; kingdom Metazoa; phylum Chordata; class Amphibia; order Caudata; family Salamandridae; genus Calotriton; species Calotriton arnoldi. The sequence continues at coordinate 893,182 of CAWUFW010007611.1, forward strand.
TGTCCTCCCTGGTGCAGCTTCCTGGCAGGAGGAGGAGACAGCATTGTTGAAAGAAGACCTGGCCCAGGTAGCTGAAAAGAAATCTCCTCCCCCCTACTCTATTCGATGTAGGCTCAGGCAAGTGAAAGGAAATATCCTCCCCCTACTCTCTATTCTATGTAGGCTCAGGCAAGTGAGAGGAAATCTCCTCCCCCTACTCTCTATTCAGCCCAGGTCCTATTCAGCCCAGCCCTGACTCATCAGACTGCTGGAGCCAAAGCCCTCCCCAGCCCCCTGTCACTCACAAACCAGACATGTAATACACAAACCTAGCAGATGCATACTGGATGGTTAGGCAAGAAAATACCTACTTTCTAAAAGTGGTATTTTCAAACAAAGAATGTAAAAATCACCCACACTAAAAGATGTATTTTAACATTCTGAGTTCAGGCATACTAAACTTTATTTTTCTATCTTGTTCCTAGGGTCAGTTATGTTTATAAGATGTTATAATCAAACTGCCCATTCTGGCCTATGGGAACAGATAGCCTTGCAATAGTGAAAAACGAAATTGGCAGTATTTCACTATCAGGACATGCCACACACACCAGGGCATGTCCTACCTTTCACATACAATGCACCCTGCCCACAGGGTTACCTTGGGCCTACATTAAGAGTGACTAACATGCAGAAAAGGGAAGGTTTAGGGACTGGCAAGTGTGTGCACTTGCCAAGTCGACATGGCAGTCCCAGACTACACACAGGCTCTGCAATGGCAGGCCTGAGCCATATTTTACAAGCTGCTTCTGTGGGTGGCACAATCAGTGCTGCAAGCCCACCAGCAGCATTTGATTTACAGGCCCTGGGCACTCATGGTGCACTGTACTAGGGTCTGACAAGTAAATCAAATAAGCCAATCATGGAGTCACTAATCCATTACAACAATTTACAATAGGGAGCACTTGCACTTTGGCACTAAACAGCAATGGCAAAGTGCCCAAAGCATCTAGACCAGCAAAAACATAGCAAAAACATAGGAGGCAACAGTGAAAAATGGAAGCGAGACCCACGCCAACGGTGCCAGGTCTAACACTTCTCAGTGTAGTGCTATAATGTGCCCCTTCAATATCAAAGCTTTCACATGTTAAAGAAATACACTTTTTTCAAGTTTGAAGAGACTTTATAATACATTTTGTGGTTTGTTGTCTGATTTACAAAATGAAGAGTTTCAGTACTCAGCTCATGTACAGGCTCTAAGATCCAAGCAGGCCCTTGGCTCAGTTCTGGCTCTGCTCTCCATGTTCATTTGTTGGCTCACCCATCTCTAATATGCATGCACACAAATATGCATGTGCATTAATAGAAAGGCTGATAGAACAGTCTTTGATAACACCAAGTCAGAATGCAACATTTTGTTTCTTTTATTTTCATTTAAAAAGAGTTGCATTATATGGATTGCCTCACAGCACTGATAAAATAAAATAAATGGCTAAGAATTATAGAATTACATTTTATTGCCATACACGTTTTGTTATATTTCTTTGAGAAGGCAAAACTCCTATGTACCCCTGCTCGCATTCTTTATTGTGGTGTGACCTGCTGATTTCACACACAACATTTAGCCTGCGTTCGTGTTTTTCTTTTTAAATGCAGATATCTCGACTAAGCAGAAAGATCATGGGCTGAGGGCAAACAGGGGTCCATTCAAAGAGACAATGAAGGGTGGATGAGCTGTAAATGTCCTCTAGATGATGGGTCATATTAGCCACGTAGGTGTGATTGTATTTGGCGCCTTAACTGCCAGGCTCAGCCCAGTCCACGTAAGCTGACAGGTGGGGTCAAAACCCTCACAGCCCAATAGGTGTTGCGCGTCTTTACAGCATATGCGTGGCTAATTCCGCTAGTCACATGCAAACGTGTATTCCCTCCTACCTCTTCACCGCCTTGCGAAACCGCCCCTTTCCCAAATCGCCACAGAATGGCATAGGTCAGTGAGGCTTGCTGATCCCACCCCACACTGTGACGTGTTAGGAAAGGGCCATACTTTCTGATCGACGAAGAGCTTTGGGCATCAGAAGGCTTAAGAATAAGGCCTTCATCTGCATTCAATCAGTGAGGGTGCAGTGCTGCACAGGGGGAAGTTACCCTACAGCCCTGGCAGACCAGATACAACAGGGCTGAAAGCAAATCAGCCCTGCAAATCTTGTGATGGCTGGCACATGCGATCAAGCACATGTGCCAATGAAAAGTGCAATGATTCTGCCTAACTCTCTCTCAGAGCGAGGGTCACAATAAACAAGCATTTGCAATGCAATCGGTCTCGCCATTGGGACCTTATATGTATTTAGCTATGCAGCACATTATCCTGGGTGCTGAAACATCTACTGTTCTTTAACATGGAGGTAAAGTAAGCACCAAACTGCGTGACATGCCAGGTATGGGAACACATGGAGAGAAATATTGCCTTTCAGCGGGAAATGGTATAGTCCAAAGCTCTGTTTTTAATATAGAATCAGGGCCTTTGGTGGTCATATCACTGAAAATATACAAAATAGAACATTATTCAGCACCCTCATAGATAAATGCAATTGGCCATAATGCAATGGATAAGTTTAACAATCACAAAAAAAATAATTAGACACAACTTCACATTTAGCACCAATTCAAAAAGGTCAATGATATCTTTTCTCGAAATATAAATAAGCGCAAGAGTCCATCAATTTGTATTCAACTTGTCGGTTTATTAATTTGGTACTCCCAGCAAGGATTCTGCCAACACGTGTTTCGTCTAACATAGACTTTTTCAAGGCGATTCCAAATAAGAAGTCTAGACGTTCCTGACGTGTGTTTTCCGCCGCAACGTCTTAAGATAATACTCGTAAGCAAAATGTCAAAAAGGAATTTTTATGCCCGATGGTAATCATTCCGCATCCCTGTATGTCGTCCAAGTCTCAATGACCAATCTGCGATGTCTCAGATAAACCAGTGTTGCGTCGTTCACAAGAATATGTATATAATTCTGGGGTACTGTTGGCGCATAGTGTAAAGCAAATTATAACAACAGGAGAGAGAGGGAAAATGAAGGAATCCCTCTTGGTCCCCCTAATAAATATCAAAAAACAACGGAAGAGTGAGGCCAAACAATGGACAGGGAAGGAAAGCCAACACGAGGAAACACTCTTGTTTAAAAAGAACCCTCACTCACCAACCTAGTTGGTGACATGCTTCATCATTGGGTCCCCACCAGAGAGGCCGAGTGCCTCTCTGGTGTGCTACCACGCCTGGTTACAGTGGAGCTGGTTTTTTTGTGGTACGTATGTGTGATTGTGAAAATAGTGAGTTTAAAAGGTGCCTCGGTTTACTCCCCAAAACGTTTAATGGTGGAAAACCAGGCAACAGTAAAAACAAGTGAGTTGGATGTGATATATCTGGCTAAATTGACCAGACGCATCCAATTTGTGCTACAAGTGGTCAACATGTTTCTGCTTCAAAGTGCTATTTACGAAGCTTTCATCAGGACCAACCCACCACGGTGGTATGCGCACGCTAAGGCGCACCCTAACCTGTGGGGGGTATATCGAACAAACTCACGGTTTATCCGATGAAGCCTTCAGGATTTCCGAAAGCCGTTTAGGATCTGTAAAAATAATCAAACATGAAAAAAAACACAACAATTCGCAGAGAGTATTTCATTGCTCGTGTGTTTGAGCAACCTCATTGTCTTGGTGCCTCATGCTGTTGTCGTTGTGCTCTCCATAATGTGGTACATGCCGCTAAAAACCTCATCTGCGGACTCTCTGTCAGTGGCAACTAAACACTAACACAACCTGCCAAACAGGTGCATGCTAAATGTGCTCATTCACCGTATGGCTGAAAAAAACAGTGGCGCGCTTCTTGATCATGTACGCTAATCGCCGGCATTGCTGGGATTTGTTAGTTAGGAGAAAAAACATGACTCTACTGTCAGGACGCGAGAGTAGTAAAAACTCACGTTCACAGTATGGTGGCGATTGTGGAGGCAAGCATTATAGCATTATTTAAAACATGGAAAAACAAGGGCTTATGTGAAGTAAAAGTAGACTTCACAACATGGGTCCCGGTGGGGGGCGCCTGAACTCAAGTCAGACCCTGTGTGAATAACGAAAGAAAAGTGAGTACGAAGCGCACTCGCTCAGGCGAACAAAGCGGCCACTTCAACTGTGATTTTTTCCTGAAACCTCAGATTCAGAAGACTACCACCTACCTTAAAGACACCAAGAGCCTTTTAGCTTTGCTCCAAGACCTCAATGTTGACAACGAGTCCACCTTTTTGGTCTTGTTGGACATCGAGAGCCTTTACACCGGCATCCCTCAGGATGAGACCATCAGGGTCCTCAGTGAGGCTTTGGATGCAGCACCCTGGGATTTCCACACACCCAGAAGTTTCATCATCAACTGTGCAACGTTAGCACTGAAGAGGAGTTCCTTCGAGTACAGGGGTGGCCTGTACCTCCAGTCCACAGGGACTTCAATGGGCAGTACTTTCGCCCCTAGCGTAGCCGGGTTGTACGTTTATGACTTCGAATGCAAGTACATACTATAGGCGGATAATCCTTACATGTCCTTTGTGTCATTTTCGAAGAGGTACATAGACGACGTGCTTGTCATCTGGCAAGGACCAGAGACCACGCTTCTGGAGTTCTTTAACTGGATCAACACCTGTGACCCTAATTTGAGATTTACCCACTCTTACCACAGAGAAGAGATGATCTTCCTGGACGTGGTCATAAGAAAAGCGGGAGACCGACTGCTTACCAAAACCCACTATAAACCAACAGCTAAGAATAACTTGCTGCATTTTTCCAGCTTCCACCCAAGACCACTGAGAGAGAATCTTCCATTTGGCCAATACCTCCGCTTGAGGCGTAATTGCAGCAAAGTGGAGGATTTTCACTTCCAAGCCAAGGAACTGGCAACTAAACTCCGGAAACATGGGTACCCTGAGAAAATCCTATCCAGATGCTCCAAGAGGGCAAGGAACCAGCCAAGGGAAGCCCTCCTGGAAGACACCCCCAGACACACTGAAGACATACCACTTACGTGTGTTACCACGTATAGCGTTGCCTCAAATGCAATCAGCAAATCTATCAGGAAGCATTGGCGGATCCTTGAGAGCAAAAACATCAAATGGGAAAAGACACTATTTTCGTTCAGGAAAGCAAGAAGCATTAAGGACACGTTGGTACACACTAGCCCTAGAAGGTCTGGAACTGATGAGGAAACGAGGGTACTCAGTGCTTGGGGTCTCCCCAAAGTCACAGGACACTACCCATGTGGCTCATGTAGAGTATGCCACCTGACCACTGCTACAAAAACTCTGAATTTGGAAATTGACAAAACATGGACACAGCGCGCCCACACGAACTGTAATTCCAAAAACGTGGTGTATCTGATTACATGCCCTTGCGGCTCCAGATACGTTGGGATGACGACACGAAAAATTAAACAGCGGGTGTGTGAACATCGCAGTTGTCGTAAGAGCACCACCAAACTCACGGAACATTTTCTGCAGTTTAATCACACCACCAATGACATACGCTGGATCGTAATTGAACAAATCAAACAAGGTGATAAATCATCACAAGTCTTGTTCGAGAAGGAGCAGCGTTGGATTTTCAGACTTTCAACACATCTGCAGGGGTGGAATGACAATATTCCCTGGGGCTCAGTCATGAGACGCTAACTACCCATTGAACCACCTGGTATCTGTACCTTTCTTTCCCCCCCCCTTAATTTAGTGTTTCTTCATACACTAAAACCCTTAATGCAGAACAACATAGCCGGGGTTCTATCATTTACATCACAACACTACTTATTGTTCCTTTGAGTCTGTCCCAGGGGTGGTTTTTGGTCTATCGTTACAGTAGTGACACCCCTGTTATAACGGCCCTCTCCTCCATTATTCACATTAGAATGGTATCAGAGAGGACTTTCTACCTAACACCAGGGCTCAAATTTCCAAAATTGTTTTTGTGAAATTTCGCAACATAGCTGAGGTTTCAGCGTTTGTCCATCACTGTCTGCGGTTTGAGTTTTGTCAGACACTTAACTAATGAGAAGTCGCTGGGACAATAATGTGTGTTCACGACCTTTTGCGCATAAAGTTTTGTTTGTACAACAGATGAGATTAGTGAGGTTAGCGGTTCAGTTTCACATACATTACCCTGACTTGACACAACAGTTCACGCTCCCGACAAGCGCCTGCGCGTAGAACTTTGCTGTTACTAATCAGATACATTCGGTGGTGAGCGGTCTAGTTCCCGTCCGCTACACCATCACGTGACTCTGTGCGTCACACGCCCCACTAACCTGAATTGTCTTCCGGTATATTTACCAAGTGATACGGACCCTGGGATAACATTCGGGTCCACGGCGGGTAACCAGTAGGTGCCGAGCGGGCGCGTACCTTGAGAGATGTAAGTAGCTTGGGTCCCATTGAAGTGGCCGCTTTGTTCGCCTGAGCGAGTGCGCTTCGTACTCACTTTTCTTTCGTTATTCACAGGGTCTGACTTGAGTTCAGGCACCCCCCACGGGACCCATGTTGTGAAGTCTACTTTTACTTCATGAAAGCCCTTGTTTTTCCATGTTTTAAATCATGCTATAATGCTTGCCTACACAATCGCCACCATACTGTGAACGTGAGTTTTTACTACTCTCGCGTCCTGACAGTAGAGTCATGTTTTTTCTCTTAACTAACAAATCCCAGCAATGCCGGCGATTAGCGTGCATGATAAAGAAGCGCGCCACTGTTTTTTTCAGCCATACGGTGAATGAGCACATTTAGCATGCACCTGTTTGGCATGTTGTGTTAGTGTTTAGTTGCCACTGACAGAGAGTCCGCAGATGAGGTTTTTAGCGGTACATTATGGAGAGCACAACGACAACAGCATGAGGCACCAAGACAATGAGGTTGCTCAAACACACGAGCAATGAAATACTCTCTGCAAATTGTTGTGTTTATTTTCATGTTTGATTATTTTTACAGATCTTAAACGGCTTTCGGAAATCCTGAAGGCTTAATCGGATAAACCGTGAGTTTGTTCGATATACCCCCCACAGGTTAGGGTGCGCCTTAGCGTGCGCATACCGCCGTGGTGGGTTGGTCCTGATGAAAGCTTCGCAAATAGCACTTTGAAGCAGAAACATGTTGACCACTTGTAGCACAAATTGGATGCGTCTGGTCAATTTAGCCAGATAGATCACATCCAACTCACTTGTTTTTACTGTTGCCTGGTTTTCCACCATTAAACGTTTTGGGGAGTAAACCGAGGCACCTTTTAAACTCACTATTTTCACAATCACACATACGTACCACAAAAAAACAGCTCCGCTGTAACCAGGCGTCGGAGCACACCAGAGAGGCACTCGGCCTGGGGACCCAATGATGAAGCATGTCACCAACTAGGTTGGTGAGTGAGGGTTCTTTTTAAACAAGAGTGTTTCCTCGTGTTGGCTTTCCTTCCCTGTCCATTGTTTGGCCTCACTCTTCCGTTGTTTTTTTATATTTATTAGGGGGACCAAGAGTGATTCCTTCATTTTCCCTCTCCTGTTGTTATAATTTGATTTAGGCAGCGAACAGCTGTGAGAGACTACTATTCTAAATAGTGAACCTCTGACTACCTTGTTTTGGCAGCAGCATGGAAAACCTAGGGCTTACATACTCCAAAGAGGAGGTGGATGCCCCTCTGGCAGACGCCTCCATTTTTTCAGATCCCTCTATAGCGCAGACAATATCACAGAGTAATGAATGGGACAAACTAACAGACCAGAAACGGAACCGTATCCGAACCATCTTACATGGTACAATACTGACAGAATACTTGCGTAACAACGTGGCACCCAAGGGTTTATTGGTCACGAATGCCCCCCGAATCTTCCTGGAAGATGCAGTATTTAGGAAAGAGTGGGCCCAGATCGCATGGCACTGTACCCGCGACTGGTTAGTGCTTATTATTAAGACAGCCTTAAGACTATCTGAGGCAATGATGGTGGAAATCCAGCTTACCGAAACTAATTTTAGAACAACATTGACGGGGTATAAAAGAAAGTTGGAGGAACTTAATAAGGAGATAAATGAATATAAGGAGAACCTCACCCAGTCTAAGGCCGTAAAGTTTCAGAACGATTTGAAACGTTTCTCGTATATGAAGACATACCCCTATGCCAACCCTGACTACACGCCACCACCCAGGAACACAAACAGCTCCGATGTGTCCGATGATGATGCATCCACTACAAGTGGGTCAAGCGGAGATAGTTACAGACCAAGACAACGGGGTAGGGGTAGAAATAGACGACAACAATACCCGCAATACCCACAGATGTGGCCTTCCTATCCTGCACTGGGGGAAGGTGGTTTTCACAACCCTTTCCAACCCCCACAATTTCCAGCGATGGGCTGGAACCCCAATTACATGCCACATCCCGCACACCCACAAAATATGTACCGACCGCTTTTTTTAGAGAGGGGCCGGAGAGGCCGCTGGAAAAGAAGGGGACAAAATCAGGTCCATTGGGAACAAGAGGAGGCGGTGGGGGACAACACACGGAGCAAGTCGCAGGAACAGCAAGCAGGACCCAGCAACCTGAGAGCTTAGTTGTGAATCTCTCTTCAGTTACTCTCTCTGACACTGAGAATGCAGTCCTGGAAAAGGGACTTGGTTTCGTGCCCACAGCACGTTTGGACCATTTCAGACTACACTGTGAACCAGCGGAGTCCTTCCGTAAGCTGAAACTTAAATCATTCTTTGAGAAACAAACAACCAGTGATGCTCCCACACCCACTAGCGACACCGGGTTTCGACTGAAATCTACATTCACCCCTCTGCCACATACTGTTCCACTAGAAATCACTGCATTTGAACAGGCAGTGTTCAATGATGTTGAAGCCTTCCAATAGACGGGAGTCTTTAAGAACATGAGCTCCAATGAATTCCAAGCTCTACAATCTCTACAGTCCAATACCTCCATCATCATCAAATCTGCTGATAAAGGGGGTGGTGTGGTCATCCAGGACGCAGCCGATTACGATAAGGAATGCAGACGCCTATTAGGTGATCGAGGCAACTACACCCCTTTGCCAGCGGACCCCACCCCCCATCTACTGGCCACGATTAAGAGTCTTGTTGATGACGCGGAACCCAGGGGTCATATCACTAAACACAAAGCGGATTTTCTAACAGCAGGGAATGGCACCATCCCATACTTCTACACCCTGCCTAAGACCCACAAAAACAGAACGCCCCCACCTGGGCGACCAATCGTCTCTGGCATCGGTTCCCTACTTGAACCGTTGTCACGCTACTGTGATTTTTTCCTGAAACCTCTGATTCAGAAGACTACCACCTACCTTAAAGACACCAAGAGCCTTTTAGCTTTGCTCCAAGACCTCAATGTTGACAACGAGTCCACCTTTTTGGTCTCGTTGGACATCAAGAGCCTTTACACCTGCACCCCTCAGGATGAGACCATCAGGGTCCTCAGTGAGGCTTTGGATGCAGCACCCTGGGATTTCCACACACCCAGAAGTTTCATCATCGACTGTGCAACGTTAGCACTGAAGAGGAATTTCTTGGAGTACAGGGGTGACCTGTACCTCCAGCCCACAGGAAATTCAATGGGCAGTACTTTCGCCCATAGCATAGCCGGGTTGTACGTTTATGACTTCGAATGCAAGTACATACTATCGGCGGATAATCCTTACTAACCCTGGGCAAAGCACTACGCTACGCTCGCGTAGTTTGCGAAGTTTGCGCTACTTCGCACAACGCGAATTGCACGTAGCACAGTGCAAACACGCGTAGCGTAGCGTAGCGTAGTGCAGCGGTCATTTTTGCTTGCTCGCGGTCCTCAACGTCAAGTTGGCGACCGCGAGCAAGCAAAATGACGTCCCGGCGAGACTTTTTCTCGTTCGCGATCAGCAACATCAAGTTGCCGATCGCGAGCGTGAAAAATAAACCTCCGGCGAGATTCTCAACGTGGGGAGGTCAGGTTTCTCATTGCGAGTGGTCGCGTATGCTCGCGACTGCTCGCGATGAGAAACAACCAGTCCGCGCTGAGAAAGCTGCCGCTCGAGTAAAAATCTACTCGAGCGGCAGTAAAAGACAGCTCGCACTGTGCAAGATGCTGTTTTCAATGATTGCACAGTGCGGACAAGCATCCGGCACTGTGCAATCATTGCGAACAGTGCACTACGCAGTTCGCGTAGTGCTACGCGTAGCTCGCGTAGTGCGAACTGCACTTTGCGTAGCTTCGCGTAGCGCTACTTCGCGAACTACGCCCAGGCTTAATCCTTACATGTCCTTTGTGTCATTTTGGAAGAGGTACATAGACGACGTGCTTGTCATCTGGCAAGGCGATACAAAAGGGGATGATGGACGGAACGTTTGAGCCAATCAAACACTCACCCCCAGTCAACTGATCTGGGTTTAATCCATCATCATTCTTTAGCTCACTCCACCACCCCAGTTCAGACATGGCCATATGCAAATCAGTCTGACCCTGTGCCTCATGGGAACAGTCCAGCACGAACTGCCAAGCCATGTCTTCCCTGGACCGGAAACAAGCATCCTAGGACCGGTTTCTGGCATTCCAGCCGTCATCAGCCAGGCTTGCTTGAATCCAGTGGCAAAGTGAGCAAGGGACCCACGTCTGGGCATACCCCCGCCAACTTAGGGCGAACAAAGCGATACAAAATGGGATGATGGACGGAACGTTTGAGCCAATCAAACACTCACCCCAGTCAACTGATCTGGGTTTAATCCATCATCATTCTTTAGCTCACTCCACCACCCCAGTTCAGACATGGCCATATGCAAATCAGTCTGACCCTGTGCCTCATGGGAACAGTCCAGCACGAACTGCCAAGCCATGTCTTCCCTGGACCGGAAACAAGCATCCTAGGACCGGTTTCTGGCATTCCAGCCGTCATCAGCCAGGCTTGCTTGAATCCAGTGGCAAAGTGAGCAAGGGACCCACGTCTGGGCATACCCCCGCCAACTTAGGGCGAACAAAGCGATACAAAAGGGGATGATGGACGGAACGTTTGAGCCAATCAAACACTCACCCCCAGTCAACTGATCTGGGTTTAATCCATCATCATTCTTTAGCTCACTCCACCACCCCAGTTCAGACATGGCCATATGCAAATCAGTCTGACCCTGTGCCTCATGGGAACAGTCCAGCACGAACTGCCAAGCCATGTCTTCCCTGGACCGGAAACAAGCATCCTAGGACCGGTTTCTGGCATTCCAGCCGTCATCAGCCAGGCTTGCTTGAATCCAGTGGCAAAGTGAGCAAGGGACCCACGTCTGGGCATACCCCCGCCAACTTAGAGCGAACAAAGCGATACAAAAGGGGATGATGGACGAAACGTTTGAGCCAATCAAACACTCACCCCCAGTCAACTGATCTGGGTTTAATCCATCATCATTCTTTAGCTCACTCCACCACCCCAGTTCAGACATGGCCATATGCAAATCAGTCTGACCCTGTGCCTCATGGGAACAGTCCAGCACGAACTGCCAAGCCATGTCTTCCCTGGACCGGAAACAAGCATCCTAGGACCGGTTTCTGGCATTCCAGCCGTCATCAGCCAGGCTTGCTTGAATCCAGTGGCAAAGTGAGCAAGGGACCCACGTCTGGGCATACCCCCGCCAACTTAGGGCGAACAAGCGATACAAAGGGGATGATGGACGGAACGTTTGAGCCAATCAAACACTCACCCCCAGTCAACTGATCTGGGTTTAATCCATCATCATTCTTTAGCTCACTGCACCACCCCAGTTCAGACATGGCCATATGCAAATCAGTCTGACCCTGTGCCTCATGGGAACAGTCCAGCACGAACTGCCAAGCCATGTCTTCCCTGGACCGGAAACAAGCATCCTAGGACCGGTTTCTGGCATTCCAGCCGTCATCAGCCAGGCTTGCTTGAATCCAGTGGCAAAGTGAGCAAGGGACCCACGTCTGGGCATACCCCGCCAACTTAGGGCGAACAAAGCGATACAAAGGGGATGATGGACGGAACGTTTGAGCCAATCAAACACTCACCCCCAGTCAACTGATCTGGGTTTAATCCATCATCATTCTTTAGCTCACTCCACCACCCCAGTTCAGACATGGCCATATGCAAATCAGTCTGACCCTGTGCCTCATGGGAACAGTCCAGCACGAACTGCCAAGCCATGTCTTCCCTGGACCGGAAACAAGCATCCTAGGACCGGTTTCTGGCATTCCAGCCGTCATCAGCCAGGCTTGCTTGAATCCAGTGGCAAAGTGAGCAAGGGACCCACGTCTGGGCATACCCCGCCAACTTAGGGCGAACAAAGCGATACAAGGGGATGATGGACGGAACGTTTGAGCCAATCAAACACTCACCCCCAGTCAACTGATCTGGGTTTAATCCATCATCATTCTTTAGCTCACTCCACCACCCCAGTTCAGACATGGCCATATGCAAATCAGTCTGACCCTGTGCCTCATGGGAACAGTCCAGCACGAACTGCCAAGCCATGTCTTCCCTGGACCGGAAACAAGCATCCTAGGACCGGTTTCTGGCATTCCAGCCGTCATCAGCCAGGCTTGCTTGAATCCAGTGGCAAAGTGAGCAAGGGACCCACGTCTGGGCATACCCCGCCAACTTAGGGCGAACAAAGCGATACAAAAGGGGATGATGGACGGAGCGTTTGAGCCAATCAAACACTCACCCCCAGTCAACTGATCTGGGTTTAATCCATCATCATTCTTTAGCTCACTCCACCACCCCAGTTCAGACATGGCCATATGCAAATCAGTCTGACCCTGTGCCTCATGGGAACAGTCCAGCACGAACTGCCAAGCCATGTCTTCCCTGGACCGGAAACAAGCATCCTAGGACCGGTTTCTGGCATTCCAGCCGTCATCAGCCAGGCTTGCTTGAATCCAGTGGCAAAGTGAGCAAGGGACCCACGTCTGGGCATACCCCCGCCAGCTTAGGGCGAACAAGCGATACAAAGGGGATGATGGACGGAGCGTTTGAGCCAATCAAACACTCACCCCCAGTCAACTGATCTGGGTTTAATCCATCATCATTCTTTAGCTCACTCCACCACCCCAGTTCAGACATGGCCATAGGCAAATCAGTCTGACCCGTCCATCATCCCCTTTTGTATCGCTTTGTTCGCCCTAAGTTGGCGGGGTATGCCCAGACGTGGGTCCCTTGCTCACTTTGCCACTGGATTCAAGCAAGCCTGGCTGATGACGGCTGGAATGCCAGAAACCGGTCCTTGGATGCTTGTTTCCGGTCCAGGGAAGACATGGCTTGGCAGTTCGGGCTGGACTGTTCCCATGAGGCACAGGGTCAGACTGATTTGCATATGGCCATGTCTGAACTGGGGTGGTGGAGTGAGCTAAAGAATGATGATGGATTAAACCCAGATCAGTTGACTGGGGGTGAGTGTTTGATTGGCTCAAGCGTTCCGTCCATCTTCCCCTTTTGTATCGCTTTGTTCGCCTAAGTTGGCGGGGGTATGCCCAGGCGTGGGTCCCTGCTCACTTTGCCACTGGATTCAAGCAAGCCTGGCTGATGACGGCTGGAATGCCAGAAACCGGTCCTAGGATGCTTGTTTCCGGTCCAGGAAGACATGGCTTGGCAGTTCGGGCTGGACTGTTCCCATGAGGCACAGGGTCAGACTGATTTGCATATGGCCATGTCTGAACTGGGGTGGTGGAGTGAGCTAAAGAATGATGATGGATTAAACCAGATCAGTTGACTGGGGTGAGTGTTTGATTGGCTCAAGCGTTCCGTCCATCATCCCCTTTTGTATCGCTTTGTTCGCCCTAAGTTGGCGGGGTATGCCCAGACGTGGGTCCCTTGCTCACTTTGCCACTGGATTCAAGCAAGCCTGGCTGATGACGGCTGGAATGCCAGAAACCGGTCCTAGGATGCTTGTTTCCGGTCCAGGGAAGACATGGCTTGGCAGTTCGGGGCTGGACTGTTCCCATGAGGCACAGGGTCAGACTGATTTGCATATGGCCATGTCTGAACTGGGGTGGTGGAGTGAGCTAAAGAATGATGATGGATTAAACCCAGATCAGTTGACTGGGGGTGAGTGTTTGATTGGCTCAAGCTGTCCGTCCATCATCCCCTTTTGTATCGCTTGTTCGCCCTAAGTTGGCGGGGTATGCCCAGACGTGGGTCCCTTGCTCACTTTGCCACTGGATTCAAGCAAGCCTGGCTGATGACGGCTGGAATGCCAGAAACCGGTCCTAGGATGCTTGTTTCCGGTCCAGGGAAGACATGGCTTGGCAGTTCGGGCTGGACTGTTCCCATGAGGCACAGGGTCAGACTGATTTGCATATGGCCATGTCTGAACTGGGGTGGTGGAGTGAGCTAAAGAATGATGATGGATTAAACCCAGATCAGTTGACTGGGGTGAGTGTTTGATTGGCTCAAGCGTTCCGTCCATCATCCCCTTTTGTATCGCTTTGTTCGCCCTAAGTTGGCGGGGGTATGCCCAGACGTGGGTCCCTTGCTCACTTTGCCACTGGATTCAAGCAAGCCTGGCTGATGACGGCTGGAATGCCAGAAACCGGTCCTAGGATGCTTGTTTCCGGTCCAGGGAAGACATGGCTTGGCAGTTTGGGCTGGACTATTCCCATGAGGCACAGGGTCAGACTGATTTGCATATGGCCATGTCTGAACTGGGGTGGTGGAGTGAGCTAAAGAATGATGATGGATTAAACCCAGATCAGTTGACTGGGGTGAGTGTTTGATTGGCTCAAGCGTTCCGTCCATCATCCCCTTTTGTATCGCTTTGTTCGCCCTAAGTTGGCGGGGTATGCCCAGACGTGGGTCCTTGCTCACTTTGCCACTGGATTCAAGCAAGCCTGGCTGATGACGGCTGAATGCCAGAAACCGGTCCTAGGATGCTTGTTTCCGGTCCAGGAAGACATGGCTTGGCAGTTCGGGCTGGACTGTTCCCATGAGGCACAGGGTCAGACTGATTTGCATATGGCCATGTCTGAACTGGGGTGGTGGAGTGAGCTAAAGAATGATGATGGATTAAACCCAGATCAGTTGACTGGGGTGAGTGTTTGATTGGCTCAAGCGTTCCGTCCATCATCCCCTTTTGTATCGCTTGTTCGCCCTAAGTTGGCGGGGTATGCCCAGACGTGGGTCCCTTGCTCACTTTGCCACTGGATTCAAGCAAGCCTGGCTGATGACGGCTGGAATGCCAGAAACCGGTCCTAGGATGCTTGTTTCGGTCAGGAAGACATGGCTTGGCAGTTCGGGCTGGACTGTTCCCATGAGGCACAGGGTCAGACTGATTTGCATATGGCCATGTCTGAACTGGAGTGGTGGAGTGAGCTAAAGAATGATGATGGATTAAACCCAGATCAGTTGACTGGGGGTGAGTGTTTGATTGGCTCAAGCGTTCCGTCCATCATCCCCTTTTGTATCGCTTTGTCATCTGGCAAGGACCAGAGACCACCCTTCTGGAGTTCTTTAACTGGATCAACACCTGTGACCCTAATTTGAGATTTACCCACTCTTACCACAGAGAAGAGATGATCTTCCTGGACGTGGTCATAAGAAAAGCGGGAGACCGACTGCTTACCAAAACCTACTATAAACCAACAGCTAAGAATAACTTGCTGAATTTTTCCAGCTTCCACCCAAGACCACTGAGAGAGAATCTTCCATTTGGCCAATACCTCCGCTTGAGGCGTAATTGCAGCAAAGTGGAGGATTTTCGCTTCCAAGCCAAGGAACTGACAACTAAACTCTGGAAACGTGGGTACCCTGAGAAAATCCTATCCAGAAGCTCCAAGAGGGCAAGGAACCAGCCAAGGGAAGCCCTCCTTGAAGACACCCCCAGACACACTGAAGACATACCACTTACGTGTGATACCACGTATAGCGTTGCCTCAAATGCAATCAGCAAATCTATCAGGAAGCATTGGCGTATCCTTGGGAGCAACAACATCAAATGGGAAAAGCCACTATTTTCGTTCAGGAAAGCAAGAAGCATTAAGGACACGTTAGTACACACTCGCCCTAGAAGGTCTGGAACTGATGAGGAAATGACTGTACTCAGGGCTTGGGGTCTCCCCAAAGTCACAGGACACTACCCATGTGGCTCATGTAGTGTGTGCCACCTGACCACTGCTACGAAAACTCTGAATTTGGAAATCGACAAAACATGGACACAGCGCGCCCACACGAACTGTAATTCCACAAACGTGGTGTATCTGATTACATGCCCTTGCGGCTCCAGATACGTTGCGATGACGACACGAACAATTAAACAGCGGGTGTGTGAACATCGCAGCAATATCCATTGTCGTAAGAGCACCACCAAACTCACCGAACATTTTCTGCAGTTCAATCACACCACCAATGACATACGCTGGACCGTAATTGAACAAATCAAACAAGGTGATAAATCGTCACAAGTCTTGTTCGAGAAGGAGCAGCGTTGGATTTTCAGACTTTCAACACATCTACAGGGGTTGAATGACAATATTCCCTGGGGCTCAGTCATGAGACGCTAACTACCCATTGAACCACCTGGTATCTGTACCTTTCTCCCCCCCCCCTTAATTTAGTGTTTCTTTATACACTAAAACCCTTAATGCGGAACAACATAGCCGGGGTTCTATCATTTACATCACAATACTACTTATTGTTCCTTTGAGTCTGTCCCAGGGGTGGTTTTTGGTCTATCGTTACAGTAGTGACACCCCTGTTATAACAGCCCTCTCCTCCATTATTCACATTAGAATGGTATCAGAGAGGACTTTCTACCTAACACCAGGGCTCAAATTTCCAAAATTGTTTTTGCTAAATTTCGCAACATCGCTGAGGTTTCAGCGTTTGTCCATCACTGTCTGCGGTTTGACTTTTGTCAGACACTTAACTAATGAGAAGTCGCTGGGACAATAATGTGTGTTCACGACCTTTTGCGCATAAAGTTTTGTTTGTTCAACAGACACGATTAGCGAGGTTAGCGGTTCAGTTTCACATACATTACCGCTGACTTGACACAACAGTTCACGCTCCCGACAAGCGCCTGCGCGTAGAACTTTGCTGTTACTAATCAGATACATTCGGTGGTGAGCGGTCTAGTTCCCATCTGCTACACCATCAAGTGACTCTGTGCGTCACATGCCCACGCCCCACTAACCTGAATTGCCTTCCGGTATATTTACCAAGCGATACGTACCCTGGGTTAACATTCGGGTCCACGGAGGGTAACCAGTAGGTGCCGAGCGGGCGCGTACCTTGAGAGAAGTAAGTAGCTTGGGACCCATTGAAGTGGCCGCTTTGTTCGCCTGAGCGAGTGCGCTTCGTACTCACTTTTCTTTCGTTATTCACAGGGTCTGACTTGAGTTCAGGCGTCACCCGCCAGGACCCATGTTGTGAAGTCTACTTTTACTTCACTTAAGCCCTTGTTTTTCCATGTTTTAAATCATGCTATAATGCTTGCCTACACAATCGCCACCATACTGTGAACGTGAGTTTTTACTACTCTCGCGTCCTGACAGTAGAGTCATGTTTTTTCTCTTAACTAACAAATCCCAGCAATGCCGGCGATTCGCGTGCTTGATCAAGAACCGCGCCACTGTTTTTTTCAGCCATACGGTGAATGAGCACATTTAGCATGCACCTGTTTGGCACATTGTGTTAGTGTTTAGTTGCCACTGACAGAGAGTCCGCAGATGAGGTTTTTAGCGGCATGTACCACATTATGGAGAGCACAACAACAACAGCATGAGGCACCAAGACAATGAGGTTGCTCAAACACACGAGCAATGAAATACTCTGCGAATTGTTGTGTTTATTTTCATGTTTGATTATTTTTACAGATCCTAAACGGCTTTCGGAAATCCTGAAGGCTTAATCGGATAAACCGTGAGTTTGTTCGATATACCCCCCACAGGTTAGGGTGCGCCTTAGCGTGCGCATACCGCCGTGGTGGGTTGGTCCTGATGAAAGCTTCGCAAATAGCACTTTGAAGCAGAAACATGTTGACCACTTGTAGCACAAATTGGATGCATCTGGTCAATTTAGCCAGATAGATCACATCCAACTCACTTGTTTTTACTGTTGCCTGGTTTTCCACCATTAAACTTTTTTGGGAGTAAACCGAGGCACCTTTTAAACTCACTATTTTCACAATCACACATACGTACCACAAAAAAACCAGCTCTGCTGTAACCACGCGTCGTAGCACACCAGAGAGGCACTCGGCCTCTCTGGTGAGGACCCAATGATGAAGCATGTCACCAACTAGGTTGGTGAGTGAGGGTTCTTTTTAAACAAGAGTGTTTCCTTGTGTTGGCTTTCCTTCCCTGTCCATTGTTTGGCCTCACTCTTCCGTTGTTTTTTGGCACAGTGTAAAGCCACAGTCCCAGGAAATGTGATCCGGTCGAGAGGAGGTCACTGGTAAGCTTCCTCACCGAAAAAATATATTAGTGTTATCTAGGACGCGAGTCTGTGTTACCAACAACGAGTCACCGCGTTCGTTCCCCGCGGTAAATAGAAATGTGGTCCACTTGAGAGGAGGTCCCTGATAAGCTTCCTCACTGGAAAAAGTATTCAACAATGCCAGAACGCGAGTCCGAGCTGCTTGCACCGGGTCACTGAAAATACAAGATTTGAAAAAAATATTATTGTCTACGGGTGCTCGTGGAAGACAATTTCTATGGACTGGAATCTAGAGAATGCGAAAGTGATTCTGCTTTTTACTGACCTCTGCTGGTCATTTTCTATCAAGAAAGTTAAATAGAGGGGGTTGCCAGAAAAATTAAAAAAAGAAAGTCCCTCAGCAGAAAGCAATGCTGTTATTTTACTGACCTCTACTGGTCGTTTTCTATCAAGACAGTTAAATAGAGGCAATTGAACAGAAGAAAAGTCCCTAAGCGGAAACAGACAAGTCCTAGGGCTGATCTCCAGAGCCCACAAAGTACATACACATATAAGTATATACTAAAGTATATAGAAGAGGTCTCGAATGCCCGACCTAAAAAGCAGTATGGGCATAATCATTCAATTGTTAAAGAAAATGGCCTACAAATATGGGAAGGGTGTGTCCCCAGCACCCATTTTAATGAGCCGCCCCTGAGGAAAATGAAAACTGGAATATTAGAAGCATCACAAAAGTCCTAATTTATAGGTAGAACGCCAATATGAAGTATGGGAGGGTTGCAAGCATAAACTTTTTCAATTATGCATAAATTGGGAGAGAATGACTAGACCTAAACACACATAATGCAATACCATTAGACAAAGAATTGCAATACCTTTGAAAAGCAGAGCTCTTTATTGTGAGATTCAGATTAGCAAGAATGCTTTCTTTAAAAGTGTTCTAATCTAATTGTCCTCGGAGTCATTTGCTGACCCATAAAGCGTCTGCTTAGATTTTTCCATTGCAGTAAGGCAGACAAATCAATCTTAGCTTGCATTTCAAGGTAATTCGTCAACGATTAGTTATGAGTGCATTTAACCACCCAAAATTCTTACATCTTATCTTACTTTAAATTGGCTTATCCAATTAAACTCCATTTTTAGACGGAGGAGCAATATCTCACCAAAAGGCTAGTACGGTTGCAAAAAACAAGCACTGGCAAAGCCAATGGCTCAGGCCTTGGAAAGCTGATGCATGCTATTTGTTTAATTTTTAAGTCAAGCATATGCCACAAAAATAATAAAAATTAACAATTACAAGTATGACTAAAAAAAGAATAACAAATAGAATGTTAAAAGGATTGGCAAAGTAACGTTTTGGGCCATCAACCAGGCCCTGAAGGGCTCTTCTTTTTAGGTGGAAGTGAAGATGTGATCAGCGAAATGCTGTCACTCACTGTGCAATAGAGCCAATGACTGAAGTGGGCTGAACCATTGCCCCATGTCCTTTGCTGTGGTGGTCAGAAGCAGCAGCTGAATGACAGTTGAACAGACCCTTGTAGGAAGAGAGTTGACCCAAAACCTCTATTATGTATTTCTAGTTGTATATATTTTGTTAGGACTTGTTTTTATTATATGAGGCTGTTAATACAGCTAAATAAGTCTTTAGGCCAGATCTAATAAATTACATTTAGCATGTTCTGCAGAAACAGGTTATTCCGGTAAGCGTGTTTTGAAACAGAAATATCTCCCCACTGCTAGCACGAACACAGGTCCACACACTGATGGATGGAGACACATAAAAAGCTGAGCGCACTTAAATAAAACAATGATGTCCTCAAATATTTATCGAAAGACAAAACAGCGAGCCGGCTGCCTGGATAATGCTACGAATGCCAGCTGGCATCAATGGATGAGTCGCAAACAAATCAAAATGGCCAGGTTTTATCTCGAAGAGTCTCTCCGTTCTTTGATTTGTCTTTGTTCTTAAAGGTAGTTCCAGTGCGAGAGACGACAAGGAATGAAATGATGCGAAATTGGGAAGACTATCAGGATTTGATCTATCCTATCCGCCATGTTTGCTGAAACCAACAATATTTTTCAAGTAATTCCCGCCATAGAAAGACGAACTGTAATGACCCTCTTACGCATTGGCATTGGAGGCCCGATGGCCTGTGCCACGATTCGAAAGAAACAGCAGGACGTCGATGGTGTCTGCAGTTTGACTAGTGTGCGGTTTCCTGAAAATATGCCATAGGTAAATATCAGGCTTATAATAAGTGATTTTGAGGGTTATTTTACTGCAGTCATGGCACAAACATTTAGAAAGCATTGAAAGGGGAGAAGCTTTGACAGCGTCGAAGATGGCTGCTTCCTAAAGGGAAACAAGGAGCCTGTCGCGTGGCAGCCCACAATTTGAAGCTGGTGCAGGACAAGGACAGGAGAGAGAACACCCCAGACGAGCCAACGATGCACTGAATGATGGGCGTCCCAAAATTAAAGGAGCAGGTTTACTGGAGCCAAGGGCGTTGGAAGCCAACGCCCCCTTGCCTCATATTGGAGACAAACTGCGCCCCGTGAAAGGAAGCTAAGGATGGGATTTCAGGCCTGGATCCCGACAGGTGCTTGCCATTGACAGAGCACCCCAAGATATGGCAGAAGAGTCGGGAACAAACAAGAGGGCCCACGACCCTTTTCCTGGAAACAATGAAGGGAGCGTGCAGAGGCACATGGTAATCAAGGTTTAGGCTGGCCGAGGCCTACAGAAGTAAACTAACTCTAATAAGCAGCAGCACCATGCGACACCGAGCCCTTTCATCTAGTGCTGAAGGGGGACATAGCTCCAATACCTACAACCGTTTTTTTCACAGCCCAAAAAGGCTGACTCACCCTCATTGTTGTCTTGTGACTGTGACCAGCCTGCTAAGAAACTCAGATAAAAGGGCCAGCCTCCATGACTCAGAGCCATTACTCTGGGCCCAGGCCCAATATTTACATGACTTTAGGTATTTAAAAATAAACGACTTCCTTGGAGAAACATTTTACGTTGCCCCTCCAACAGAGCTCTTCACCATCACTAGGTAATATACCTATTATCCCAACAAGATATACTCTTCCTCCTGTGGGGAACATACTATAGTTGTAACCTGAGCCCTGCAACCAAAGGGATTCTGGGATACATGCAGGTAGAATCCGCTGCCTGCAGTAGGCAAAAGATTGGAATAAGTATGCAGATCCGTAAGGGGGCACAGAAACTTACTTGCAGTGCATGTTCAAACGTAATCAGGCGGACACCTAAGATGGCGCCTGGAGCTCATCTCTTTTTTTTCTCTATAAGTTAATGCTCAATGGCCAAAAAACACCCTTTAGACCACTTCCAATCATAGAAGTGGCGACTGGCATAAAACAAGGAGTCTACATACACGACCACAACATCCTTGGACATTACACTTGACGTGATTGTGAAGGAAATAAAAACCCCGGGAACATCTGTGGGAGTTATGCAAAAGTTACCGGAGGGAATATCTACAGATATTGAATCTACCCGATCAGACTTTTCTGCTTTATGATGACTTGGATCCTCAGAGAAATAAATGACTTAGAAACCTCCTTTGGCAATATGTCTGACTGGGAACTATCTGGCCTCTCCTTAAAAAAATCCCAGATCTGGAAGACAGGTCGAGATGGGACAATGTACGCTTCATCAAAGTCCTGGAAACGGGGTAAAAAACAACATGGAAACTTTTATGTTAACATTCCTGCCTTTTCTCCTAAAAATGGGATTTTGCCAACATTGCTGTTCCGGGGAGGGGGGTGGGGGGGGTTGGGGGGGACCACATCAGATCACATTGATTTGACAAAAACAAATGAACCTCGTCCAAGCCTTGAAAAATCACAGGCAGTACTATGAAGGAAACATGGTAAATATATCAGAAGTCTTCTCTTGCATAGGAAAACATTAAATTTGGCCTCCTTCAACCTCCAACAATGTTCATCACCTTAGAGAACAAAACAATGGAATCTGCAGATCCAGAGGATCTAGAAAGCTTACTAGACAAGCTAGAACACACCAAAAAGGACATTGAGATTATAGGAGACACTTTCACTCAACTTGAACCTATTAACTCATTAATGCAACCGATGAACTCTGGCTTTCGTAAATAGTCAGACTTTCAGCTCTCTAACTGGAGCCACATAGGTAGTCAAGATGGTGGTGGCTTGTTGTTTCAATGTTGTCAAGGGTATGCTACTGTTATTGGTACCACACCACCTCCTGATGAGAATTTATAGGGACATAAAAATCTTCATCTGGAATGGAGATTAACCCGATGCATACCAGAGCCAAAGATGTATCTCACCTTGTCTTCGTAACCCAGTAATTAACACCCATGCTTTTAAGGTCCCTGATAAAATGTGGCATATCCCCATAAGCTTTACAGATCTGAATACATCTAGGGAGGTAAACCCCCATTCTCTCTTCTGTTAGATCCAATGATGCATCTCATAGTATTGGTTAGACCTGCTACATAAAAAATGAGAATTGACCTTTGTTACATTTTTCAGCCACGATTTGAGTCAACGCTGGTCTGCAGAGACAATCACACCATTAATTAGAAGGCATGGACTACAAAGGGCCTCAGAAACATTCAACCAACTTTTGATGGATGGTTCAATAAAACAATTACAACCAATACAACTATTTGGTGGCTGACACCTGAAATAGTTTACTGAACACTTAACACTTAACAAATTATCTGAAAGTAGATTCGTTGTGATTTTGCTGGTGCGCCTCATATACCCTATATTTTCAGGCTTTCACACCAAGGAAACATAAATGCATGTTGTCCCAGGATGATACAATGGTTACGTTTCAGTAGTATTTTCTAACACAGCACCTCTGCAGCACGGAAGACCCGGCACATTCCCAGGTCTACCATTTCTAGAAAATCTGGGAGTGCTTAAAAATTCATGGATGTTGCTTGGGAACATCCACGCAGCACCCATGGAAACACCTCCCTGGCACAGAGCAATGCAACGCAGCGATTTGCACTGCGTTGCATTATTCGAGATTTTTGAAGCCACTCAGGGCCCCACAAGGTGGCCTTGCGTGACTTCATAAATCTCATTTTTAATTTGCATCATTCTTGCACCACATTGCGTGGTGCAAGAGCGACACAAAGGGGCTTCTAATTATGCCCCTTATTATCTGAAGCTCCTCTACTACAACCATTTACTGAAGGCAGGATTTTCACATAATAGTGTACGCTAGTGTGTTCGGACTGGGAGCTGCACTCACAAGTCATTGTTCAGTAACAGTACATCATTGATTTTGTATCCTGCACCCTGCGCCCAGTAGAACACAGTTATTCTGGGATCAAAAAAGAGATGTTTATGTGTGGAGAAATTTCACCCTTATATTTGAGGGTGAAAGTTTGTCATAAGGTCTGACCATAGACCATGGTAGATAATGTGACTGGTGCTAAAATAAAAAAAATACTGCAAAGATAACCATTCTGGCCACCAATATTTTGGAGTACAGTTTCAGAAATAAGTATATCCTGGGTGCACGTAATGTGCAGGCTGACTGTTCAGACTTCCAGTTGATAGCCGTTTCAACAATGACACAGAGGTGTGTTTAGAACAAATTTCTGTGTTAGATCTCACAAACCACACTCTTCGATGAACTCTACTCCCAGTCTCGATATATCCCATATTATTTACACATGTTTTGGTCTCGCATATTAAGTTTGTAGCTGTGGTTTTTATAATGTGGTCCCTGAGGGGATATCTTTAATGATTTTGTTACACTTGTTCCATCCTTGATGATGTGGCTGTCTATTCTACCTATAACTAGAATACCTATAAAGCGCTCTGAAACCAGTAAGGGTCAATTTCGCGCTATATAACACTTTATAAATAAATAAATAAAAAACAAAATTGCCAATTGCGAGGAGGATGAATTGATTTGTGAGAGTGTAGTAGAATGGAAGTCTGAAACGGTATGTGATGTGAATATTCAGAGAGTGCCAGAGCTTAAGATAAAAGCTTGGCTAAAGCAGAGAAGTCTTGATCACTCTTCAACCTTATTGGAAGATTTCCAATGAACTTACTGAGGTTGATGGCTTGTTATTTTGTGGTGAAAGATTAATTCCTTCCACCATATAAAATCATAGAAGCAGCTCATGATGGCCACCTTGACTGCACATTTACATAAAAAACGTCAGAGAAGATTATTGGTGGCCACGTATGGACACTGATCTACAAAGCTTCATTGAAGACATTGTGTTTTACATTGAGAGTGATAAACATTTTAGGCTGTTTTCACCTCTTGAATGTCCAGTTTCTGCACCCTCGAGGGCTTCACAGAAAATTGGAAATTCATTTTTAGCGCCTTTTTAGTCTGACGTTAGCCAAGTCCTTTTGATTTTACTAAAATTATATGTATGATATCCTTACTTAAAGGGGCTTTCAACAACATCTCTTCATCCATTGGTCTGTTGTTGTGTCATTCACATTTTGCTTCTGCCCACTACTTCATACAGCATGGGGTGCTGGTTATCTTAACTTTGAGTGACTGTATTTCACTCTCTCTCAATGAGTACATCTGCACATAAGGTAGTTTTCTTCAGAGCCAGTGTTTTGGTTTTACTTTATAATTACTTTAGCGTAGCCTTTATGTTGAAAACCTGAGGTGAAAGCAAGACGCTTTATACCAGATGTGAGATGTGTAGTAAATATGCATGCAGTACACAAACTTAAAGCTTCAATATTATACATGTGAATTCACAAGTGGACAATTTTTCAGAAATATTTTGTCTTGAATCAATTTCACCAATGGTTCTTTAATAAACCAGCCTTTATCGTGTTTAATTTGCAGCACTTGCAACACTTTAGAAAACGTATTTGTATTTATTGTTAACTGTACAATTAATTAAAATCATTACAGTAAAAGCAATCAGCATGGGGGGCGGAACTTGCTCGCGACCACGATGGCCGCTTGAGCCGAGCGCTCCGTAACACCGACACAACTATACATAAATTATCCGGCAATTAGCACAGATACGCAGCTTGCATCGACGTCCTTTACCTCCCGGAGACCGGCGGCTAAGATCCTGGGCGCTCCTGACCGCCACGCTGCCTCACGGACCAGATCGGACGCGCCGGCGGGCCTGGCTGGGCCTCGCGCACCGGGCTTGCGTGAGTGCGGTGGGCGGCGCCTGACGGGGACTTCTGCGGCGCTGTTGCAGAGGCGGAGAGCGACTGCGAAGCGCCGCAGCCAATGCGAGAGGTGCGCTGTTTGCTCTTGCTACCTTGACGGGACTCCTGGGTACGGGAGTACAGCTGATGATCTGGCGCACGGTGCATGGAGAGAGCACATTGCGGAGCGTCCTGAACCCGGAGGCGGCGACAAGAGACCTGCTGATCTTCTGCTCCCCCCGGGGTACTTAGGGGGCTGCCCCATCTCCTACCATCGGGCTAGCGTAACTGTGGGAGCTGTAGCTCTGCTGAAGACGGGGGGCTCGCACTTTAAGACACTGGGAACCTAGGAGGGCCGTTGCCGGAGCGGCGAAAGCAGTGGCCAGCCCAGTACGGATTCGTGAAGTCTCCCGGGGGGCCTCCTATAGCGGTTGTACTGCAGGCCGGGACCGGGTCCTGCGGACGGGGCACAGACAGACTGCTGAGTGACTTAATTAGAAGCTGCTGGCTGCCCTGGGACGGTGAGACTCCGAATTTGAATATCAGGCTCAGCTACACTTGATGGGACTGACGGGCCTAGGCTTCGTAGGCCTTGAGCCCTTCTGAGCTGCTTCCTGCCGCGAAGGACACTCGGTTCTCGTTGAGACTGCCAGTGTGAGTGAACGGCTGTTGGCGGGCGTCGATGGCGGTTGGCGTCACCTCCCCCAGCGCTTTCGGATACCGAAGAAACAGGCCCGAAGACCTACATACGGGTCAAACAGTGGTGGCGCAGTGCAGGGGCCTTGAGAGGTGTGCTGGTACCCACAACGGAGTTAGTACCACTGGCTCCGCGCTGTTGGGCGCCGCCTCCGGTCTGCAGGGCTATCCGGCTTCCTGACCTTGGGAGCCCTCTGCGCCAAGCAAGAGCCCCACTCTTCTGCTGTGTTACCCCCCTGGATTGGCGGGGTTTGGTGGATTGTGCGGCCTACCGGAGGCCAGGATGGGTAGAGTTGACAGGGCGCAACCGAAGCTCTCGTTTGACCAGAAAAAATCCAAGTCTAGAGACGCGTCTACGGAAGATCCCTCCAGAATGCAGGAGCAACCTGCAGAAGACACGCGTCCGGATATCCGAGGCATGTTAGTGGCTATGGAAAAAAGCCTACAGAGTGGTATCTCAGCCCTCGGCACGAAGATGGATGCACTATCCTACAGAATGGATCGTATGGCAGAGAGCCTGGACAAGCATGCCGAGAGACTAGATATGTCCAAACGAAGGGTGACGGAGGCGGAGGAAGCGCACACCACTCTTGATTCTGAACACAAGGAGCTTGGCAGAGTGATGCAGATCCTGCAGGATAAAACCGAAGACTTGGAGGCGCGCTCTCGGCGCTGCAATCTCAGAATCACGGGATTACCAGAGACCACACATACTGGTAACATTGAGCAATTTACGGAGAAGTTAATGAAGACCATGTTGGGTGAAGACTCGTTCTCCGCAATGTTTGTGGTGGAAAGAGCGCATCGCTCCTTGGGTCCCCGGCCGCCCCCGGGGGCGCCTCCTTGCCCCATCATCGCAAAATTACTCAACTATTGAGACCGGGACGTGGTGCTGAAGCTGGCCAGGGAAAAACAACCCCTGGGTTTCGAAGGATCCACGATCTCGCTGTGCCCGGACTTTACGATCAGGGTCCAGGAAGCACGCCAGCAATTTGCCCCGATGAAAAAACAGCTACGCGAACTAGGAGTGGACTATGCCATGCTATACCCTGCGAAGCTGCGCGTCAACAGACAAGGTCGATCCCACATCTTCACAGATCCGAAGGCCCTGCAGAAGGCGTTAAAAGACTGGTCGAGGGAACAACGTCATAGTCCAGAGCGGTGGCTGCTCGACGAGGCGGTGGGAGGCCAGTTGGATGAACAGGACTGATCTTTCTTTGATACCACTGTGCGATTAGTAAGGTCTAAGCCGTGGGACAGAGTTGGGGATGTTATTAGCCTGAGCGGGGGAGGGAGATATATAGTCCTCTTGTTTAATGCTTTTGGTCCATTTTGTTAGCTGGTTTCCTCCCATAGATTCGCTGGGTGTGCCGCGGGGAGGTGGAGGGTCATTGCTTAATATGTGCGGCTTGGCGGATGAGCCAAGCAAGGGAGTGCGCTGACTCCGTCTAGGAGGGGCCAGGACCTGCGCTGTGACATTAGAATACGCGCCAGGCGCGCTGGTGAAGCCCTGCATGGCGGACACGGGCTTGAAATATACGCCAATGTTGAGGGGAGGGAATGGGGGATCTCTTAAGATTGCTAGTTGCATCAAATGTTTGAGGCGGTGTTTGGAGTGCGGTATTGCACCGGTTGGATAGTGCAACCTATATGTCACGCAACTTCCGTCCATGAGTGCAACACACATGGGAGAGTTCTTTGATGTTTCGGGAGGGTGTGGGTGGGGGGGGTTGGGAGGCAAATGGGGAACAACTGCAGCCGAGTTGGGGCAGGTCTTCTGTGGGAGGGGGGTTGGTGGGGGTTGAGAAGCAAGCAGATGTTTTTCCTGTTCGATGTTTTTTATCAGTATGCAGATGGTGAGAGCAAATGCCGTTTAATATGCAGATCACGATGCTGGGCGAGACCATACAAGTGTGATGGCGGCACCTAGTCATGTTAGTCAAAACTCAACTGTAGATGCTTTCCGTGCGCTCACATGGAATGCCAGGGGTCTTAATAATTATGGGAAATTACGTAAGGTGTTGCACTATTTACAAAATCATGCCATAGACGTAGCTTTGCTGCAAGAGACGCACCTTCCACTCGACAGCCCCTTCTTGCGCAGCAGAGGCCTAAGGGATAACATACATGCATCAGGTTTTACTGCACATGCCAGAGGGGCGATCACGTGGGTAAACCCCAAATCTTCTTACACGCTAGAGCCCCTGGCGCTGACAGAGATGGTAGATATACGTTATCCAGGTGTCGGGGAAAGGGCATAGATGTGGTACTTGTTAATATTTATGGTCCAAACTATGACTGTCCTGCATTTTTTGACTCGCTGGTGTCTGTAGCGACTAAGTACGGGGCAACACGATTCCTCTGGGGAGGAGATCTTAATCTGGTCCGGGACCCGGGTGTGGATCGATCGGGGGGCCCTGAGAGACACCCCTCTGCGGCCGCTAGGGCGTTGGAGGGCGCTATGCTTCGCCTGGACCTGAGAGATGTCTGGCGCTCCAGGTTTCCACTTACAGGGGGATATACACATTACTCTGCCTATTATAACATCCATACTAGGATTGACTATTGGTTGGCTTCCACCACCCTCTACGACGACGTTAGGGAATGTAAGGTCCTCCCCCGTACTCTGTCTGATCACTCCCCCCTGCTGATAGTGATAGCTACCCCCAAGAAATGTATACCACCTTTTACGTGGCGATTTCCTCCTTATTCGCTGCTGGACTCGGTTTTCAAGGCGGAACTTACGGAGGCTATCGAGACGTTCTTCATCACTAATGTCGGGTCGGTGGACAGTTTCCAAGTGATCTGGGAGACCTTTAAGGTTTATATTCGGGGCATGGCCATGTCCAAGCACTCGGGAGTCCTCCGGGATCTCCGCAGACGCCTGGCTAATTTAGAAAGGAGACTGGGAGTACTGGAACAGAGAATGCTGGCCCACGCGGAAGATGCTGTGGCCTCGGAAATTAAGACCCTTCTGGCGGAATATCAGGAAACAGCGGATGCCGAGCTTAAACATTTAGGTAAATACGCCACGGCGCGCGAATACGGGGAGGGTGAGTGACCGGGCGCGGTTCTGGCTCAGATGCTTCGGAGGCGCCGCCGTAACACTCATGTCGCGGAACTAAAAACAGCGGATGGGGAGGTGCTAACCGAAGAGGCTGATATAGCGGAGTGTTTTCGCAGTTATTATGCAGAATTATACTCTGCCCGCTCTTCCGGGATGGAAGAGGAAATCACGGACTACCTCTCCTATATTAAACTACCCTCTCTCATGAATACGCATCGGGAAATTCTGATGAGGCCTGTGGAAAAAGACGAGATAGTGATAGCGCTGACGGGCATGAGCATTTCTTGACATTCTTCTGCCACATTTGTCCGCGCTCTTTGACGACATGTGCCAAACTGGCACGATGCCGCCTACGATGAGGGAAGCCGTCATTGTTGCTATACCTAAACCAGGAAAGCCGCCTGAGGAGTGCGGGTCGTATCGCCCGCTCTCCTTGCTAAATGTCGATACTAAAATATTTGCCAAAATCCTTGCCAACCGGATAGTCCCCCTTGCGCAGACACTCGTCGCCCCCGAGCAGGCTGGGTTCATTTCGGACAGGAACCTCACCTACAATTTACGCACGGTATTTGGGGCCTTACAACACATACGCCACGATACTAAGGCGGCAGCAGTCTTTTTGGATATGGAGAAAGCATTCGATTCCGTCGAGTGGCCCTTTATGCGTCAAGTATTGACAAGGATGGGCTTGGGCCCGGTCTTCCTGCAGTTGATCGGGGTGTTGTACGATCGTCCATCTGCCAGAGTCCGAGTGGGTAATCTGGTGACGAACCCCTTTAACATCTCTCGCGGGACGAGGCAGGGCTGCCCGCTGTCCCCCTTGCTATACGCCTTAGTGGATGAGCCGCTGGCCTGCGCATTACGTGAATACCACAGCCACAAGTGTGTTAGACTTCAGAAATATGAACTAATAGTATCAACCTATGCCGATGATACATTGCTGTATGTCTGCGACCCAGAAAACAACCTCTCCTCGGTCCTGCGCGAGGTGGTGCGCTTCGGTACCCTCTCGGGACTGTGGGTTAATTGGCCCAAATCGGTCGCTGTTCCGCTCACGCCCGCTACGACACCCCATGACCCGGAGTACCCGCTGCAGTGGTCGGTGGACTCGATCAGATACCTGGGTATTCGGGTGCACCCTGACTCAGAGGTTGTGTTCAGGGAAAATTATGGAGTGGCTGTAAGCAGGCTGGAAGAAGACGTAGATACCTGGATCCGGTTGCCTCTGTCCTTGCTATGCAGAATTTCGATTATGAAGATGGTGGTGCTCCCGCGGTTTCTGTTCTTATTCATGAATATCCCCATGGTTTTGCCTAACTCTTTCTTTAGTCGGGTCACGACGTTGCTGATAAAATTGGCCTGGGCGGGCAAACAGGCTAGAATTCGGTGGCAGACTCTCACCCTGACGTATCATATGGGGGATTGGGCACCCCGGATTTAAACTTATATTATAGAGCTGCGCAGTGCGCCCATGCCTACCATTGGATACACGGCCCTCCAGACGCCCCCCACATTCGCCTCTAGACTATTGTTGCTAACCCGCTGCCCTTCCCGGCATTGCTATTTGAACATGTAGACCGCAGGACAGGTATAATTGATTCCATTAACTCTACGCGTCACGCCTGGCATCACCTGCTACAGCTACACGATGAAGCTCCATTATACTCCCCGATCATGCCTCTCGACTGGGTCCGTTGGCTACCCCCCTGCAGGGAATGTGGGGTGATAAGTGCATTGAACTCTTTGATCATTCGGACGGCCGGTGACCTCTTCCATAACGGTGTGGTTAAACAATGGGAGGGGCTGGAGCAGCGAGAGCCCCCACATACCCCACTGCAACATTTCCAATTTCATAGGACAAGGCACGCTTTACGCAGCATACTGAGAGAGGACCTTATGGAGCCACCCGAGGTCTCGGAACTGACCTATGTTCTAAAAGCTACAACGCCCCACAAGATTGTATCTAATATTTATAAGATCGCTATATCCCGTAGGGTAACTGAATATTCCAAGGCCAGATTTGATTGGCAACGAGATCTACAGCAACTGATAGATGATGAAATGTGGGCATATTGTTGCACCAGTACACGCCGAGTCTCGCTAAATGGCAGGCACAGACTGATCCACTTCAAATACCTTAATAGGACATACTACACCCCGGAGAGACTCCATAGATATGGGTTGAGGGAAACTCCTGCCTGCGATAGATGCGCGGAGCCTACGGCAGGCTTTATGCACTTGGCCTGGTCATGCCAAGGGGTATATAATTTTTGGGAACAGATTTTCAGGGAACTGGCGAAAATCACTGACGCAGAACTCCCCCTCGACCCTGCCCTGGCCCTGCTGGGCTACTCCAAGAAGCTCCCACGAGCAACGCGTAGACTGATAGATATGGGTCTCCTCCTAGAAAAACATAGAGTAGCGATCAATTGGCTCCGTGGCCCTACCCCTACCGTGGCGCAGTGGTCACACGACATGCTTTTTTGCTCTACGCAGACAGAGAATTTCAGCGACTTACTCCCTCCCAGGAACCGCCCTAAAAATTTCTGGGGACTTTACACGACATATAAAGCTGCCAGGGCACCGGCGCGATCTGGGCCCGGGTGTGACAGGCTGTCCCCATCCCACACAATACCTGCTATTTGATCCCCCTCTTGGCCATCTTGGGTGGGCACAAGGACAGATGAGTCGGGGTCCTACCCGGACATACGCTCCTGATGTTCAGTACTGGAGAGGCTGAAAGCGATAACATTACAGTCACCAGCATATTACACAGTAGTTATACACTTGATAATGTTGATATGTACTTGCTATGTATGTATTGTGTTTAACGGTATCCAACTGTACACCACGTGCATGCTTTATAACGGCCAGGATGACATAACTTGCTTCTTGTATGTTATTTTCAAAGCTTGATAAATAAATTAAAAAAAAAAGCAATCAGCATGTTGCAGCTAAAAACAATAAGTAGAAAACATTTAAAAAAAATTTGGGGTAAAAGGAATTTGGCGCCTTTCCCCAGTTCGACCACAATCAGCCTTCCCCAGGGATTGTGGATGCGGTGGTACGGCTTTATGGCAATACGAAAGCCCACGTTTTTCTATAAGGATGGATAACATTGTGCAGCTATGGCAGGTATCCGTTGACCTCTGGTCCATGTTCCTATGAGACACTGTCCTATGGAGGGTGCTAGAAGTGCAGAAAAGCGTCAATGCACATTCAAGACCACCTCGTCGTCGTTCCTTGGGTTTGTAGAGCCTTGCTCCGAAGTTTTGTTTCGTTCATTTGCCGTTTTTAAGGCAATCCTGATGCGGTGAATGAATTTCCCCAGTCTTGCTAGGATCATTGTGCTAGACTTGGAAAAGCACATAGCTGACGCTTCGCTACAGGATTTTATTCCATAGGTGGTACAAATTGGACACCAGTAGTCGCCTTCGATCGTCAATGAGATTCGGGCAACAGCATAAGAGGTGCAGCCACGATTCCTTCTTGTATGGGCAGAGTCTGCAGTTTGTGGCGTCCCCCCTTCGTGCCCATGCCGGATTGAAGTCCACAATTCCTAGAGTAATTAATCTCATGGACAATATTTTACATCGGGTTGATGGAGTGAGAGCGTCACTTAGGTAGACCTGGGCTTTGCCTGCCGTATAGGAGCTATTCAGCGGGTCTAGGTGTGGGCTTGAACGGAGGGATTTGCAATCGAGGTCAAATGAAGTTTCGCCCACTTGTTTGTTTATAGCTCTTTTCCAGGAGATCATTGGAATTTCCGGCCTCGGTATGCTCTCTTCCACTATGTTCAGTGTCTTGATTGCTTTTTGCAGGGCGGTGTGCCAGGGCATACATAACTCTTCGAAAATTATTCTCAGTTGGTGTTTTAGTGAATTTGCTGGGGCCCTTAAAATCCTGAGATAAAGTTTTATAAAATCCCCCTGGCACATCAAGTCGGGCCTCGCCACGCCTAGTTCCAGCCTTAGCCTTGCATTCCTTGCTGACCTCGGAATTTGAAGCACAATTTGATATGCTTTAGATTGTATTGAGTTTAGGCTAGCGTAATGTGACCCCGGGAAGGCAAGGTGGCCATAGCTGATTGCTGGCAGAAGTTTCGCTTTTAGAACTTTCAATATTGGGCCAGCAGTCGGGCTGATCAGATGGTGGTTTAGTTGCTTGAGTAGGTGTATCACCATGTTAGCCTTAGTACTCTGATGTTTCAAGTGGGCCTTCGCGTTTGTCCGTTCCGTCAGCCAGACCCCCAGGTAATTGTCTGACTCTGCCGTTTTGATTTGCAAGTTGCCTATTTGCCATTGCGCTTTCTTTTTCTGATGGTAGGTCCCGAAGATGACAGCCTTGGTCTTTCCTTGGTTTACTGTCAGGTTGTTGATTCTGTTGAAGTGAGTTAGTGCAGTTAGGGCTCTTTGTAGGCCCATCTTCGTGTGGTCCATTATGGCTGTATCGTCGGCGTATTGGAGTACCGGCAGCCTCATGTTTCCTAGTCTCTGCACTATTAAGCAGGCTCCTTTTAGGGCGTCCCCCAGATCCGCCGTGTATAGGTTAAACAGAATGGGTGCCAGCACGCACCCTTGCTTCAGCCCATTCGCTGTGATTATTTTCGGGGACACTGTGCTGGTGCTGGTTTTGACTCTTACCCAGGTGTCCTCATAGAGCGATCTTATTGCCTTCAATAGATTTGGAGGAATGCCCCAGTTTTCTAACTTCCACCACAGTCTTCTGCGAACAACTTTGTCGAATGCTGTACTGTAATCCACAAAGCAACAGAAGAGTGGGGGGTGGTTCTTCCGGGTAGCCTGGGCGGACAGGTGGGTCAGTGCCAGTACATTGTCCATAGTCGATGCCTGTGACCTGAAGCCGGTCTGCTATGGAGGCATAATGCTGTTTTCCTCCACCCACTCCTCCAAGTCCTTTAGTAGCAGGCGGGCGTAGGCCTTGGCCTCAAGGTCGAGTAGGGCAATAAGCCTATAACTTGATGGCTTTAGGCGGTCTCCTTTTTTAAAAATAGGGACCAAGATGGAGCCCCTCCAGGAATCAGGCGTTGTTGCTGTCTGGAAAGTGTGATTGTGTAGGGGAGTTAATATTGCAGCCCAAAAGTCAGGGGCCTTTTTGAAGACCGGCGCTGGGATCCTGTTTGGCCCAGGGGCCCCGTCATTCCTCATGTTCTTGATGGTCTTAATGACCATTTGAGGGTTTAGCTGGGCTGTTACTACACTTTGTGTGGCCACCGGCGATCTATTACCCTCAGACCGGTTGCAATGGCTGGCTTTTGTACCTTCTGGCGTGGTGTCCGGTTGCCAGTCTG
Source organism: Calotriton arnoldi (assembly GCA_963921515.1). NCBI lineage: Eukaryota > Metazoa > Chordata > Amphibia > Caudata > Salamandridae > Calotriton > Calotriton arnoldi. Next base: position 927,862 of record CAWUFW010007611.1, read on the forward strand.
GGCCATCCCCTCCGCGGGCCCCGTCTGAGCTATCTTTATGTGCGGGAGTAGTTGTGTAAAACTGTTTGACATAAATCAGCCAGTCCTTTTCTGCTTCTCTGTTTTCTCTTGAGATTCCTCTGCTACTCAGTTGGTTTATGTGTCTCCACAAATGCGCTGGGTTCTTCTGCTTTAGCAGGGAGAAAACTTTGAGCCATTCCCTTTCCCTGGTGGCGTTTTTGTATTCCCATATTTTCTTCCTTAGTGCTGCCCTCAATGTGGCAACCGATGGTCCCTCCAGTAAGCCACCCCCTCTTTTCTTGTTTGCGAGGCCCTTACGCAGGAGCCGTTTGCTATCCTGTATGTCTTTGTTTAGTCCTATGCTGCCCCTTCTTGGTTGCCCATTGGGTCTGGGGGGATGTGACTGGGGGTTTCCGAGCTTGGCTTGTAGGTCCTCCACGATGTCTTCCCAGGCCTTTATAGGTGAGAGCACCGAAGACGGATTACCTTCCTGTTTTTCTTCGAGCCAAGTTTGTAGCGTGTTCCCTGTGTTGTCCAACCATTTGATCCTCCTCAGAACACTGTGTTTTTCATCCCCTCTTGATGCTCCGATGGTTTGGTGATAGAGAGCTGACGGAACTGTCATCTGAAAGACCGCCCTCAATGGCCTGTGGCCGCTTTCCGACCTATCTTCAACTTCAAAGTCCTCCAGTCTGGCCGCCAGTGCTTCGCTGACCATGATATAGTCAATTCTTGAGATGTCTCTGAAGGTGGGGGGAGAATCCCATGTATTCGAGTGGGCCTTTTTCAGGGCGTGAGTTGAGGTCAGTTTATGGTTGTTAAAAAAGTTGGCCAGGGGTGCTACCCTGACGGATCTCAGGGTAGGGGGTTTGTTTGTGTCCAGATCTCTCAGGTTGAAATCCCCAGCTAGGATAACCTGGTGGGATTTATATTTACACAGGAGGTCTTCAAGTTTCCCCAGCAGTCCCTTCAGCGTCTCTTTCATGGTAGACTGTGCCGGGTTGATGTAACAGTTAATTATTAAAAGCGGCATTGGATATGAGTTAAGGTACAGGCCTCTGATGTGTAGGGCTTGCAATCCGGATGTATTTGAGTCGATTGCCGTGACTTCGAGGGCGCTTTCGTGCTTTATGAAGACTGATAGACTGCCAGCTGGTCGGCCAAATAGATTCTTTTTTATGATCGGGATGAAATGTTCATAGTACCCTGCTAATGGGGTGCTGGACAAGGCCCACGTCTCTTGAAGGCAGAGTATGTCGCCTGTTTCCAGGAACTGCTTCAGAATTTCATTACCGCTGATTTTACTTATCCCTGCTATATTCCAGGAGATTATGGTTAGATGCTGTTTGTGGGCTGCTCTTCGCCTTCTTGCTCCCCTGGCTGGCTGGGGTTTTCTGCCGTTAGGGATATTGGTGCCCCCCATTTTGGGTTCCTGATGGAATTGGAAAGAAGGGGCCTGCACTGATGACCCGATGATTATTTTGGCATGAGATCCTGATGTCCGTTGGGACCCTTAAGGTGGTCTGAGTAATGCCCGGGCAGCCCGGACTGTTTGTCCCGTGCAGGATCGACCAGGGGGCCTTTCCCCTGTTGTCTGGTGCCAAGACGTGGGGATATTTTGGGTGCGGCACCGTCTGAACGTCGATGCCCCACCCAGCAAGTTGTATGGAGTTGTTCACGATGGCTTGTTGGATTTTTATGAGGTTTAAGCCCACCACTGATGAGTCGCCGTGTGTTTCCCCCAACGTACTCAGGAATTTCACCCATACTATGTCGCCTGTTTGAATTTGTTCCAGGGTGGCCAGATGTTTAAAGAGGCGGAGTAGACTTTTTTCTTTCTTTGTTTCTTTGTTTCTTTCTGTCTTTCTTTCCTGCTTTCTTTCCTTCTTGATTTCTGTCCTTCTTTCTTTCCGTCCTTCTTTCCTTCTTTCTTTCCAATATTGTTTCTTTCCTTCCTTCATTCTTTTTGTATCCTTCTTTCTTTCATTCTTCCTTTCCTGCCTTGTTTCCTGCTTTCTTTCCTTTTTTGCAACCTCTTTTCCTTCTTTCTTTCCTTTCTTTTTTCTTCCCTCCTTTATTCTGTCTTTCTATCCTTTTTTCTTTTTTCATTCTTTTTTCTGCTTTCTTTCCTTCCCTCTTTCATTCTTTCTTTCATTCCTTTTGTCTTTCTTTCTTTCTTTCTTTTCTTTCTTTCTTTCTTTCTTTCTTTCTTTCTTTCTTTCTTTCTCAAAGGTAAGAGGCTTGCAGCCAAAGGCAGAACAATTGGCTTTTTAGGTTTGTTTTAGCCAAGACCTTTTGATTTTACTACAGTTATGTATAAGACATATTTATTTATAGGGCTTTTCAGACACTGTTGGAAAGTGGATTATTGATAGGGGCAAATGTAGGTCTGCCACTGGCAATAAGGCCACTAACTATTGGTAGGACTCAGCATAGGTCTTAGAAAATTATTCCTATGCTCAACCCTTGGTAACGTGGCTGCGAGCAGACAGGCTTAACTTCAAAGACAGGTATGTAAAGCATTTAAGAACACCAATTCAGTAAATAATTAAGACACAACAAATAATAAAAATCCAACACCAATTTATACAAATAGGAAATATTTTTATCTTTAAAATGACACCAAAACGACAAGAATCCAATGTAGGGAACCGGAGATATGAATTTTCAAAGATTTAATAAAATATAGCACTTAGAAGATTATAGCACCATATTGGGATACCTGCTCGCGATAGACCGGGGCAAAGTGAAAGTTTCAGGCTGACCGCGATGGAGCCCTGGGCGGCTACAGCTTGCGGCAGGTCCCAGTCTCAGTTTCTACCTTCACACTTAGAAACTTTTCTGGAGCTTTTCTCCCCGAGGCCCCTCGACGCTCCCAGCCAGTCCGAGTCCGGTGCGGGTCCGCCGGCTTGCCCTTCGACGAATGCCCGGTCAACTTCCCTGGAGCGGACTTAGAAACTTTTTCTTTAGTGCTTCAGCGGGGCAACCCAGGAGCCAAGGCCGACACGCAATGGAAGACAGGCGGCTTGGCTCTCGCGGTTGCTCCCGGCCGCCTTTTCTACGAGCGGACTTAGAAACTTTTCTGGAGCTTTTTCTCGCGGGGTCTCTCGATGCTCCTCATGTAGCCGGGTCCGGTGAGGGTCCGCCGGCTTCAGATTTTGTCTAGTCCTGGTCAAACTCTGGAAGTGGGTCCGACAGAGCTTTTAGCGGGACGAACCTGGATGGCTTGGCCGACTCGCGGTTGAAGGCAGGCGGCTTGGCTGACCAGGTTGAGTCGGTCCCTCTATGGAGCTTTTTTTCAAAGTTCCTCCAAAGTTCTCCAAACTTCTTGAACTTCTACCTGAAGTTCCTCAAAGGGTCCCAAAGTGTCTCAAACTCACTCCAAGGGTCTGGAAGCTCCAAGTTGGTCCTTGAAAGTTGAGGACTTCAGTTCCCACAATCCACCTGGACGTCACCCTTACAAATCCACTGGTAGTTCCCCAAGGTGCAGATTTAGTTGGTGATGTTCTAGATGAGCTCTTTTAACCTATAGCTTTCAGGGAGTCCACTCTTTAGTTCCTTTTCAGCAAGATAATCCACAGGGCTGTAGTTTCAGATGGTGCAGTCTTCAGAGGTCAGGCCTTAAAAATTCTTTGCACAGCAAAATCTTCTCAGCTTGGCAATGTCTTGCTTCAGTAAGTTTCAAGCAGCAGATCTGGAGGGCTCTGCCCCTCTCATATACTTATTCCATGTTCTCTGGGTCAGACAGGAGGTCACTCCTGACCAATGGGAGCAGGGAAACTCCTCAAAGCTATGACTACTTCCTGTAGAGTGTGGCATTATTTTGTCCCAGAGTACATCAAATCTTCCAAATCCATAATGGAAGAATTTCCAGCAAGGAGGCAAGAGCTGGCTAAACACACCCCTAGGATGGTTAATTTACTTAGACTCTCCCCCTGCATCTGGTCATACCTTCCTTAATCCCCCCATCTGCCTGAGGGATAAAGTTCAGAGTTGTAAACTGACACTGGGTTCTGCTTTTCTCTTTGAAGCCCATGGTTTACGACCCCTCCCCTGGCCTGGCATTCCTGTGGACCAGCACACTGCCCTCCCAGCCCAGCTGCATAACCCCAGGGGCTCTTTATCACCTCTCCAGGCAGGCTGGCTAATCCACTTAACTCTGACCAATCAGGGCAGACCACTGGAAGGCTGAATCTGGACTTACAAACAAGAAAGTCTTATAACTTCTTGTATGTACACTTTAGGAGAAATTCAACAATATCATATTGTTGGATTTATTAATACCATTCGGGGAAATCTTTGAATGGCCTCTCTAGCCCTCTCCTATCAAGCGTTATTAATTAATAACTTCCTACCATGTTAACCTATGTAACAGGGGATTTGCAATGGGAAAAATGACTTGGGCCATTTTTCCAGCACCAGGACTTACAAAAACATATTTTATAAGTACTTTGTTTATATCTACAGGACCGCCAACCCATAGGACAACTAGGGGAGACTTTAGGGGTTCTGAATCTATAAAAATATTGCAGATCCTCACTTCAGAGTGCTCCTAGCATCAAAGTCGAATTTGGGCAGCACTTTACCACAATGTGGGATTGAAATGTGAAATTTCACTTTACCCAGGCATATAAAAACTCATTTTATAAGGGTCTACCTTATAGATACCTGACCCCCCACCCCTGGGATACCTAGGGGAGACCCTGGGGGTCCCTAATATGCCAAAACATTGTAGGTTATCCATTTTTAAGTGCCCCAAACCCCAAAGTCGAGTTTGGGCACAATTTACTTTTTAAAAGCAGTCCTGGCACCCAGGGCTGCTTTTAAAACTGACCTCAGGCCTCAGCAGTGCACACATGCAAGTGCAGAAAGGCTGCTGGCCTCTTAAACTGCCATGCCCTAGGGTACTAGGGACTTCTAGGTAGTTTCAATCCCCCTGCCCTATTATATACTAGGGGCTTATGGGGTAGGTCATGCCAATCACAGGGGTACCCCACCATACCATTGTGTACCCTAGTGTATGTAGGTGTTTTAACTGTATTCTAATGTGTCTCTTTCAGCATTGCACTGGCCCTGGGCCTGGTTAGGCAGACCCAGGGTCAGTCAGAGTCAGTTACCACCAGTATCAGTCAGCAAAAGTTGGGGGTGCCCAGGGCACAGAATGACTTTGCAACATAGCCCCCCCAAACGAAAGGTGATGGGTTACTAACCTACACCCTGGTAGTCCTCATCAGCTAAGTGGAAAAACCTGGAAAGTCCATCCGCATTTGCATGGGCAACCCCAGGTCTGTGTTCCACTGTAAAGTCCATTCCCTGTAGGGAAATGGACCACCATAACAGCTTGGGATTCTCCCCTCTCATCTGCATGAGCCATCTGAGAGGCCTGTGGTCAGTTTGAACACGAAAATGAGTCCCAAACAAATATGGTCTCAACTTTTTCAGGGACCAAACCACAGCAAAAGCCTCTCTCTCAATGGCACTCCACCTCTGCTCTCTGGGAAGAAGCCTCCTGCTAATAAAGGCAACTGGCTGATCAAGGCCCTCTTCATTTAGCTGTGACAACACTGCCCCAATCCCTTGCTCTGAAGCATCTGTCTGAACCACAAATTCTTTTATGTAGTCAGGGGCCAGTAGCACTGGTGCTGAACACATAGCAGCTTTCAGAGTGTCAAAAGCCTTCTGACACTCTGGGGTCCAAATCACCTACTTGGGCCTCTTTTTAGAAGTGAGTTCTGTTAGGGGCCCCACAATGGTCCCATAATTTTGAACAAACCTTCTATAGTACCCTGTCAGTCCAAGGAATGCCCTGACCTGAGTCTGGGTAACAGGAGCTGTCCAATCCAACAATAGTTTGGATTTTAGCTTGGAGAGGCTGTACATGGCCCCCACCTACCAGGTGGCCCAGGTACACCACAGAACTCTGCCCTATTTGGCACTTGCTTGCCTTAATAGTCAGGCCTGCCTGCTGCATGGCCTGAAGCACTTCCCTTAGGTGGCTTAAGTGATCCCCCCAGGTAGAGCTGTATACAGCTATATTATCCAGGTAAGCTGCACTGAACTGTTCCAACCCAGACAAGACCCTGTTCACCAACCTTTGGAAGGTGGCAGGTGCATTCTTTAATCCAAAGTGCATTACCTTGAACTGATAATGTCCCTCTGGTGTGGAGAATGCTGACCTCTCCTTTGCTCCATCAGTGAGGGCAATCTGCCAGTAACCTGAAGTCAAATCAAAAGTACTCAGGTACTTAGCAGCCCCTAACCTATCAATGAGCTCATCAGCTCTAGGTATAGGGTGAGCGTCAGTCTTTGTGACTGCATTCAATCCTCTGTAGTCCACACAGAACCTTAACTCCTCGGGTCCCCCCTGAGGATTAGGTTTAGGCACCAGCACCACTGGACTGGCCCATGGACTCTCAGATGGTTCAATTACCCCCAATTCCAGCATCTTAGCAACCTCAGCTTTAATGCTGGCTCTGACATGGTCAGACTACCTGTACAGTTTATTTTTGACTGGTAGGCTGTCACCAGTGTCAATGTGGTGCACACACCACTCAGTGATGCCTGGGGTCAAAGAGAACAGGCCAGCAAACTGTTCCAGCACTTGCTTACAGTCTCTGTGCTGCTGGTCTGTCAACTTGGGAGAGAGTATCACTCCCTCCACTGACCCATCTTGCACATTAGTGGAGAGGAGGTCGGGCACAGGCTCAGTTTCCTCCTCCACACCCTCATCAGTGACCAGTAACATGGTCATGTCTGCCCTGTCATGGTGGGGTTTCAATCTATTCACATGCAGGACCCTATGAGGGTTCCTGGGGGTGCCAAGGTCAACCAAATAGGTAACCTCACCCTTCTTTTCTAAGATTGTATATTGCCCACTCCACTTGTCATGGAGGGCCCTGGGAGCCCCGGGCTCCAACACCCACACCAATTGTCCTGGAGTATACTCAGGCATAGTAGCCTTTTGATCATACCAGTGCTTCATGAGCTCCTGGCTGGCCTCCAGTTTCCTGTTTGCCTTGTACATGTACTCTGCCATTCTAGATCTCAGGCCTAGCACATAGTCAAGCACATTGTCCTTTGCTTCTTTAAGAGGCTTCTCTAAAGACTCTCTCAGCAGGCTCAATGGCCCCCTCACAGGGTGTCCAAACAACAACTCAAAGGGACTGAAACCAACCCCTTTCTTTGGCACCTCCCTGTAGGCAAACAGTAAGCATGGGAGGAGAACATCCCATCTCCTCCTGAGTTTCTCTGACAACCCATTTATCATGCCCTTCAGGGTTTTGTTGAATCTCTAAACAAGACCATTTGCTTGTGGGTGATAGGGGGTGGTGAACTTGTAGCTGACACCACACTCATCCCACATAGCAGTCAGATAGCTGGACAGGAAATTCGTGCCCCTATCTGACACCACCTCTTTGGAAAACCCACTCTGGTGAACACACCAAGCAGTGCTCTAGCCACTGCAGGAGCATCAATGGTTCTAAGAGGTATGGCTTCAGGGTACCTAGTGGCATGGTCAACTACCACTAAGATATACCTATTCCCTGATGCAGTAGGTGGGTCCAGGGGACAAACAATGTCCATCCCCACCCTTTCAAAAGGAACCCCCACCACTGGCAGTGGTATTAGGGGAGCCTTTGTCTTGCCCCCTGCCTTGCCACTGGCCCGACAGGTGACACAGGAGCTGCAAAACTCCTTTACCTTTTCAGACATATGGGGCCAGTAGAAATGGTTCACCAACCGGTTCCATGTCTTTGTCTGTCCCAGATGTCCTGCTAAGGGGATATCATGACCCAAAGTCAGGATGAACTCTCTGTACCTCTGGGGCACCACCAACCTCCTGGTGGCCCCCTCCTTGAGGTTTCTGGCCTCAGTATAAAGCAGTCCATCTTCCCAGTAGATTCTATGAAACCCACTGTCATCCCCTTCCTCTTGCTTGGAAGCAATCCGCCTCAAGCTCTCAAGGGTGGGACTGTCACGCTGTCCCTTACTGAACTCCTCTCTGGAGGGTCCACCTGCTCCTGTCAGTTCTGCCAAATCTGACAGCTCTGGCAGGGATGGAGTCCCTCCCTCAGAGGCCAGATCCTCCCCATCAGGGTTAGATTCTGCCTGCACCTCTGTAGTTCCCTGGGCTGGCTCACCAGGCCCAGTACCCTTGTCCCTGGATGCTTGGCCCTTTGTTCCAGGGTCCAAGTGTCCAGCCCCTCCCTTCTGGCTAGTCTGTGACCTAGTCACAGCACATACCCACTCAGGGAGCTCCAATATTTTCATATGGAGTCCTCTCTCCACCTCTGACCACACAGAGGCTTCAAGATCATTGCCCAGTAAACACTGGACTGGGAGCACCTTTGACACAGCGACCTTCATAGGGCCTGTCACACCTCCCCATTCCAAATCCAGCACAGCCATAGGATGGAGTTTGGTAGTGCTGTCTGCATAAGTCACCTGGTGAAACTCACCAGGTAGCAACCTCTCTGGAGGCACCAGCTTTTCCAGGACCATAGTTACACTAGCCCCAGTGTCTCTGATAGCCTCAACCTCAGTCCCATTCACTTTAGGCCTCTGCCTGTACTTGTCCATGTTTGGAGGTAAGGCAGCAAGGGTTGCAATATTCACCCCACCCAGGGACACTAAGGTTGCTTCCACCACCTGACTACTCCTCCCTGGGGCACCACTCTCCACCCCTACACTGACACTGGCAATCCCTGTGGATGGCCCCTTAGGGCGAAGCTTCTTGGCGCAAACAGCATCTCCCTGCTTGTGCCCTGGCTGGTTACAGTCAAAGCACTTACCCACTTTTGAGGGATCAAAGAACCTACCATTCTTTCCCTGAATCCACCTCCCTTTGGATTTGGGTTGGCTCGGGCCCCCCTCCTTGTGCAGGTTTTTGTGGGTCTTTGGAGTACTCCTTCTGGTTTTGACCTTCTTTCCCTTGGGCTTTCCCCTGGGGAGGGACCTGTCCTCCTTTCTTCTGGTCACCCCCTGGTGCTGTATGGAAACCCGGGTTCTCACCCACTCATCAGCTGCTTCACCCAGCTCTCTGGGGTCTGTCAGCTTAGAGTCCACTAGATACTGGCGTAACTTCTCTTCTGCACAATGAGTCAAAATATGTTCTTTCAAAAACAAATTATACAATCCCTCATATGGGTCAACTTTGTTACCAACAATCCAGCCTTCCAGTGCCTTCACTGAAACGTCCACAAAGTCTACCCAAGACTTTGAACTCAATTTCTGGGTGCCTCTAAACTTCACCCTGTACTGCTCTGGAGTCAGACCAAACCTCTTGACTAAGCATGCCTTCATCTGGTGGCATGATTCTGCATCCTCTCCCTTCAGGGTCAGGAGCCTATCCCTCCCAGCTACTGCAATCAACTCCCACAGGAGTGCACCCCAATACCTAGAGTGGACCCTACTCATTCTAAGGGCCCTCTCAAAAGCTGCTAGCCACTTGTCAATGTCATCCCCCTCAGTGTACTTGGGTACTATACCCTTGGGAAGTTTAGGTTCAAATGCACCACCCCTGGACATCTCAAAATCTTCATCATTTTCACTGCCACCATTTCTTCTCAACTCCTCCTTCTCCGATCTCTTCTTAGCCAATTCAAATTTCTCCTTCTCTAAAGCTATCAAAGCTAATTGAGCCTGAAGCTGTCTTTCTGCAAGGGATGGTAGTGGTTCCTGAGTAAGGGACCCTTCTCCACTTCCACCACCACCTTGATTCAATTGGCTAACACTAGTTAAAATGGAAGAGGCATCATCCTCAACCTCCTCTGGGAGGAGGTTGGTGGGACACCCTCTATCCCCCCTTGACTTTCCTCAGCTGCCCTAGCCCAGGCTTTTAGGGACTCAAGCAACCCTACCTTCCTAAGCTTCCTGCAAGCAGGCAGCCCCCTAAGCCTACACTGTTCCCTAAGATCAGCCATCTTAAACTGGGACAGTTTAGCCAGGTCCAGCTCCATGGTTCCCTAGTTTTGGGTCAGAAAAACTAGGCACAACAGACTTAGAACAATTTGGAAAAATCAAAACAATGGATTAAAAACAGTTTAGTCCAAATTGTAAAAATCAAACTCAAAAGTTTTGTTCTAAGGCAATTTAGAGGATTTTTATAATCTTAATTCATTTTACTGAAAGGTGTACTTTTAAACACAAGTCCTCATCCACACTGCTGAGCACCAAATGTTGGAAAGTGGATTATTGGTAGGGGCAAATGTAGGTCTGCCACTGGCAATAAGGCCACTAACTATTGGTAGGACTCAGCATAGGTCTTAAAAAATTATTCCTATGCTCAACCCTTGGTAACGTGGCTGCGAGCAGACAGGCTTAACTTTAAAGACAGGTATGTAAAGCATTTAAAAACACCAATTCAGTTAATAATTAAGACACAACACAAAATAAAAATCCAAAAACAATTTATAAAAATAGGACATATTTTTATCTTTAAAATGACACCAAAACGACAAAAATCCAATGTAGGGAACCAGAGATATGAATTTTCAAAGATTTAATAAAATATAGCACTTAGAAGATTATAGCACCATATTGGGATACCTGCTCGCGATAGACCGGGGCAAAGTCAAAGTTTCAGGCCGACCGCGATGGAGCCCTGGGCGGCTACAGCTTGCGGCAGGTCCCGGTCTCAGTTTTTACCTTCACACTTAGAAACTTTTCTGGAGCTTTTCTCCCCGAGGCCCCTCGATGCTCCCAGCCAGTCCGAGTCCGGTGCGGGTCCGCCGGCTTGCCCTTCGACGAACACCCGGTCAACTTCCCTGGAGCGGACTAAGAAACTTTTTCTTTAGTGCTTCAGCGGGGCAACCCAGGAGCGCAGGCCGACACGCGATGGAAGACAGGCGGCTTGGCTCTCGTGGTTGCTCCCGGCCGCCTTTTCTACGAGCAAACTTAGAAACTTTTCTGGAGCTTTTTCTCGCGGGGTCTCTCGATGCTCCTCATGTAGCCGGGTCCGGTGAGGGTCCGCCGGCTTCAGATTTCGTCTAGTCCCGGTCAAACTCTGGAAGTGGGTCCGACGGAGCTTTTAGCGGGACGAACCTGGATGGCTAGCCGACTCGCGGTTGAAGGCACGCGGCTTGGCTGACCAGGTTGAGTCGGTCCCTCTATGGAGCTTTTTCCCAAAGTTCCTCCAAAGTTCTCCAAACTTCTTGAACTTCTTCCTGAAGTTCCTCAAAGGGTCCCAAAGTGTCTCAAACTCACTCCAAGGGTCTGGAAGCTCCAAGATGGTCCTTGAAAGTTGAGGACTTCAGTTCCCACAATCCACCTGGACGTCACCCTTACAAATTCACTGGTAGTTCCCCAAGGTGCAGATTTAGTTGGTGATGTTCTAGATGAGCTCTTTTAACCTGTAGCTTTCAGGGAGTCCACTCTTTAGTTCCTTTTCAGCAAGATAATCCACAGGGCTGTAGTTTCAGATGGTGCAGTCTTCAGAGGTCAGGCCTTAGAAAGTCTTTGCACAGCAAAATCTTCTCAGCTTGGCAATGTCTTGCTTCAGTAAGTTTCAAGCAGCAGATCTGGAGGGCTCTTCCCCTCTCAGATACTTATTCCATGTTCTCTGGGTCAGACAGGAGGTCACTCCTGACCAATGGGAGCAGGGTAACTCCTAAAAGCTATGACCACTTCCTGTAGAGTGTGGCATTATTTTGTCCCAGAGTGCAGCAAATCTTCCAAATCCATAATGGCAGAATTTCCAGCAAGGAGGCAAGAGCTGGCTAAACACACCCCTAGGATGGCTAATTTACTTAGACTCTCCCCCTGCATCTGCTCATACCTTCCTTAATCCCCCCATCTGCCTGAGGGATAAAGTTCAGAGTTGTAAGCTGACACTGGGTTCTGCTTTTCTCTTTGAAGCCCATGGTTTACAACCCCTCCCCCTGGCCTGGCATTCCTGTGGACCAGCACACTGCCCTCCCAGCCCAGCTGCATAACCCCAGGGGCTCTTTATCACCTCTCCAGGCAGGCTGGCTAATCCACTTAACTCTGACCAATCAGGGCAGACCACTGGAAGGCTGAATCTGGACTTACAAACAAGAAAGTCTTATAACTTCTTGTATGTACACTTTAGGAGAAATTCAACAATATCATATTGTTGGATTTATTAATACCATTCGGGGAAATCTTTGAATGGCCTCTCTAGCCCTCTCCTATCAAGCGTTATTAATTAATAACTTCCTACCATGTTAACCTATGTAACAGGGGATTTGCAATGGGAAAAATGACTTGGGCCATTTTTCCAGCACCAGGACTTACAAAAACATATTTTATAAGTACTTTGCTTCTATCTACAGGACTCCCACCCCATAGGACAACTAGGGGAGACTTTAGGGGTTCTGAATCTGTAAAAATATTGCAGATCCTCACTTCAGAGTGCTCCTAGCATCAAAGTCGAATTTGGGCAGCACTTTACCACAATGTGGGAGTGAAATGTGAAATTTCACTTTACCCAGGCATATAAAAACTCATTTTATAAGGGTCTACCTTATAGATACCTGACCCCCCACCCCTGGGATACCTAGGGGAGACCCTGGAGGTCCCTAATATGCCAAAACATTGTAGGTTATCCATTTTTAAGTGCCCCAAACCACAAAGTCGAGTTTGGGCACAATTTACTTTTTAAAAGCAGTCCTGGCACCCAGGGCTGCTTTTAAAACTGACCTCAGGCCTCAGCAGTGCACACATGCAAGTGCAGAAAGACTGCTGGCCTCTTAAACTGCCATGCCCCAGGGTACTAGGCACTTCTAGGTAGTTTCAATCCCCCTGCCCTATTATATACTAGGGGCTTATGGGGTAGGTCATGCCAATCACAGGGGTACCCCACCATACCATTGTGTACCCTAGTGTATGTAGGTGTTTTAACTGTATTCTAATGTGTCTCTTTCAGCATTGCACTGGCCCTGGGCCTGGTTAGGCAGACCCAGGGTCAGTCAGAGTCAGTTACCACCAGTATCAGTCAGCAAAAAGTTGGGGGGTGCCCAGGGCACAGGATGACTTTGCAACAGACACACTTCATCCATTTGTCTGTGGTTTTGTCATTCACATTTTTCTCCAACCCACTCAAGCATGCATCAAGGGACAAGGTGTCAGCCCACTTCAGCCACTGAATGACCTCACTGTGAGTTATGGCATGCTGCCCTTTCACAATGAGAACATCTACACACAATGTAGTCAATGCCAGGGACTACTGTGGTAATGTGTGCTTTTTGGAGACCAAACCAGATTTTTGCCATTAGTCAATGTTTTTTTTTAGATCAACAAACACCTGGCATCTTCCCGAACAATAACGATGTGCAAAAACCATGGCAAAACAATAATTGCAAAAAAGGCTGGCCGACAATGCCAGACTTATTGGCGTCGTCCATGTTTGTTTTATCATGTCACCACAGAATAGGTATATGTTCGTCCTGGTTGACCATCTGTCCCATTAGGTTGAGGTCAAATTTCTTTGATAGCCCAGCATGGATGTATGACGATACAACGCGATCATTAGATTGCGGTACATTACATCGCGGTTTTTACAACGCAAGTGCGCTGGACTTAGGAATAGTATGATTTACTATTCCAACTCCAGCCTACGTAACAGTAGGGAAGGTGTTGGAATAGTAAATCACACTATTCCTTAGTCTAGAGCACCATCCAGCGCAAGTCGTTGTAACAACTTGCGTTGTAATGACCGCGAAGTAAATGTATTGCGGTGTTTTGACCGCGTTGTAAAGGTCGTTCGCCGCCCAGCATTGAAGCAGTGCGGGGTTTTTTACATAACATTTTTGTCAAGGAGCTTGTGCCTTAAATAATTCTTACAGACAATGGTGTTCAGTGTACCTCACAATTACAATGTGATTTCTTGGTACAGTCAGGAGAAAAGCATGCAAGAACCCCTTTGCATAGGCCCAACAGTAACAGACTATTTGAACATTTCAACAAAGTGCAAGTGGAGTGTGTCCAAAGCTTTTATCATTGCAATCAAGATGTTTTTGATGTTGTTAGGTGCATGCTATGAGACAATTGTACCACCCCTCATGTTGCTACTGGTAACTCTCCTTTTGAATTAATGTATGGAAGGAGAGCTTGCCCTGATTTCCGACACAATTGGGCCATGAACATTTCACACAAACAACTTACTCTTCACTCATAAATGGGAAACTACAAAGAAAACTCATGATTTGTGGTTGGTTAACCATCTGGCATTGCATGAGAACAAGCTTTTTGGACATAGTCTGAGCACTGTTTATTGGGTCAGGATTAATAAACCATTTACTCGTGAGCCAAGTCTATTCTTGGATATAAGAGGCAATGGTGACACATTGGCAGGTAGGTCAAGGCCAGCTCAGAGGATGTTGAGTTTGACTATGCCAAGTTTCTGCCTTTCCCTCTTTTGACATTATGAAATATCATTATGTATGTATATTAGATTACACTATACTTTGAGTTCTGAGTCCGTTTGAAATATGTTGTAAATTTTTCACCACAACTTGTGGTGGAATTAGTATCAGTTTTGCCATGGTGAAACCCACTAACAATTGCTTTAAAAAAACAAGCATTGAAAAAAATAATAGGTTTGGCTTTTTTGCAAGTTTGATTGCCAGGGTTGCCCGTGTATATGTGAAATTCTATCAATGTTTTAATGGAATGATGAAGGCAAGAGTGCACGATTGGAATAATGGGATGCATGGATGAACGGATGAGTGAGCAAGTACATTGATTATTGGGTTTATCGTGGCTTAATAAATAGGCATTGAGTGCATGGATGTACAAATGGGTGAGTGACCGGATGAATGAGTGGAGGAAAGAGAGAGTGATGAACAAGTGAGTGCAAGGACTGAAGAATATGTATGATGATAAGTGAGGAATGGATGATTTTGCAACTACATAAATCCCAATACTTGGATCAATCAGAACACCACAACCTCTACCTTGTGATTGGAATCCACCTCCACCTTGCAACATAGGAGCTCCCTGCTGATACACTCCTTGCATAGGAACAACATTCTCTACAAAAGGCTGAATCTGACTGCCTCTCTGAGCAGTTTTCATTTGTGCAGCCATCAATTTCTCTTTCAATTTATTTTGCTTCATTTCTATTTCATCATTACAATACTTTGCATACCTTAGGATCTCATCAACTGACTTATTCTGGCAACAAATCAAATGCTGGTGAATCATCATACTATTTTCAGGTCTCAATCCTGTCATGAACCTGGACACAAAATGTTGCATATCTTTGGGCTCAAGACTCTCCATTCCACTGTACTGCCTAAACGTCTGCAACATTCTCTCTTAATAGGCATGAATCGACTCTTTGGGTTCTTGGATCATCCTGTCAATTTTGACCCAATCAATGTCTTTGGGTGATACCTTATATTTAAAAAAATGTTGGGGCATATTAGCAAGACCCACGTTAAAATTATCGCCGTTTTAGCGGCAGGAAACTGCCGCTAAAACGGTGATAATGGGCTTGCTAATATGCGTTATAGAATTCCAATAGAAGCCCAGGTTAGATGTCCTGCACATCTAACCTGGGCTTCTATTGGAATTCTATAACGCATATTAGCAAGCCCATTATCTCCGTTTTAGCGACTGTTTCCTGCCGCTAAAACGGCGATAATTTTAACGTGGGTCTTGCTAATATGCCCCGTTATCACTTGCTGATTGTTTTTCACCCCTAAGGGCGACAGACCTTTAGTCTCTGGTTTTCTCATTGGCTCCTTCTCAGGCCATTCTGTGGCTATTTTACATTCTGCCCACAAATCACTTGGGACCACAACATCGAACAAAGTATTCAGATCAACCCTCAAGGCCTTTGAGATTTTCACAAATCGCTCAACTTGCTTGTACCACTCCACTGGTTTTTCTCTCAATTTTGGAAAATAATTTGTGAATGACGCAAGATGACTTCTACTCCAAGGCAAATTAACGTAACCTCTATGGGCACTTCCCTCAAGGGGAATTTTGCACCCAGTCCCTCTCCTATAGAAGGAGGTTTTTTTTTTGCCCATTTACCTTCCCTTTTATCTAGCTCACTCCATTTTCGAATATTCTGAACCAGCTCTCTAATCTGTATTTTCATTTCTGATGTTCTCATGCAGGTTATATCCTCATTAAAACATATGCTGTAGCTCTTCTGCAAGGCTTTGGTCCAATTCAAATCGACCTCATACTTCTAGGCTAACTCGGATAATCTGTCATAAACTTGTCTTGCACATCTGGTAACATCCTTACACATAAATGAAAGTTAACTTTCTTGGTAGGAATCTAATCAAGCCAGTTCAAGATTTCCACTAATCATTTCATCCAATTGTAACTTTAATTTAGCCACATCCACCAAATTTATTCTCACTGGTGACTGAATTATTCCTTGACTCAACTCTGAGCTTTCACTTTCACTCGAGGGAGCACTGAGAGCCTTCATCCATTCATCTATTTCCTGAGCGGTAATACCACATTGGGCTACAGGGGCATTAGACACAATCCCTTCTCTGAGCATGCTACAGTTAGAATTTAGAGGTGGTTCCCAAAAAGGAGTACCAAGGTTTGGTCATTTCTGAAATGACCTGTCTGACTCACAGTCGAATCTGCACTCGCAGCACACTCACATTGGTTGGGATCAGAGGAACAAATCCTCCCATATTCAGACTTGTAGGACTATTACTTGGGGCACTTACTCCAGTAGGAACAGTCAAATTATGTGTTGTATTTCCTGTTGAAATAGGTTTATTTATAGTAACCACAGGACCAATAGTGACTGGGACAGTGAGAGCATCTGGAGCATTAAGGGCTGTGGAGTTAGTAGGGGCACAATTCCCTAAACTCTCTCCCACTGTGTTGTAGTTCACGCTCACTGGGGTGACTCCCACCAAGTTCGAATTTTTGTTTACTGGTACCATAGCCACTCCAAGGTTCCCACTAACACCAGTGCCACTTCCTGCACTCGGGTCTCATTATATGGAGGTGGGCGTTCTGACAACAATGCATCCAAGAGACTATCGCTAGAATTACTACCACTAACCTCACACATATCGTCTGGCTCCTTTGACTTTCTCTCTTTCCCTTTCCTTCTCTTTCTCAAAATCTTCACTTGTTAAGGCAGGGTATAATTTTACTCCCTCTATCGTGTCGGTTTTCCATTTCTTCTGCTCTGCAACCCACCTAGTATCAGCGTAAGTACCCATCGCCTTGTTGGCTCTTCCCTGCTACTTCTCTGTTTCCCTGGCATGTAGTTTTCCACCTTATCACTGTAGAAATTGGCAACTTCACTTGATTTCCCAATCCTACGGTTTGAACATCAGGACTACCTAGGATGTCTGCCTACTCCTGATACTACTTGAATGGCAGTCTTCTCTTAGTTTGTTAGAGCCTCTCATTCTTGTAAAAAGTTCTCCTCCCATACCTCACTATCTCTGATACACAATATGCAAATCTTTCACGTTGAAGGTTAAACATTAAAGACCAAGGGGCCTATTTAAAAGCCCAGTGCCCTGTCGGAACGTCCCTTTTTCTGACATTCCGGCGGTGAACTAGGCTTACCCATATCTACGAGGCCACAGAAAGCCGCTTGCCTTTTCATGGCCTCTTAGATAAGGTGTAAGGCAAAGCAGCGCAAGTCACTGCGTTGCCTCACACTGCCCCAGGGAGACGTGCCATGAGCATTGCAGTGGGTGTTCCCACTCAACGTCCATCGTTTTTGACACATTTCCAGATTTATAGCAAAGCGTAAATCTGGGAATGCGTCAAAACCCTGCACCTCCCCAGGGTTGGTGTAAGGGTTGTTTTTGTAAAGGAAGGTGTTCCTTACTCCACAAAAACAACCTGATTTGAACACAGACACCTTTGAATCATGGTGTTAGGGTGCCTGCGTTGGCACATGGGAGACATTAGTGTGCCTGCGCTGTGTAAGAGGACAGGAATATGCCATCTCTCATAGATACGGCCCATTTCTGCCCTTTTCTTTTGAGGCAGGGCAGTGCAACAAGAAGCCTTGCAGCGCTGCCCTGTGCTAAAATGATGTAAATGAGTCCCCAAATGCTTAAGGCCTTTGGATAAGCTAACTTAGTAAGACAATAAGTGTACACTTTGAATACATTATTCTATATGCAACTACGATTATAGAATACATGCAAAACATTAATAAATGAATACATGTGTACATAAGAATTAAATCCAAGTAAAAGCAGTATAACTCAAAATGTGCAAGTGTAAATGTGAACAAGAATACAATTTGTAACATCATAATGTAAATATTAGAGCACACAACTATATGAATGACTACTCTCTAGAGTGAATACACTCCAGAAGTATTTTTGGTGCTTCACTTTAGATTAGTAAAGTTAAGGCACACAGTAGATGCATTGTGCTAATGCACTTAAGCATTGCTCTTTGGTGACATATATGGGTGTGGCTTAAATTGTTCAGCTCCACATGTAAATTCCTACAACTGGTAAAGATACAGGGGCATATTATCAAGCCCCTATCGCCACAGGAACGTCACTTTTAGTGACGTTCCTTTGGCGATATGTTCTTTGCCTTATTTACAAGGCAGTGTTAAGCCACTTAACGTGGCTTAACGCAGCCTTGTAAATAAAGCCCCCTTCCCGCTATACTTAGCGTGAAAGGAGGGCAATGGGTGTTGCTGTGGGTGTTCCACCGCAACACCCATTGATTTTGACGCTGCTCCATATTTACAAGGGTGGCGTAAATAAGGGGCAGCACCAAAATTAAGACTAGGGAAAACCTGGCCTTACCCTGGCGCAACGAGGAGAAATGTTTAATTTCTCCTCGTTTTTGCTGTTTCCATGTGTGCTGAGTTGTGCAGCACACATGGAAACAGCAAAACGCCAATGATGGTTTATGTGCAGGAAGGTGTCCCTTCGTCCACTTAAACAATCATTTTAAAAAAACGACATTTTTCAACTTCTATGTGTGCTGCATTAAGCAGCACACATAGAAGTTACAAAATGCCATTTAAAGATTGTTTATGTGCAGGAATGGACACCTTCCTGCACATAAACAATCCTTCCTCAACACAGGCACCCTTGCACTATTGTGCAAGGGTGCCTGCATTGGCGCTAGGCCGCTAAATTGCGCGCCAGCGCAGGGGAAACATAGGGCTGCACCATATTCTTGTAAATATGGTGCAGCCCTGCGTTTCTAAAGTGACGGAGCTTGTTGTTAGCCTTCTAGGCCTAATGACATGCTTCGCCACTTTCCCCATAAATATGCCCTACAGATGTCAGAGTTGTTCTCAAAGTCGGACTGCTCATCATGCATCTACATAAAGGGGATTATTTACAAGCCCCTTGCACTGCCGGGATAATACTTTTAAAATGGGAAAAAGTGACGTACCAGTGGCGCAAGGGGCTTGTAAATAGGCCCCAAAATGTATTGAGAAACTCTGTCAGTGACATTGTAGACTTTTCTTCTCTCATTGGGCCTGTCACAAAAGCTTTAAGATTGGCTTGCATTGTTGAAAACAAAGGGGCCTATTTACGAACTCCTTGCGCCACCGGTGCGTCACTTTTAATATGGGAAAAGGGTGACGTGCTTGCGGTGCAAGGGGAATGTAAATAAGCCCCAACATTGGTATCTCTTTAATAGAGGAGAATGAGGATGGTAGAAAGTAAATGCGACAGCTGCAATTTGCTAAACAGAGGGTAGGGGTGCTCTTTTCCTTACATATTTACATTCATTTATGCTTAATGAAATATTTGCAGCAGTAGAAGACTTTGGTGGTAATTTTATTTACAGACAACTCCGAACTGGCTGCTAATTAGCACAGAAGAAGGGGACAGCAACTGCTGGAAGAAAGCAGCGCAATGGCGGAGATTATGTGGGTAATGGATAAAGCTGCCGACCTTAGAACGAAAGAGCCAAGTGCTAGTCTCGGCTTTGGCTTAACATTCTGTGATTGAGGGCCTATTAATTAGTCTCCTATCTCTGAAAACAAAAATGAATGTGTGGTTTAACTGGTGCACATGTAAGACGTTCAAATACCTTTGGGTCGAGTTCGTGCTGTACAAAACTGCGAAAAACCAAGGGGCTTATTTACAAGCCCCTTGTGCAGACAGTGCGTCACTTTTTATGACGCACCAGCAGCGCATTTTTCTGCCCCATATTTACAAGGACAGGAAAAGCCACCCTGCGTGGCTTTTCCTGTCCTTGTAAATACGGCCCCTTTATATGCAGCACTTTGCGTGGAAGGGGTGTTCCATGGGTGTTGCTGTGGGTGTTCCCAAGCAACACCCATGGAACCTGACACATTTCCAGATTTACAAGAAATCGTAAATCTGGAAATGTGTCTAAATGCTACGCCTCCCCAGGGGAGGCATAGGGAGGAGCAACGAGGAGAAATATATTCATTTCTCCTCGTTTTTTTCCCATCATCATCATTTACTTTATTTCGGCATAATACCTTAAAAAGTTTCACATACAACATTCAAAAAGAAACTAGTCATATTAAAAGTACATTCATTCCTATGAAATTCATAAAAATTTGGAATAATGCCGATTAAAACATTTGGAATGTCGCTAGAATAAAAAAGCTCTACAAAAGATAAGAATGAAATAATCATATATACAAAGGAGTAAAACAGCCCTGAATCACATTAATAGTAATTGCACAATAAAAGGGCCTTATGGCTTGTTGACCAAAATACTAAAATCAATTAATGTTCAGGGACCTAAGTAGCATCTCGGTTAATGATGTTGTTCCCCATCTATAGTGCATAGTAGCATAAGTCATTTAACTGCTGATGGCCACCCCACTGTGTTCTATGCTTCTTTCTTGCACCTTTGTCCTGATACCCCACATGTGGCCGAGGAACTTAGCAACTGCGCAGACAGAGACAGATCTTGTGTCAGATTTTAAAATACGCAAGGCTTCCCGGAAGTTCTGCGTGCCCAGTTGTTGGCAGATTGGCTTAATCCATTTCAATCTATGGCATGCATAAGCAGGGCAAGTGAACAGAACATGGCTATGGACTCCACAGGAGCCTTGCATCCTGGGCAGTTGCTAGGGCACAGATCTTTAGTATGACCATTGGCTTTTACCTACTTCACTGGGACAGTGCCAATCCTGAATTGGATGTAGAGCTTTCTGTCTTGGGTTACTTGTATTAGATCAAGGTAAGGTTCCAGAAGTCTGGTCTGTTTGTGAAGTAGGGATTCTGTGGTTAGTTTTCCGCAGTCAGTCCTGCTTGTGTAACCCATTCCCAATAATGCTTCTTTGCTACGTCTTTTTGGAGCAGGGGTGAATCAGGGTTTTCCCAGGTTTCTCTGAGCCCTATTCCAAATACAAGCCTTTTTATATTGCTCAGCCACCCAACCTTATTAAAAACGTCTAGGCGGATGACCGCTGCCATGGCTTCGGCATAGAGCAATAGCTCCGGAGTCCTCCGGACTCTAGCCCAGAATAACAATGGACGAAGTTTCGCAATGTCACTAATGGGGTGTCGGCCCATGTCTAGCATTAGGGGATGAAGTGGGCTACTTTGGGGCAGCATCACTAGATTCCTATAAATTTATGCTCTGATCTAGTGAGCTCCATTGTCTTTTCAAAGCCACAATTCAGATCCATACAGGGCTGAACGAACAGCTTTAAGATCGTAGACATGCAGGGCAGCAGCGACTGGTCTGGTGTGGGAGGAGCGGTGTTCTTTCACTAGTGCCCCTGTTACACATTTATGATTCAATGTCATTTTTGTTATATGGGGCTTCCAGGACATTTTCTCTGAGAGTTTAACCCCTAGATAATCAAAGGTGCTTACTCTTTCCAGGGGTATCCCTCCTAGCGTTGGTTTGCCCTTGAATGACTGTAAGCCATGAATTTTGTCTTGGAGGTATTAATTTCAAGGCCCCCAGTATTGCAAAAAAGATTAAATCTGTTTAGTAATGACTGCAACCCTGCCGGAGTTTTAGACACCAGCAGGGTATCGTCTGCAAATTAAAGGGTCACTACCTTCTTCCCACCTAAAGACGGGGCATCGGCAGGCTCTTGTGATAAAAAACTTACAACTTCATTCATGTAGAGGGAAAACAGAGTGGGTGCCAAAACACAACCTTGGTGGACACCCCTACTAACTGGAATGTGATCTGTAAGTTGCCCCTGCGTGCCCCATCATATCCGAGCAAAATTGTTTTCGTGAAGTCGGATAACCAAATTAGGAATTGGAGGAGGAATTCCCATGTCATTCAACACCATAGCTTTGGTCTGGGGACTAAGTCAAAGGCAGTCTTCAGATCAATAAAAGCTAAGTACAGGCTGCCCTGTCCAATAACTACAACTTTCCAATAAAGCAATAAAAGGCGGAAGACCTGGTCAATAGTCTCTGTCTTTTCTCTAAAGCCTACTTGGTATTGTATTATTAATGCGACATTCTGCAGCACGCATAGAACGAGTAAATGTCCTCTAATGATTGTTTATGTGCAGGAAGGTGTCCCTTCCTGCACATAAACAACCCTTAAAAAAATGACCTTTTATACGTTTTATGTGTGTCAATGCAGCACACATAGAAGTTGAAAAACGCCATTTCAGATTGTTTATGAGCAGGAAGGGGCACTTTCCTGCACATAAATAATCATCCCCGTGGCGCAGGCATCCTTGCACCATGGTGCAAGGGCACCTGCGTCAGCGCATGGCAGCTAATTGTGCGTCAAGACCACTGACTCATTGTCAGTGAAATTGCTCTCCCACCCTCGCAGCTCCACCATTAAGTGAGGTGCCCCTGCACTCTTGAGTGTTGGTGATCGAGTCCCTCCTCCACCCGCAGGTTTCCCTGCGCCTCATCCCTGGTGGTCCAGTGGACCTCTGTCTCCTTCCTCTCACTCTGCTCCTTCACTCGTTTTCACTCGTTTTTCTACCCTTCCTATCTTTCAACTTTCTGCACTTTTCTGCATCTCTGCTCTTTTGTGCCTTATTTCTGCTCATTTTCCCTTTCTCTCGCTCTGCTCTTTCACTCGTTTTTCTACCCTCTTTTATCTTTCACCTTTCTGCACTTTTCTGCATCTCTGCTCTTTTGTGCCTTATTTCTGCTTATTTTCCCTTTTTCTTTATCCCTTATTTCCTCCCTTTACCTTTCCCCGCCGCTGCTGCCCCCGCGGCCCCTCCCCCCAGCGCTACCGGCCCAATCCAGCTCCCCTCCCCGCTCCCGCCTCCCAGCTGTCCAGCCCTCCCGACCCCTACTTAATGGCGGCCACTGCGGGGACAGGCGACCAAGACCACTGACTCATTGTCAGTGAAATTGCTCTCCCACCCTCGCAGCTCCACCATTAAGTGAGGTGCCCTGCTGCACTCTTGAGTGTTGGTGATCGAGGCCCTCCTCCACCCGCAGGTTTCCCTGCGCCTCATCCCTGGTGGTCCAGTGGACCTCTGTCTCCTTCCTCTCACTCTGCTCCTTCACTCGTTTTCACTCGTTTTTCTACCCTTCCTATCTTTCACCTTCCTGCACTTTTCTGCATCTCTGCTCTTTTGTGCCTTATTTCTGCTCATTTTCCCTTTCTCTCGCTCTGCTCTTTCACTCGTTTTCACTCATTTTTCTACCCTCTTTTATCTTTCACCTTTCTGCACTTTTCTGCATCTCTGCTCTTTTGTGCCTTATTTCTGCTTATTTTCCCTTTTTCTTTATCCCTTATTTCCTCCCTTTACCATTCCCCGCCACTGCTGCCCCCGCTGCCCCTCCCCCAGCGCGACCGGCCCAATCCAGCTCCCCTCCCCGCTCCCGCCTCCCAGCTGTCCAGCCCTCCCCGACCCCTACTTAATGGCGGCCACTGCGGGGACAGGCGAGCAAGACCACTGACTCATTGTCAGTGAAATTGCTCTCCCACCCTCGCAGCTCCACCCATTAAGTGAGGTGCCCCTGCCCCTGCACTCTTGAGTGTTGGTGATCGAGGCCCTCCTCCACCCGCAGGTTTCCTGCGCCTCATCCCTGGTGGTCCAGTGGACCTCTGTCTCCTTCCTCTCACTCTGCTCCTTCACTCGTTTTCACTCGTTTTTCTACCCTTCCTATCTTTCACCTTTCTGCACTTTTCTGCATCTCTGCTCTTTTGTGCCTTATTTCTGCTCATTTTCCCTTTCTCTCGCTCTGCTCTTTCACTCGTTTTCACTCGTTTTTCTACCCTCTTTTATCTTTCACCTTTCTGCACTTTTCTGCATCTCTGCTCTTTTGTGCCTTATTTCTGCTTATTTTCCCTTTTTCTTTATCCCTTATTTCCTCCCTTTACCTTTCCCCACCGCTGCTGCCCCCGCGGCCCCTCCCCCCAGCGCGACCGGCCCAATCCAGCTCCCCTCCCCGCTCCCACCTCCCAGCTGTCCAGCCCTCCTCGACCCCTACTTAATGGCGGCCACTGCGGGACAGGCGAGCAAGACCACTGACTCATTGTCAGTGAAATTGCTCTCCCACCTCGCAGCTCCACCCATTAAGTGAGGTGCCCTGCCCCTGCACTCTTGAGTGTTGGTGATCGAGGCCCTCCTCCACCCGCAGGTTTCCTGCGCCTCATCCCTGGTGGTCCAGTGGACCTCTGTCTCCTTCCTCTCACTCTGCTCCTTCACTCGTTTTCACTCGTTTTTCTACCCTTCCTATCTTTCACCTTTCTGCACTTTTCTGCATCTCTGCTCTTTTGTGCCTTATTTCTGCTCATTTTCCCTTTCTCTCGCTCTGCTCTTTCACTCGTTTTCACTCGTTTTTCTACCCTCTTTTATCTTTCACCTTTCTGCACTTTTCTGCATCTCTGCTCTTTTGTGCCTTATTTCTGCTTATTTTCCTTTTTTCTTTATCCCTTATTTCCTCCCTTTACCTTTCCCCGCCGCTGCTGCCCCCGCGGCCCCTCCCCCAGCGCGACCGGCCCAATCCAGCTCCCTCCCGCTCCCGCCTCCCAGCTGTCCAGCACTCCCCGACCCCTACTTAATGGCGGCCACTGCGGGGACAGGCGAGCAAGACCACTGACTCATTGTCAGTGAAATTGCTCTCCCACCCTCGCAGCTCCACCCATTAAGTGAGGTGCCCCTGCCCCTGCACTCTTGAGTGTTGGTGATCGAGGCCCTCCTCCACCCGCAGGTTTCCTGCGCCTCATCCCTGGTGGTCCAGTGGACCTCTGTCTCCTTCCTCTCACTCTGCTCCTTCACTCGTTTTCACTCGTTTTCTACCCTTCCTATCCTTCACCTTTCTGCACTTTTCTGCATCTCTGCTCTTTTGTGCCTTATTTCTGCTCATTTTCCCTTTCTCTCGCTCTGCTCTTTCACTCGTATTCACTCATTTTTCTACCCTCTTTTATCTTTCACCTTTCTGCACTTTTCTGCATCTCTGCTCTTTTGTGCCTTATTTCTGCTTATTTTCCCTTTTTTCTTTATCCCTTATTTCCTCCCTTTACCTTTCCCCGCCGCTGCTGCCCCCGCGGCCCCCCCGCGCGACCGGCCCAATCCAGCTCCCCTCCCCGCTCCCGCCTCCCAGCTGTCCAGCCCTCCTCGACCCCTACTTAATGGCGGCCACTGCGGGGACAGGCGAGCAAGACCACTGACTCATTGTCAGTGAAATTGCTCTCCCACCCTCGCAGCTCCACCCATTAAGTGAGGTGCCCCTGCCCCTGCACTCTTGAGTGTTGGTGATCGAGGCCCTCCTCCACCCGCAGGTTTCCTGCGCCTCATCCCTGGTGGTCCAGTGGACCTCTGTCTCCTTCCTCTCACTCTGCTCCTTCACTCGTTTTCACTCGTTTTTCTACCCTTCCTATCTTTCACCTTTCTGCACTTTTCTGCATCTCTGCTCTTTTGTGCCTTATTTCTGCTCATTTTCCCTTTCTCTCGCTCTGCTCTTTCACTCATTTTCACTCGTTTTTCTACCCTCTTTTATCTTTCACCTTTCTGCACTTTTCTGCATCTCTGCTCTTTTGTGCCTTATTTCTGCTTATTTTCCCTTTTTTCTTTATCCCTTATTTCCTCCCTTTACCTTTCCCGCCGCTGCTGCCCCCGCGGCCCCTCCCCCCAGCGCGACCGGCCCAATCCAGCTCCCTCCCCGCTCCCGCCTCCCAGCTGTCCAGCCCTCCTCGACCCCTACTTAATGGCGGCCACTGCGGGACAGGCGAGCAAGACCACTGACTCATTGTCAGTGAAATTGCTCTCCCACCCTCGCAGCTCCACCATTAAGTGAGGTGCCCCTGCCCCTGCACTCTTGAGTGTTGGTGATCGAGGCCCTCCTCCACCCACAGGTTTCCCTGCGCCTCATCCCTGGTGGTCCAGTGGACCTCTGTCTCCTTCCTCTCACTCTGCTCCTTCACTCGTTTTCACTCGTTTTTCTACCCTTCCTATCTTTCACCTTTCTGCACTTTTCTGCATCTCTGCTCTTTTGTGCCTTATTTCTGCTCATTTTCCCTTTCTCTCGCTCTGCTCTTTCACTCATTTTCACTCGTTTTTCTACCCTCTTTTATCTTTCACCTTTCTGCACTTTTCGGCATCTCTGCTCTTTTGTGCCTTATTTCTGCTTATTTTCCCTTTTTTCTTTATCCCTTATTTCCTCCCTTTACCTTTCCCCGCCGCTGCTGCCCCCGCGGCCCCTCCCCCCAGCGCGACCGGCCCAATCCAGCTCCCTCCCGCTCCCGCCTCCCAGCTGTCCAGCCCTCCCGACCCCTACTTAATGGCGGCCACTGCGGGACAGGCGAGCAAGACCACTGACTCATTGTCAGTGAAATTGCTCTCCCACCCTCGCAGCTCCACCCATTAAGTGAGGTGCCTGCCCCTGCACTCTTGAGTGTTGGTGATCGAGGCCCTCCTCCACCCGCAGGTTTCCCTGCGCCTCATCCCTGGTGGTCCAGTGGACCTCTGTCTCCTTCCTCTCACTCTGCTCCTTCACTCGTTTTCACTCGTTTTTCTACCCTTCCTATCCTTCACCTTTCTGCACTTTTCTGCATCTCTGCTCTTTTGTGCCTTATTTCTGCTCATTTTCCCTTTCTCTCGCTCTGCTCTTTCACTCGTTTTCACTTGTTTTTCTACCCTCTTTTATCTTTCACCTTTCTGCACTTTTCTGCATCTCTGCTCTTTTGTGCCTTATTTCTGCTTATTTTCCCTTTTTTCTTTATCCCTTATTTCCTCCCTTTACCTTTCCCCGCCGCTGCTGCCCTCGCGGCCCCTCCCCCCAGCGCGACCGGCCCAATCCAGCTCCCTCCCGCTCCCGCCTCCCAGCTGTCCAGCCCTCCCGACCCCTGCTTAATGGCGGCCACTGCTGGGACAGGCGAGCAAGACCACTGACTCATTGTCAGTGAAATTGCACTCCCACCCTCGCAGCTCTACCCATTAAGTGAGGTGCCCCTGCCCCTGCACTCTTGAGTGTTGGTGATCGAGGCCCTCCTCCACCCGCAGGTTTCCCTGCGCCTCATCCCTGGTGGTCCAGTGGACCTCTGTCTCCTTCCTCTCACTCTGCTCCTTCACTCGTTTTCACTCGTTTTTCTACCCTTCCTATCTTTCACCTTTCTGCACTTTTCTGCATCTCTGCTCTTTTGTGCCTTATTTCTGCTCATTTTCCCTTTCTCTCGCTCTGCTCTTTCACTCGTTTTCACTCGTTTTTCTACCCTCTTTTATCTTTCACCTTTCTGCACTTTTCTGCATCTCTGCTCTTTTGTGCCTTATTTCTGCTTATTTTCCCTTTTTCTTTATCCCTTATTTCCTCCCTTTACCTTTCCCCGCCGCTGCTGCCCCCGCGGCCCCTCCCCCAGCGCGACTGGCCCAATCCAGCTCCTCCCCGCTCCCGCCTCCCAGCTGTCCAGCCCTCCTCGACCCCTACTTAATGGCGGCCACTGCGGGGACAGGCGAGCAAGACCACTGACTCATTGTCAGTGAAATTGCTCTCCCACCCTCGCAGCTCCACCATTAAGTGAGGTGCCCTGCCCCTGCACTCTTGAGTGTTGGTGATCGAGGCCCTCCTCCACCCGCAGGTTTCACTGCGCCTCATCCCTGGTGGTCCAGTGGACCTCTGTCTCCTTCCTCTCACTCTGCTCCTTCACTCGTTTTCACTCGTTTTTCTACCCTTCCTATCTTTCACCTTTCTGCACTTTTCTGCATCTCTGCTCTTTTGTGCCTTATTTCTGCTCATTTTCCCTTTCTCTCGCTCTGCTCTTTCACTCGTTTTCACTCGTTTTTCTACCCTCTTTTATCTTTCACCTTTCTGCACTTTTCTGCATCTCTGCTCTTTTGTGCCTTATTTCTGCTTATTTTCCCTTTTTCTTTATCCCTTATTTCCTCCCTTTACCTTTCCCCGCCGCTGCTGCCCCCGCGGCCCCTCCCCCCAGCGTGACCGGCCCAATCCAGCTCCCTCCCGCTCCCGCCTCCCAGCTGTCCAGCCCTCCCCGACCCCTACTTAATGGCGGCCACTGCGGGGACAGGCGAGCAAGACCACTGACTCATTGTCAGTGAAATTGCTCTCCCACCTCGCAGCTCCACCATTAAGTGAGGTGCCCTGCCCCTGCACTCTTGAGTGTTGGTGATCGAGGCCCTCCTCCACCCGCAGGTTTCCCTGCGCCTCATCCCTGGTGGTCCAGTGGACCTCTGTCTCCTTCCTCTCACTCTGCTCCTTCACTCGTTTTCACTCGTTTTTCTACCCTTCCTATCTTTCACCTTTCTGCACTTTTCTGCATCTCTGCTCTTTTGTGCCTTATTTCTGCTCATTTTCCCTTTCTCTCGCTCTGCTCTTTCACTCGTTTTCACTCGTTTTTCTACCCTCTTTTATCTTTCACCTTTCTGCACTTTTCTGCATCTCTGCTCTTTTGTGCCTTATTTCTGCTTATTTTCCCTTTTTTCTTTATCCCTTATTTCCTCCCTTTACCTTTCCACCGCCGCTGCTGCCCTCGCCGGCCCCTCCCCCCAGCGTGACCGGCCCAATCCAGCTCCTCCCGCTCCCGCCTCCCAGCTGTCCAGCCCTCCCGACCCCTACTTAATGGCAGCCACTGCGGGGACAGGCGAGCAAGATCACTGACTCATTGTCAGTGAAATTGCTCTCCTACCCTCGCAGCTCCACCCATTAAGTGAGGTGCCCCTGCCCCTGCACTCTTGAGTGTTGGTGATCGAGGCCCTCCTCCACCCGCAGGTTTCCTGCGCCTCATCCCTGGTGGTCCAGTGGACCTCTGTCTCCTTCCTCTCACTCTGCTCCTTCACTCGTTTTCACTCGTTTTTCTACCCTTCCTATCTTTCACCTTTCTGCACTTTTCTGCATCTCTGCTCTTTTGTGCCTTATTTCTGCTCATTTTCCCTTTCTCTCGCTCTGCTCTTTCACTCGTTTTCACTCGTTTTTCTACCCTCTTTTATCTTTCACCTTTCTGCACTTTTCTGCATCTCTGCTCTTTTGTGCCTTATTTCTGCTTATTTTCCCTTTTTTCTTTATCCCTTATTTCCTCCCTTTACCTTTCCCCGCCGCTGCTGCCCCCGCGGCCCTCCCCCCAGCACGACCGGCCCAATCCAGCTCCCTCCCCGCTCCCGCCTCCCAGCTGTCCAGCCCTCCCGACCCCTACTTAATGGCGGCCACTGCGGGGACAGGCGAGCAAGACCACTGACTCATTGTCAGTGAAATTGCTCTCCCACCCTCGCAGCTCCACCCATTAAGTGAGGTGCCCCTGCCCCTGCACTCTTGAGTGTTGGTGATCGAGGCCCTCCTCCACCCGCAGGTTTCCTGCGCCTCATCCCTGGTGGTCCAGTGGACCTCTGTCTCCTTCCTCTCACTCTGCTCCTTCACTCGTTTTCACTCGTTTTTCTACCCTTCCTATCTTTCACCTTTCTGCACTTTTCTGCATCTCTGCTCTTTTGTGCCTTATTTCTGCTCATTTTCCCTTTCTCTCGCTCTGCTCTTTCACTCGTTTTCACTCGTTTTTCTACCCTCTTTTATCTTTCACCTTTCTGCACTTTTCTGCATCTCTGCTCTTTTGTGCCTTATTTCTGCTTATTTTCCCTTTTTCTTTATCCCTTATTTCCTCCCTTTACCTTTCCCCGCCGCTGCTGCCCCCGCGGCCCCTCCCCCAGCGCGACCGGCCCAATCCAGCTCCCTCCCCGCTCCCGCCTCCCAGCTGTCCAGCCCTCCTCGACCCCTACTTAATGGCGGCCACTGCGGGGACAGGCGAGCAAGACCACTGACTCATTGTCAGTGAAATTGCTCTCCCACCCTCGCAGCTCCACCCATTAAGTGAGGTGCCCTGCCCCTGCACTCTTGAGTGTTGGTGATCGAGGCCCTCCTCCACCCGCAGGTTTCCCTGCGCCTCATCCCTGGTGGTCCAGTGGACCTCTGTCTCCTTCCTCTCACTCTGCTCCTTCACTCGTTTTCACTCGTTTTTCTACCCTTCCTATCTTTCACCTTTCTGCACTTTTCTGCATCTCTGCTCTTTTGTGCCTTATTTCTGCTCATTTTCCCTTTCTCTCGCTCTGCTCTTTCACTCGTTTTCACTCGTTTTTCTACCCTCTTTTATCTTTCACCTTTCTGCACTTTTCTGCATCTCTGCTCTTTTGTGCCTTATTTCTGCTTATTTTCCCTTTTTTCTTTATCCCTTATTTCCTCCCTTTACCTTTCCCCGCCGCTGCTGCCCCCGCGGCCCCTCCCCCAGCGCGACCGGCCCAATCCAGCTCCTCCCGCTCCCGCCTCCCAGCTGTCCAGCCCTCCCCGACCCCTACTTAATGGCGGCCACTGCGGGACAGGCGAGCAAGACCACTGACTCATTGTCAGTGAAATTGCTCTCCCACCCTCGCAGCTCCACCATTAAGTGAGGTGCCCCTGCCCCTGCACTCTTGAGTGTTGGTGATCGAGGCCCTCCTCCACCCGCAGGTTTCACTGCGCCTCATCCCTGGTGGTCCAGTGGACCTCTGTCTCCTTCCTCTCACTCTGCTCCTTCACTCGTTTTCACTCGTTTTTCTACCCTTCCTATCTTTCACCTTTCTGCACTTTTCTGCATCTCTGCTCTTTTGTGCCTTATTTCTGCTCATTTTCCCTTTCTCTCGCTCTGCTCTTTCACTCGTTTTCACTCGTTTTTCTACCCTCTTTTATCTTTCACCTTTCTGCACTTTTCTGCATCTCTGCTCTTTTGTGCCTTATTTCTGCTTATTTTCCCTTTTTCTTTATCCCTTATTTCCTCCCTTTACCTTTCCCCGCCGCTGCTGCCCCCGCGGCCCCTCCCCCAGCGCGACCGGCCCAATCCAGCTCCTCCCGCTCCCGCCTCCCAGCTGTCCAGCCCTCCCCGACCACTAGTTAATTGCGGCCACTGCGGGGACAGGCGAGCAAGACCACTGACTCATTGTCAGTGAAATTGCTCTCCTACCCTCGCAGCTCCACCCATTAAGTGAGGTGCCCCTGCCCCTGCACTCTTGAGTGTTGGTGATCGAGGCCCTCCTCCACCCGCAGGTTTCCCTGCGCCTCATCCCTGGTGGTCCAGTGGACCTCTGTCTCCTTCCTCTCACTCTGCTCCTTCACTCGTTTTCACTCGTTTTTCTACCCTTCCTATCTTTCACCTTTCTGCACTTTTCTGCATCTCTGCTCTTTTGTGCCTTATTTCTGCTCATTTTCCCTTTCTCTCGCTCTGCTCTTTCACTTGTTTTCACTCGTTTTTCTACTCTCTTTTATCTTTCACCTTTCTGCACTTTTCTGCATCTCTGCTCTTTTGTGCCTTATTTCTGCTTATTTTCCCTTTTTTATTTATCCCTTATTTCCTCCCTTTACCTTTCCCGCCGCTGCTGCCCCCGCGGCCCCTCCCCCAGCGCGACCGGCCCAATCCAGCTCCCTCCCCGCTCCCGCCTCCCAGCTGTCCAGCCCTCCTCGACCCCTACTTAATGGCGGCCACTGCGGGGACAGGCGAGCAAGACCACTGACTCATTGTCAGTGAAATTGCTCTCCCACCCTCGCAGCTCCACCCATTAAGTGAGGTGCCCCTGCCCCTGCACTCTTGAGTGTTGGTGATCGAGGCCCTCCTCCACCCGCAGGTTTCCCTGCGCCTCATCCCTGGTGGTCCAGTGGACCTCTGTCTCCTTCCTCTCACTCTGCTCCTTCACTCGTTTTCACTCGTTTTTCTACCCTTTTTATCCTTCACCTTTCTGCACTTTTCTACATCTCTGCTCTTTTGTGCCTTATTTCTGCTCATTTTCCCTTTCTCTCGCTCTGCTCTTTCACTCGTTTTCACTCGTTTTTCTACCCTCTTTTATCTTTCACCTTTCTGCACTTTTCTGCATCTCTGCTCTTTTGTGCCTTATTTCTGCTTATTTTCCCTTTTTCTTTATCCCTTATTTCCTCCCTTTACCTTTCCCCGCTGCTGCTGCCCCCGCTGCCCCTCCCCCAGCGCGACCGGCCCAATCCAGCTCCCTCCCCGCTCCCGCCTCCCAGCTGTCCAGCCCTCCACAACCCCTACTTAATGGCGGCCACTGCAGGGACAGGCGAGCAAGACCACTGACTCATTGTCAGTGAAATTGCTCTCCCACCCTCGCAGCTCCACCCATTAAGTGAGGTGCCCCTGCCCCTGCACTCTTGAGTGTTGGTGATCGAGGCCCTCCTCCACCCGCAGGTTTCCCTGCGCCTCATCCCTGGTGGTCCAGTGGACCTCTGTCTCCTTCCTCTCACTCTGCTCCTTCACTCGTTTTCACTCGTTTTTCTACCCTTTTTATCCTTCACCTTTCTGCACTTTTCTACATCTCTGCTCTTTTGTGCCTTATTTCTGCTCATTTTCCCTTTCTCTCGCTCTGCTCTTTCACTCGTTTTCACTCATTTTTCTACCCTCTTTTATCTTTCACCTTTCTGCACTTTTCTGCATCTCTGCTCTTTTGTGCCTTATTTCTGCTTATTTTCCCTTTTTTCTTTATCCCTTATTTCCTCCCTTTACCTTTCCCCGCCGCTGCTGCCCCGCGGCCCCTCCCCCAGCGCGACCGGCCCAATCCAGCTCCCCTCCCCGCTCCCGCCTCCCAGCTGTCCAGCCCTCCCGACCCCTACTTAATGGCAGCCACTGCGGGGACAGGCGAGCAAGATCACTGACTCATTGTCAGTGAAATTGCTCTCCTACCCTCGCAGCTCCACCCATTAAGTGAGGTGCCCCTGCCCCAGCACTCTTGAGTGTTGGTGATCGAGGCCCTCCTCCACCCGCAGGTTTCCCTGCGCCTCATCCCTGGTGGTCCAGTGGACCTCTGTCTCCTTCCTCTCACTCTGCTCCTTCACTCGTTTTCACTCGTTTTTCTACCCTTTTTGTCCTTCACCTTTCTGCACTTTTCTACATCTCTGCTCTTTTGTGCCTTATTTCTGCTCATTTTCCCTTTCTCTCGCTCTGCTCTTTCACTCGTTTTCACTCGTTTTTCTACCCTCTTTTATCTTTCACCTTTCTGCACTTTTCTGCATCTCTGCTCTTTTGTGCCTTATTTCTGCTTATTTTCCCTTTTTCTTTATCCCTTATTTCCTCCCTTTACCTTTCCCCGCCGCTGCTGCCCCCGCGGCCCCTCCCCCAGCGCGACCGGCCCAATCCAGCTCCTCCCCGCTCCCGCCTCCCAGCTGTCCAGCCCTCCCCGACCCCTACTTAATGGCGGCCACTGCGGGGACAGGCGAGCAAGACCACTGACTCATTGTCAGTGAAATTGCTCTCCCACCCTCGCAGCTCCACCCATTAAGTGAGGTGCCCCTGCCCCTGTACTCTTGAGTGTTGGTGATCGAGGCCCTCCTCCACCAGCAGGCTTCCCTGCGCCTCATCCCTGGTGGTCCAGTGGACCTCTGTCTCCTTCCTCTCACTCTGCTCCTTCACTCGTTTTCACTCGTTTTTCTACCCTTCCTATCCTTCACCTTTCTGCACTTTTCTGCATCTCTGCTCTTTTGTGCCTTATTTCTGCTCATTTTCCCTTTCTCTCGCTCTGCTCTTTCACTCGTTTTCACTCGTTTTTCTACCCTCTTTTATCTTTCACCTTTCTGCACTTTTCTGCATCTCTGCTCTTTTGTGCCTTATTTCTGCTTATTTTCCCTTTTTTCTTTATCCCTTATTTCCTCCCTTTACCTTTCCCCGCCGCTGCTGCCCCTGCGGCCCCCCCCAGCGCGACCGGCCCAATCCAGCTCCCCTCCCCGCTCCCGCCTCCCAGCTGTCCAGCCCTCCCCGACCCCTACTTAATGGCGGCCACTGCGGGGACAGGCGAGCAAGACCACTGACTCATTGTCAGTGAAATTGCTCTCCCACCCTCGCAGCTCCACCCATTAAGTGAGGTGCCCTGCCCTGCACTCTTGAGTGTTGGTGATCGAGGCCCTCCTCCACCCGCAGGTTTCCCTGCGCCTCATCCCTGGTGGTCCAGTGGACCTCTGTCTCCTTCCTCTCACTCTGCTCCTTCACTCGTTTTCACTCGTTTTTCTACCCTTCCTATCTTTCACCTTTCTGCACTTTTCTGCATCTCTGCTCTTTTGTGCCTTATTTCTGCTCATTTTCCCTTTCTCTCGCTCTGCTCTTTCACTCGTTTTCACTCGTTTTTCTACCCTCTTTTATCTTTCACCTTTCTGCACTTTTCTGCATCTCTGCTCTTTTGTGCCTTATTTCTGCTTATTTTCCCTTTTTTCTTTATCCCTTATTTCCTCCCTTTACCTTTCCCCGCTGCTGCTGCCCCCGCGGCCCCTCCCCCCAGCGCGACCGGCCCAATCCAGCTCCTCCCCGCTCCCGCCTCCCAGCTGTCCAGCCCTCCTCGACCCCTACTTAATGGCGGCCACTGCGAGGACAGGCGAGCAAGACCACTGACTCATTGTCAGTGAAATTGCTCTCCCACCCTCGCAGCTCCACCCATTAAGTGAGGTGCCCTGCCCCTGCACTCTTGAGTGTTGGTGATCGAGGCCCTCCTCCACCCGCAGGTTTCCCTGCGCCTCATCCCTGGTGGTCCAGTGGACCTCTGTCTCCTTCCTCTCACTCTGCTCCTTCACTCGTTTTCACTCGTTTTTCTACCCTTTCTATCTTTCACCTTTCTGCACTTTTCTGCATCTCTGCTCTTTTGTGCCTTATTTCTGCTCATTTTCCCTTTCTCTCGCTCTGCTCTTTCACTCGTTTTCACTCGTTTTTCTACCCTCTTTTATCTTTCACCTTTCTGCACTTTTCTGCATCTCTGCTCTTTTGTGCCTTATTTCTGCTTATTTTCCCTTTTTTCTTTATCCCTTATTTCCTCCCTTTACCTTTCCCCGCCGCTGCTGCCCCCGCGGCCCCTCCCCCAGCGTGACCGGCCCAATCCAGCTCCTCCCCGCTCCCGCCTCCCAGCTGTCCAGCCCTCCCCGACCCCTACTTAATGGCGGCCACTGCGGGGACAGGCGAGCAAGACCACTGACTCATTGTCAGTGAAATTGCTCTCCCACCCTCGCAGCTCCACCCATTAAGTGAGGTGCCCCTGCCCCTGCACTCTTGAGTGTTGGTGATCGAGGCCCTCCTCCACCCGCAGGTTTCCCTGCGCCTCATCCCTGGTGGTCCAGTGGACCTCTGTCTCCTTCCTCTCACTCTGCTCCTTCACTCGTTTTCACTCGTTTTTCTACCCTTTTTATCCTTCACCTTTCTGCACTTTTCTACATCTCTGCTCTTTTGTGCCTTATTTCTGCTCATTTTCCCTTTCTCTCGCTCTGCTCTTTCACTCGTTTTCACTCATTTTTCTACCCTCTTTTATCTTTCACCTTTCTGCACTTTTCTGCATCTCTGCTCTTTTGTGCCTTATTTCTGCTTATTTTCCCTTTTTCTTTATCCCTTATTTCCTCCCTTTACCTTTCCCGCCGCTGCTGCCCCCGCGGCCCCTCCCCCAGCGTGACTGGCCCAATCCAGCTCCCCTCCCCGCTCCCGCCTCCCAGCTGTCCAGCCCTCCCCGACCCCTACTTAATGGCGGCCACTGCGGGGACAGGCGAGCAAGACCACTGACTCATTGTCAGTGAAATTGCTCTCCCACCCTCGCAGCTCCACCCATTAAGTGAGGTGCCCCTGCCCCTGCACTCTTGAGTGTTGGTGATCGAGGCCCTCCTCCACCCGCAGGTTTCCTGCGCCTCATCCCTGGTGGTCCAGTGGACCTCTGTCTCCTTCCTCTCACTCTGCTCCTTCACTCGTTTTCACTCGTTTTTCTACCCTTCCTATCCTTCACCTTTCTGCACTTTTCTGCATCTCTGCTCTTTTGTGCCTTATTTCTGCTCATTTTCCCTTTCTCTCGCTCTGCTCTTTCACTCGTTTTCACTCGTTTTTCTACCCTCTTTTATCTTTCACCTTTCTGCACTTTTCTGCATCTCTGCTCTTTTGTGCCTTATTTCTGCTTATTTTCCCTTTTTCTTTATCCCTTATTTCCTCCCTTTACCTTTCCCCGCCGCTGCTGCCCCGCGGCCCCTCCCCCCAGCGCGACCGGCCCAATCCAGCTCCCTCCCCGCTCCCGCCTCCCAGCTGTCCAGCCCTCCCGACCCCTACTTAATGGCGGCCACTGCGGGACAGGCGAGCAAGACCACTGACTCATTGTCAGTGAAATTGCTCTCCCACCCTCGCAGCTCCACCCATTAAGTGAGGTGCCCTGCCCCTGCACTCTTGAGTGTTGGTGATCGAGGCCCTCCTCCACCCGCAGGTTTCACTGCGCCTCATCCCTGGTGGTCCAGTGGACCTCTGTCTCCTTCCTCTCACTCTGCTCCTTCACTCGTTTTCACTCGTTTTTCTACCCTTCCTATCTTTCACCTTTCTGCACTTTTCTACATCTCTGCTCTTTGTGCCTTATTTCTGCTCATTTTCCCTTTCTCTCGCTCTGCTCTTTCACTCGTTTTCACTTGTTTTTCTACCCTCTTTTATCTTTCACCTTTCTGCACTTTTCTGCATCTCTGCTCTTTTGTGCCTTATTTCTGCTTATTTTCCCTTTTTCTTTATCCCTTATTTCCTCCCTTTACCTTTCCCCGCCGCTGCTGCCCCCGCGGCCCCTCCCCCCAGCGTGACCGGCCCAATCCAGCTCCTCCCGCTCCCGCCTCCCAGCTGTCCAGCCCTCCTCGACCCCTACTTAATGGCGGCCACTGCGGGGACAGGCGAGCAAGACCACTGACTCATTGTCAGTGAAATTGCTCTCCCACCCTCGCAGCTCCACCCATTAAGTGAGGTGCCCCTGCCCCTGCACTCTTGAGTGTTGGTGATCGAGGCCCTCCTCCACCCGCAGGTTTCCTGCGCCTCATCCCTGGTGGTCCAGTGGACCTCTGTCTCCTTCCTCTCACTCTGCTCCTTCACTCGTTTTCACTCGTTTTTCTACCCTTCCTATCTTTCACCTTTCTGCACTTTTCTGCATCTCTGCTCTTTGTGCCTTATTTCTGCTCATTTTCCCTTTCTCTCGCTCTGCTCTTTCACTCGTTTTCACTCATTTTTCTACCCTCTTTTATCTTTCACCTTTCTGCACTTTTCTGCATCTCTGCTCTTTTGTGCCTTATTTCTGCTTATTTTCCCTTTTTTCTTTATCCCTTATTTCCTCCCTTTACCTTTCCCGCCGCTGCTGCCCCCGCGGCCCCTCCCCCAGCGCGACCGGCCCAATCCAGCTCCCTCCCCGCTCCCGCCTCCCAGCTGTCCAGCCCTCCTCGACCCCTACTTAATGGCGGCCACTGCGGGGACAGGCGAGCAAGACCACTGACTCATTGTTAGTGAAATTGCTCTCCCACCCTCGCAGCTCCACCCATTAAGTGAGGTGCCCCTGCACTCTTGAGTGTTGGTGATCGAGACCCTCCTCCACCCGCAGGTTTCCCTGCGCCTCATCCCTGGTGGTCCAGTGGACCTCTGTCTCCTTCCTCTCACTCTGCTCCTTCACTCGTTTTCACTCGTTTTTCTACCCTTCCTATCCTTCACCTTTCTGCACTTTTCTACATCTCTGCTCTTTTGTGCCTTATTTCTGCTCATTTTCCCTTTCTCTCGCTCTGCTCTTTCACTCGTTTTCACTCATTTTTCTACCCTCTTTTATCTTTCACCTTTCTGCACTTTTCTGCATCTCTGCTCTTTTGTGCCTTATTTCTGCTTATTTTCCTTTTTTCTTTATCCCTTATTTCCTCCCTTTACCTTTCCCCGCCGCTGCTGCCCCGCGGCCCCTGCCCCCCAGCGCGACCGGCCCAATCCAGCTCCCCTCCCGTCTCCCGCCTCCCAGCTGTCCAGCCCTCCTCGACTCCCTACTTAATGGCGGCCACTGCGGGGACAGGCGAGCAAGACCACTGACTCATTGTCAGTGAAATTGCTCTCCCACCCTCGCAGCTCCACCCATTAAGTGAGGTGCCCCTGCCCCTGCACTCTTGAGTGTTGGTGATCGAGGCCCTCCTCCACCCGCAGGTTTCCTGCGCCTCATCCCTGGTGGTCCAGTGGACCTCTGTCTCCTTCCTCTCACTCTGCTCCTTCACTCGTTTTCACTCGTTTTTCTACCCTTCCTATCCTTCACCTTTCTGCACTTTTCTGCATCTCTGCTCTTTGTGCCTTATTTCTGCTCATTTTCCCTTTCTCTCGCTCTGCTCTTTCACTCGTTTTCACTCATTTTTCTACCCTCTTTTATCTTTCACCTTTCTGCACTTTTCTGCATCTCTGCTCTTTGTGCCTTATTTCTGCTTATTTTCCTTTTTTCTTTATCCCTTATTTCCTCCCTTTACCTTTCCCCGCCGCTGCTGCTCCGCGCCCCTCCCCCAGCGCGACCGGCCCAATCCAGCTCCCTCCCCGCTCCCGCCTCCCAGCTGTCCAGCCCTCCTCGACCCCTACTTAATGGCGGCCACTGCGGGACAGGCGAGCAAGACCACTGACTCATTGTCAGTGAAATTGCTCTCCCACCTCGCAGCTCCACCCATTAAGTGAGGTGCCCCTGCCCCTGCACTCTTGGAGTGTTGGTGATCGATGCCCTCCTCCACCCGCAGGTTTCCTGCGCCTCATCCCTGGTGGTCCAGTGGACCTCTGTCTCCTTCCTCTCACTCTGCTCCTTCACTCGTTTTCACTCATTTTTCTACCCTTCCTATCTTTCACCTTTCTGCACTTTTCTGCATCTCTGCTCTTTGTGCCTTATTTCTGCTCATTTTCCCTTTCTCTCGCTCTGCTCTTTCACTCGTTTTCACTTGTTTTTCTACCATCTTTATCTTTCACCTTTCTGCACTTTTCTGCATCTCTGCTCTTTTGTGCCTTATTTCTGCTTATTTTCCCTTTTTCTTTATCCCTTATTTCCTCCCTTTACCTTTACCCGCCGCTGCTGCCCCCGCGGCCCCTCCCCCCAGCGTAACCGGCCCAATCCAGCTCCTCCCGCTCCCGCCTCCCAGCTGTCCAGCCCTCCTCGATCCCTACTTAATGGCGGCCACTGCGGGGACAGGCGAGCAAGACCACTGACTCATTGTCAGTGAAATTGCTCTCCCACCTCGCAGCTCCACCCATTAAGTGAGGTGCCCCTGCCCCTGCACTCTTGAGTGTTGGTGATCGAGGCCCTCCTCCACCCACAGGTTTCCTGCGCCTCATCCCTGATGGTCCAGTGGACCTCTGTCTCCTTCCTCTCACTCTGCTCCTTCACTCGTTTTCACTCGTTTTTCTACCCTTCCTGTCTTTCACCTTTCTGCACTTTTTCTGCATCTCTGCTCTTTTGTGCCTTATTTCTGCTCATTTTCCCTTTCTCTCGCTCTGCTCTTTCACTCGTTTTCACTCATTTTTCTACCCTCTTTTATCTTTCACCTTTCTGCACTTTTCTGCATCTCTGCTCTTTTGTGCCTTATTTCTGCTTATTTTCCCTTTTTCTTTATCCCTTATTTACTCCCTTTACCTTTCCCCGCCGCTGCTGCCCCCGCGGCCCTCCCCCAGCGTGACTGGCCCAATCCAGCTCCCTCCCCGCTCCCGCCTCCCAGCTGTCCAGCCCTCCCGACCCCTACTTAATGGCGGCCACTGCGGGGACAGGCGAGCAAGACCACTGACTCATTGTCAGTGAAATTGCTCTCCCACCCTCGCAGCTCCACCCATTAAGTGAGGTGCCCCTGCCCCTGCACTCTTGAGTGTTGGTGATCGAGGCCCTCCTCCACCCGCAGGTTTCCTGCGCCTCATCCCTGGTGGTCCAGTGGACCTCTGTCTCCTTCCTCTCACTCTGCTCCTTCACTCGCTTTCACTCGTTTTTCTACCCTTCTATCCTTCACCTTCTGCACTTTTCTGCATCTCTGCTCTTTGTGCCTTATTTCTGCTCATTTTCCCTTTCTCTCGCTCTGCTCTTTCACTCGTTTTCACTCTTTTTCTACCCTCTTTTATCTTTCACCTTTCTGCACTTTTCTGCATCTCTGCTCTTTGTGCCTTATTTCTGCTTATTTTCCTTTTTTCTTTATCCCTTATTTCCTCCCTTTACCTTTACCCGCCGCTGCTGCCCCCGCGGCCCCTCTCCCCCAGCGCGACCGGCCCAATCCAGCTCCTCCTCTCCCGCCTCCCAGCTGTCCAGCCCTCCTCGACCCCTACTTAATGGCAGCCACTGCGGGACAGGCGAGCAAGACCACTGACTCATTGTCAGTGAAATTGCTCTCCCACCCTCGCAGCTCCACCCATTAAGTGAGGTGCCCTGCCCCTGCACTCTTGAGTGTTGGTGATCGAGGCCCTCCTCCACCCGCAGGTTTCACTGCGCCTCATCCCTGGTGGTCCAGTGGACCTCTGTCTCCTTCCTCTCACTCTGCTCCTTCACTCGCTTTCACTCGTTTTCTACCCTTCCTATCTTTCACCTTTCTGCACTTTTCTGCATCTCTGCTCTTTTGTGCCTTATTTCTGCTCATTTTCCTTTCTCTCGCTCTGCTCTTTCACTCGTTTTCACTTGTTTTTCTACCATCTTTTATCTTTCACCTTTCTGCACTTTTCTGCATCTCTGCTCTTTGTGCCTTATTTCTGCTTATTTTCCCTTTTTCTTTATCCCTTATTTCCTCCCTTTACCTTTCCCCGCCGCTGCTGCCCCCGCTGGCCCCTCCCCCAGCGTGACCGGCCCAATCCAGCTCCCTCCCCGCCTCCCAGCTGTCCAGCCCTCCCGACCCCTACTTAATGGCGGCCACTGCGGGGACAGGCGAGCAAGACCACTGACTCATTGTCAGTGAAATTGCTCTCCCACCTCGCAGCTCCACCCATTAAGTGAGGTGCCCCTGCCCCCTGCACTCTTGAGTGTTGGTGATCGAGGCCCTCCTCCACCCACAGGTTTCCCTGCGCCTCATCCCTGGTGGTCCAGTGGACCTCTGTCTCCTTCCTCTCACTCTGCTCCTTCACTCGTTTTCACTCGCTTTTCTACCCTTCCTATCTTTCACCTTTCTGCACTTTTCTGCATCTCTGCTCTTTGTGCCTTATTTCTGCTCATTTTCCCTTTCTCTCGCTCTGCTCTTTCACTCGTTTTCACTCATTTTTCTACCCTCTTTATCTTTCACCTTTCTGCACTTTTCTGCATCTCTGCTCTTTGTGCCTTATTTCTGCTTATTTTCCTTTTTTCTTTATCCCTTATTTCCTCCCTTTACCTTTCCCCGCCGCTGCTGCCCCCGCGGCCCTCCCCCCAGCGCGACCGGCCCAATCCAGCTCCCCTCCCCGCTCCCGCCTCCCAGCTGTCCAGCCCTCCCCGAACCCTACTTAATGGCGGCCACTGCGGGACAGGCGAGCAAGACCACTGACTCATTGTCAGTGAAATTGCTCTCCCACCCTCGCAGCTCCACCCATTAAGTGAGGTGCCCTGCCCTGCACTCTTGAGTGTTGGTGATCGATGCACCTCCTCCACCCGCAGGTTTCCCTGCGACTCATCCCTGGTGGTCCAGTGGACCTCTGTCTCCTTCCTCTCACTCTGCTCCTTCACTCGCTTTCACTCGCTTTTCTACCCTTCCTATCCTTCACCTTTCTGCACTTTTCTACATCTCTGCTCTTTTGTGCCTTATTTCTGCTCATTTTCCCTTTCTCTCGCTCTGCTCTTTCACTCGTTTTCACTCATTTTTCTACCTTCTTTTATCTTTCACCTTTCTGCATTTTTCTGCATCTCTGCTCTTTTCTGCCTTATTTCTGCTTATTTTCCCTTTTTTCTTTATCCCTTATTTCCTCCCTTTACCTTTCCCCGCCGCTGCTGCCCGCGCCCCTGCCCCCAGCGCGACCGGCCCAATCCAGCTCCCTCCCCGCTCCCGCCTCCCAGCTGTCCAGCCCTCCCGACTCCCTACTTAATGGCGGCCACTGCGGGGACAGGCGAGCAAGACCACTGACTCATTGTCAGTGAAATTGCTCTCCCACCCTCGCAGCTCCACCCATTAAGTGAGGTGCCCCTGCCCCTGCACTCTTGAGTGTTGGTGATCGAGGCCCTCCTCCACCCACAGGTTTCCTGCGCCTCATCCCTGGTGGTCCAGTGGACCTCTGTCTCCTTCCTCTCACTCTGCTCCTTCACTCGTTTTCACTCGCTTTTTCTACCCTTCTTATCTTTCACCTTTCTGCACTTTTCTACATCTCTGCTCTTTGTGCCTTATTTCTGCTCATTTTCCCTTTCTCTCGCTCTGCTCTTTCACTCGTTTTCACTCATTTTTCTACCCTCTTTATCTTTCACCTTTCTGCACTTTTCTGCATCTCTGCTCTTTGTGCCTTATTTCTGCTTATTTTCCTTTTTCTTTATCCCTTATTTCCTCCCTTTACCTTTCCCCGCCGCTGCTGCCCCCGCGGCCCTCCCCCAGCGCGACCGGCCCAATCCAGCTCCCTCCCCGCTCCCGCCTCCCAGCTGTCCAGCCCTCCCGAACCCTACTTAATGGCGGCCACTGCGAGGACAGGCGAGCAAGACCACTGACTCATTGTCAGTGAAATTGCTCTCCCACCTCGCAGCTCCACCCATTAAGTGAGGTGCCCCTGCCCCTGCACTCTTGAGTGTTGGTGATCGATGCCCTCCTCCACCCGCAGGTTTCCTGCGCCTCATCCCTGGTGGTCCAGTGGACCTCTGTCTCCTTCCTCTCACTCTGCTCCTTCACTCGTTTTCACTCGTTTTTCTACCCTTCCTATCTTTCACCTTTCTGCACTTTTCTGCATCTCTGCTCTTTTGTGCCTTATTTCTGCTCATTTTCCCTTTCTCTCGCTCTGCTCTTTCACTCGTTTTCACTCGTTTTTCTACCCTCTTTTATCTTTCACCTTTCTGCATTTTTCTGCATCTCTGCTCTTTGTGCCTTATTTCTGCTTATTTTCCTTTTTCTTTATCCCTTATTTCCTCCCTTTACCTTTCCCTGCCGCTGCTGCCCCGCGGCCCTCCCCCAGCGCGACCGGCCCAATCCAGCTCCCTCCCCGCTCCCGCCTCCCAGCTGTCCAGCCCTCCTCGACTCTCGACTTAATGGCGGCCACTGCGGGGACAGGCGAGCAAGACCACTGACTCATTGTCAGTGAAATTGCTCTCCCACCTCGCAGCTCCACCATTAAGTGAGGTGCCCCTGCCCCTGCACTCTTGAGTGTTGGTGATCGAGGCCCTCCTTCACCCCGCAGGTTTCCTGCGCCTCATCCCTGGTGGTCCAGTGGACCTCTGTCTCCTTCCTCTCACTCTGCTCCTTCACTCGTTTTCACTCATTTTTCTTACCCTTCCTATCTTTCACCTTTCTGCACTTTTCTACATCTCTGCTCTTTGTGCCTTATTTCTGCTCATTTTCCCTTTCTCTCGCTTCTGCTCTTTCACTCGTTTTCACTCGTTTTTCTACCCTCTTTATCTTTCACCTTTCTGCATTTTTCTGCATCTCTGCTCTTTGTGCCTTATTTCTGCTTATTTTCCTTTTTCTTTATCCCTTATTTCCTCCCTTTACCTTTCCCGCCGCTGCTGCCCCCGCGGCCCTCCCTCCACCGCGACCGGCCCAATCCAGCTCCCCTCCCGCTCCCCGCCTCCCAGCTGTCCAGCTCCGATTCCCTACTTCTACTTAATGGCGGCCACTGCGGGACAGGCGAGCAAGACCACTGACTCATTGTCAGTGAAATTGCTCTCCCACCCTCGCAGCTCCACCATTAAGTGAGGTGCCCCTGCCCCTGCACTCTTGAGTGTTGGTGATCGAGGCCCTCCTCCACCCACAGGTTTCCCTGCGCCTCATCCCTGGTGGTCCAGTGGACCTCTGTCTCCTTCCTCTCACTCTGCTCCTTCACCTGCTTTTCACTCGTTTTTCTATCCTTCCTATCTTTCACCTTTCTGCACTTTTCTGCATCTCTGCTCTTTTGTGCCTTATTTCTGCTCATTTTCCCTTTCTCTCGCTCTGTCTCTTTCACTCGTTCTTCACTCGTTTTCTACCCTCTTTTATCTTTCACCTTTCTGAACTTTTCTGCATGCTCTGTCTCTTTGTGCCTTAT
Organism: Calotriton arnoldi; assembly: GCA_963921515.1. Lineage (NCBI taxonomy): Eukaryota > Metazoa > Chordata > Amphibia > Caudata > Salamandridae > Calotriton > Calotriton arnoldi. The sequence goes on from CAWUFW010007611.1 coordinate 972,067, forward strand.
TTCTGCTTATTTTCCCTTTTTCTTTATCCCTTATTTCCTCCCTTTACCTTTACCCGCCGCTGCTGCCCCGCTCGGCCCCTCCCCCAGCGCGACCGGCCCAATCCAGCTCCCCTCCCCCGCCTCCCAGCTGTCCAGCCTCTCGACTCCTATACTTAATGGCAGCCACTGCGAGGACAGGCGAGCAAGACCACTGACTCATTGTCAGTGAAATTGCTCTCCCACCCTCGCAGCTCCACCATTAAGTGAGGTGCCCCTGCACTCTTGAGTGTTGGGTGATCGAGGCCCTCCTCCACCCGCAGGTTTCACTGCGCCTCATCCCTGGTGGTCCAGTGGACCTCTGTCTCCTTCCTCTCACTCTGCTCCTTCACTCGTTTTCACTCGTTTTTACCCTTCCTATCTTTCACCTTTCTGCACTTTTCTGCATCTCTACTCTTTTGTGCCTTATTTCTGCTCATTTTCCCTTCTCTCTCGCTTCTGCTCTTTCACTCGTTTTCACTCATTTTTCTACCCTCTTTTATCTTTCACCTTTCTGCACTTTTCTGCATCTCTGCTCTTTTGTGCCTTATTTCTGCTTATTTTCCCTTTTTCTTTATCACTTATTTCCTCCCTTTACCTTTACCCCGCCGCTGCTGCACCCGCTGCCCCTCCCCTCCAGCAGCGACTGGCCCAATCCAGCTCCCTCCCCGCTCCCGCCTCCCAGCTGTCCAGCCCTCCTCGACCCCTACTTAATGGCGGCCACTGCGTGGGACAGGCGAGCAAGACCACTGACTCATTGTCAGTGAAATTGCTCTCCCACCCTCGCAGCTCCATCATTAAGTGAGGTGCCGCCCTGCACTCTTGAGTGTTGGTGATCGAGCCTCCTCTTCCACCCGCAGGTTTCCTGCGCCTCATCCCTGGTGGTCCAGTGGACCTCTGTCTCCTTCCTCTCACTCTGCTCCTTCACTCGCTTTCACTCATTTTCTACCCTTCCTATCTTTCACCTTTCTGCACTTCTTTCTGCATCTCTGCTCTTTTGTGCCTTATTTCTGCTCATTTTCCCTTTCTCTCGCTCTCTGCTCTTTCACTCGTTTTCACTCGTTTTTCTACCCTCTTTTATCTTTCACCTTTCTGCATTTTTCTGCATCTCTGCTCTTTGTGCCTTATTTCTGCTTATTTTCCCTTTTTTCTTTATCCCTTATTTCCTCCCTTTTACCTTTCCCGCTCGCTGCTGCCCTCCGGTCCCCTCCCCCACCGCGACCGGCCCAATCCAGCTCCCTCCCTGCTCCCGCCTCCCAGCTGTCCAGCTCCTCCTCGGACTTCTACTTTAATGGCGGCCACTGCGGGGACAGGCGAAGCAAGACCACTGACTCATTGTCAGTGAAATTGCTCTCCCACCTCGCAGCTCCACCCATTAAGTGAGGTGCCCCTGCACTCTTGAGTGTTGGGTGATCGAGGCCCTCCTCCACCCACAGGTTTCCTGCGCCTCATCCCTGGTGGTCCAGTGGACCTCTGTCTCCTTCCTCTCACTCTGCTCCTTCACTCGTTTTCACTGCTTTTCTACCCTTCCTATCTTTCACCTTTCTGCACTTTTCTGCATCTCTGCTCTTTGTGCCTTATTTCTGCTCATTTTGCCTTTCTCTCGCTCTGCTCTTTCACTCGTTTTCACTCGTTTTTCTACCCTCTTTATCTTTCACCTTTCTGCACTTTTCTGCATCTCTGCTCTTTGTGCCTTATTTCTGCTTATTTTCCCTTTTTCTTTATCCCTTATTTCTTCCCTTTACCTTTCACCCGCCGCTGCTGCCCCTCCGGCTCCTCCCCCCAGCGCGACCGGCCCAATCCAGCTCCCCTCCCCGCCTCCCAGCTGTCCAGCTCTCCTCGACTCTCTACTTAATGGCAGCCACTGCGGGACAGGCGAGCAAGACCACTGACTCATTGTCAGTGAAATTGCTCTCCCACCCTCGCAGCTCCACCCATTAAGTGAGGTGCCCCTGCACTCTTAAGTGTTGGTGATCGAGGCCCTCCTCCACCCACAGGTTTCCTGCGCCTCATCCCTGGTGGTCCAGTGGACCTCTGTCTCCTTCCTCTCACTCTGCTCCTTCACTCGTTTTCACTCGCTTTTCTACCCTTCCTATCTTTCACCTTTCTGCACTTTTCTGCATCTCTGCTCTTTGTGCCTTATTTCTGCTCATTTTCCCTTCCTCTCGCTCTGTTCTTTCACTCGTTTTCACTCGTTTTTCTACCCTCTTTTATCTTTCACCTTTCTGCACTTTTTCTGCATCTCTGCTCTTTTGTGCCTTATTTCTGCTTATTTTCCCTTTTTTCTTTATCCCTTATTTCCTCCCTTTACCTTTACCCGCCGCTGCTGCCCCCGCAGGCCCCTCCCCCAGCGACCGGCCCAATCCAGCTCCCCGCCCCGCCTACCAGCTGTCCAGCCCTCCTCGACTCCCTACTTAATGGCTGCCACTGCGGGGACAGGCGAGCAAGACCACTGACTCATTGTCAGTGAAATTGCTCTCCCACCTCGCAGCTCCACCATTAAGTGAGGTGCCCCTGCCCCTGCACTCTTGAGTGTTGGTGATCGAGGCCCTCCTCCACCCACAGGTTTCCCTGCGCCTCATCCCTGGTGGTCCAGTGGACCTCTGTCTCCTTCCTCTCACTCTGCTCCTTCACTCGTTTTCACTCGCTTTTCTTCCCTTCCTATTTTTCACCTTTCTGCACTTTTCTGCATCTCTGCTCTTTGTGCCTTATTTCTGCTCATTTTCCCTTGTCTCGCTCTCTGCTCTTTCACTCGTTTTCACTCGCTTTTCTACCCTCTTATCTTTCACCTTTCTGCACTTTTCTGCATCTCTGCTCTTGTGCCTTATTTCTGCTTATTTTCCCTTTTTCTTTATCCCTTATTTCCTCCCTTTACCTTTACCCGCCGCTGCTGCCCCCGCCGGTCCCTCTTCCCCAGCGTGACCGGCCCAATCCAGCTCCCCTCCCGCCCCGCCTCCCAGCTGTCCAGCCCTCCCGAGCCTCTACTTAATGGCGGCTACTGCGTGGGACAGGTGAGCAAGACCACTGACTCATTGTCAGTGAAATTGCTCTCCCACCCTCGCAGCTCCACCATTAAGTGAGGTGCCCCTGCACTCTTGAGTGTTGGTGATCGAGGCCCTCCTCCACCCGCAGGTTTCACTGCGCCTCATCCCTGGTGGTCCAGTGGACCTCTGTCTCCTTCCTCTCACTCTGCTCCTTCACCTGCTTTTCACTCGCTTTTCTACCCTTCCTATCTTTCACCTTCTGCACTTTTCTGCATCTCTGCTCTTTGTGCCTTATTTCTGCTCCATTTTCCCTTTCTCTCGCTTCTGCTCTTTCACTCGTTTTCACTCATTTTTCTACCCTCTTTTATCTTGCACCTTTCTGCACTTTTCTGCATCTCTGCTCTTTTGTGCCTTATTTCTGCTTATTTTCCCTTTTTTCTTTATCCCTTATTTCCTCCCTTTACCTTTCCGTCGCTGCTGCCCCTGCGGTCTCCTCCCCCAGCACGACCGGCCCAATCCAGCTCCCTCCCCGCTTCCCGCCTCCCAGCTGTCCAGCTCCTCCTCGACCCCTACTTAATGGCGGCCACTGGCTGGGACAGGCGAGCAAGACCACTGGACTCATTGTCAGTGAAATTGCTCTCCCACCCTCGCAGCTCCACCATTAAGAGAGGTGCCCCTGCACTCTTGAGTGTTGGTGATTGAGGCCCTCCTCCACCCGCAGGTTTCCTGCGCCTCATCCCTGGTGGTCCAGTGGACCTCTGTCTCCTTCCTTTCACTCTGCTCCTTCACTCATTTTCACTCGTTTTTCTACCCTTCCTATCTTTCACCTTTCTGCCCTTTTCTGCATCTCTGCTCTTTTGTGCCTTATTTCTGCTCATTTTCCCTTTCTCTCGCTCTGTCTCTTTCACTCGCTTTCACTCGCTTTTCTACCCTCTTTATCTTTCACCTTTCTGCACTTTTCTGCAACTCTGCTCTTTTGTGCCTTATTTCTGCTTATTTTCCCTTTCTTCTTTATCCCTTATTTCCTCCCTTTACCTTTCCCCACCGCTGCTGCTCCCGCGGCGCCTCCCCTCCAGCCGACCGGCCCAATCCAGCTCCTCCTCGCTCCTGCCTCCCAGCTGTCCAGCCCTCCTCGACTCTCTACTTAATGGCGGCCAGTGCTGGGACAGGCGAGCAAGACCACTGACTCATTGTCAGGTGAAATTGCTCTCCCACCCTCACAGCTCCACCATTAAGTGAGGTGCCCCTGCCCCTGCACTCTTGAGTGTTGGTGATCGAGGCCCTCCTCCATCTGCAGGTTTCCCTGCGCCTCATCCCTGGTGGTCCAGTGGACCTCTGTCTCCTTCCTCTCACTCTGCTCCTTCACTCGTTTTCACTCGCTTTTCTACCCTTCCTATCTTTCACCTTTCTGCACTTTTCTGCATCTCTGCTCTTTGTGCCTTATTTCTGCTCATTTTCCCTTTCTCTCGCTCTGCTCTTTCACTCGCTTTCACTCGCTTTTCTACCCTCTTTTATCTTTCACCTTTCTGCACTTTTCTTCATCTCTGCTCTTTTGTGCCTTATTTCTGCTTATTTTCCCTTTTTCTTTATCCCTTATTTCCTCCTTTACCTTCCCCGCCGCTGCTGCCCCTCGCGTCTCCCCCCAGCGACCGGCCCAATCCAGCTCCCTCCCCGCCTCCCGCCTCCCAGTTGTCCAGCACTCCCCGACCCTCTACTTAGATGGCGGCCGGTGCGGAGACAGGCGAGCAAGACCACTGACTCATTGTCAGTGAATTGCTCTACCACCCTCGCAGCTCCACCATTAAGTGAGGTGCCCCTGTCCCTGCACTCTTGAGTGTTGGTGATGGAGGCCCTCCTCCACACCCGCAGGTTTCCCTGCGCCTCATCCCTGGTGGTCCAGTGGACCTCTGTCTCCTTCCTCTCACTCTGCTCCTTCCACTCGTTTTCACTCGCTTTTTCTACCCTTCCTATCTTTCACCTTTCTGCACTTTTCTGCATCTCTGCTCTTTTGTGCCTTATTTCTGCTCATGTTCCCTTTCTCTCGCTCTGCTCTTTCACTCGTATTCACTCATTTTTCTACCCTCTTTTATCTTCACCTTTCTGCACTTTTCTGCATCTCTGCTCTTTTGTGCCTTATTTCTGCTTATTTTCCCTTTTTCCTTATCCCTTATTTCCTCCCTTTACCTTTCCCGCCGCTGCTGCCACCTGCGCCCCTCCCCCCCAGCGCGACTGGCCCAATCCAGCCTCCTCCCCGCCCCGCCTCCCAGCTGTCCAGCCCTCCCGACCCCTACGTCAATGGCGGCCACTGCGGGGACAGGCGAGCACGACCACTGACTCATTTTCAGTGAAATTGCTCTCCCACCCTCGCAGCTCCACCCATTAAGTGAGGTGCCCTGCCCCTGCACTCTTGAGTGTTGGTGATCGAAGCCCTCCTTCACCCGCAGGTTTCCTGCGCCTCATCCCTGGTGGTCCAGTGGACCTCTGTCTCCCTTCCTCTCACTCTGCTCCTTCACTCGTTTTCACTCGTTTTTCTACCCTTCCCATCTTTCATGCCTTTCTGCACTTTTCTGCATCTCTGCTCTTTTGTGCCTTATTTCTGCTCATTTTCCCTTCTCTCGCTCTGCTCTTCTCACTCCGTTTTCACTCGTTTTTCTAACCCCTTTTATCTTTCAACCTTTCTGCATTTTTCAGCATCTCTGCTCTTTGTGCCTTAGTTTCTGCTTATTTTCCCTTTATCCCTTATTGTCCTCCCTTTATCTTTCCTCGCCGCTGTTGCTCCTCTGGCGCCCTCCCCCCAGCGCGACCGGCCCAATCCAGCTCCCCTCCCGCTCCCGGCCTCCCAGCTGTCCAGCCTCCCGACACCTGCAATGACGGCCACTGCGAGACAGGCGAGCAAGACCACTGACTCATTGTCAGTGAAATTGCTCTCCCACCTCGCAGCTCCACCATTAAGTGAGGTGCCACTGCCCCTGCACTCTTGAGTGTTGGTGATCGAGGCCTCCTCCACCCACAGCTTTCCTGCGCTCCTCATCCCTGGTGGTCCAGTGGACCTCTGTCTCATTCCTCTCACTCTGCTCCTTCACTCGCTTTCACTCGCTTTTCTACCCTTCCTATCTTTCACCTTTCTGCACTTTTCTGCATCTCTGCTCTTTTGTGCCTTATTTCTGCTCATTTTCCCTTTCTCTCGCTCTGCTCTTTCACTCATTTTCACTCGTTTTCTACCCTCTTTTATCTTTCACCTTTCTGCACTTTTTCTGCATCTCTGCTCTCTTGTGCCTTTATTCTGCTTATTTTCCCTTTTTTCTTTATCCCTTATTTCCTCCCTTACCTTTACCTCCGCTGCTGCCCCGCTTGTCCCTCCCGGGCGCACTCAGCCCAATCCAGCTCCCTCCCCGCCTCCCAGCTGTCCAGCCTCTCGACTCCCTACTTAATGGCGGCCACTGCGGGACAGGCGAGCAAGACCACTGACTCATTGTCAGTGAAATTTCCTCTCCCACCCTCGCAGCTCCACCATTAAGTGAGGTGCCCTGCACTCTTGAGTGTTGGTGATCGAGGCCCTCCTCCATCCGCAGGTTTCACTGCGCCTCATTCCTGGTGGTCCAGTGGACCTCTGTCTCCTTCCTCTCACTCTGCTCCTTCACCACGTTTTCACTCGCTTTTCTACCCTTCCTATCTTTCACCTTTCTGCACTCTTCTGCATCTCTGCTCTTTTGTGCCTTATTTCTGCTCATTTCCCTTTTTCTCTCGCTCTGTCTCACTGCTTTCACTCATTTTTCTACCCTCTTTATCTTTCACCTTTCTGCACCTTTCTGCATCTCTGCTCTTTTGTGCCTTATTTCTGCTTATTTTCCCTTTTCTTTATCCCTTATTTCCCTCCCTTTACCTTTACCACGCTCGCTGCCCGCCGCTCGGCTCCCTCCCCCAGCGCGACTGGCCCAATCCAGCTCCTCCCCGCCTCCCAGCTATCCAGCCCTCCTCGGACCCCTACTTAATGGAGGCCACTGCAGGGACAGGCGAGCAAGACCACTGACTCATTGTCAGTGAAATTGCTCTCCCACCCTGCGCAGCTCCACCATTAAGTGAGGTGCCCCTGCACTCTTGAGTGCTGGTGGTCGAGGCCCTCCTCCACCCACAGGTTTCCCTCGCGCTCATCCCTGGTGGTCCAGTGGACCTCTGTCTCCTTCCTCTCACTCTGCTCCTTCACCTCGCTTTCACTCGTTTTCTACCCTTCCTATCTTTCACCTTTCTGCACTTTTCTGCATCTCTGCTCTTTTGTGCCTTATTTCTGCTCATTTTCCCTTTCTCTCGCTCTGCTCTTCACTCGTTTCACCTCGTTTTCTACCCTCTTTTATCTTTCACCTTTCTGCACTTCTTCTGCATCTCTGCTCTTTTGTGCCTTATTTCTGCTTATTTTCCCTTTTTCTTTATCCCCTTATTTCCTCCCTTTACCTTTACCCGCACTGCTGCTGCCCCGCCGGCCCCTCCCACAGCGCGACCGGCCCAATCCAGCTCCTCCCGCCTCCCAGCTGTCCAGCTCCTCCCGACCCCTACTTAATGACGGCTACTGCGGGGACAGGTGAGCAAGACCACTGACTCATTGTCAGTGAAATTGCTCTCCCACCCTCGCAGCTCCACCATTAAGTGAGGTGCCCCTGCACTCTTGAGTGTTGGTGATCGAGGCCCTCCTCCACCCGCGAGGTTTCACTGCGCCTCATCCCTGGGGTCCAGTGGACCTCTGTCTCCTTCCTCTCACTCTGCTCCTTCACTCGTTTTCACTCGTTTTCTACCCTTCCCTATCTTTCACCTTTCTGCACTTTTCTGCATCTCTGCTCTCTTTGTGCCTTATTTCTGCTTATTTTCCCTTTTTCTTTATCCCTTATTTCCTCCCTCTACCTTTCCCCTCCGCTGCTGCCCCGCGGCCCTCCCCCAGCGCGACCGGCCCAATCCAGCTCCCTCCCCGCTCCAGCCTCCCAGCTGTCCAGCCTCCCGACTCCCTACTTAATGGCGGCCACTGCGGCGACAGGCGAGCAAGACCACTGACTCATTGTCAGTGAAATTGCTCTCCCACCTCGCAGCTCACCATTACAGTGAGGTGCCCCTGCACCTTCTTGAGTGCTGGTAGATCGAGGCCCTCCTCCACCCACAGGTTTCCCTGCGCCTCATCCCTGGTGGTCCAGTGGACCTCTGTCTCCTTCCTCTCACTCTGCTCCTTCACTCAGCTTTCACTCGTTTTTCTACCCTTCCCATCTTTCACCTTTCTGCACTTTTTCTGCATCTCTGCTCTTTTGTGCCTTATTTCTGCTCATTTTCCCTTTCTCTTGCTCTGCTCTTTTACTCGCTTTCACTCTGTTTTTCTGCCCTCTTTATCTTTCACCTCTTCTGCACTTTTCTGTATCTCTGCTCTTTTGTGCCTTATTTCTGCTTATTTTTCTCCTTTTTTCTTTATCCCTATTTCCTCCCTTTACCTTTACCCGCCGCTGCTGCCTCGCCGGTCCCCTCCCCCAGCGTGACCGGCCCAATCCAGCTCCTCCCCGCCTCCCAGCTGTCCAGCCCCTCTGACCCCTACTTTAATGGCGGCCACTGCGGGACAGGCTGAGCAAGACCACTGACTCATTGTCAGTGAAATTGTTCTCCCACCCTCGCAGCTCCACCATTAAGTGAGGTGCCCCTGCACCTCTTGAGTGTTGGTGATCGAGGCCCTCCTCCACCCGCAGGTTTCACTGCGCCTCATCCCTTGTGGTCCAGTGGACCTCTGTCTCCTTCCTCTCACTCTGCTCCTTCACTGCGCTTTCACTCGTTTTCTACCCTTCCTATCTTTCACCTTTCTGCACTTTTCTGCATCTCTGCTCTTTTGTGCCTTATTTCTGCTCATTTCCCTTTCTCTCGCTCTGCTCTTTCACTCGTTTTCCCTCATTTTTCTACCCTCTTTTATCTTTCAACTTTCTGCACTTTTCTGCATCTCTGCTCTTTTGTGCCTTGTTTCTGCGTTATTTTCCCTTTTCTTTATCCCTTATTTCCTCCCTTTACCTTTACTTCAGCCGCTGCTGCCCCGCGCTGCCCCTCCCCCAGCGCGACCGGCCCAATCCAGCCTCCCCTCCCCGCCTCCCAGCTGTCCAGCCCTCCTGACCCCTACTTAATGGCGGCCACTGCGGGACAGGCGAGCAAGACCGCTGACTCATTGTCAGTGAAATTGTCTCTCCCACCCTCGCAGCTCCACCATTAAGTGAGGTGCCCCTGCCCCCTGCACTTTGAGTGTACAGGATCGAGGCCCTCCTGCCCACCCAGGGTTCTCCTCGCGCTCATCCCTGGTGGTCCAGTGGACCTCTGTCTCCTTCCTCTCACTCTGCTCCTTCACTTCGTTTTCACTCGTTTTCTACCCTCCCATATCTTTCACCTTCTGCACTTTTCTGCATCCCTGCTCTTGTGCCTTATTTCTGCTCATTTTCCCTTTCTCTCGCTCTGCTCTTTCACTCGTTTCACCTCGCTTTTCTACCCTCTTTTATCTTTCAATCTTCTGCACTTCTCTGCATCTCTGCTCTTTGTGCCTTATTTCTGCTTATTTTCCCTTTTTCTTTATCCCTTATTTCCTCCCTTTACCTTTACCCGCCGCTGCTGCCCCCGCGGCCCCCTCCCCCAGCGCGACCGGCCCAATCCAGCTCCCCTCCCCGCCTCCCAGCTGTCCAGCCCTCCCCGACCCCTACTTAATGGCGGCCACTGCGGGGACAGGCGAGCAAGACCACTGACTCATTGTCAGTGAAATTGCTCTCGCAGCTCCACCATTAAGTGAGGTGCCCCTGCACTCTTGAGTGTTGGTGATCGAGGCCCTCCTCCATCCGTAGGTTTCACTGTGCCTCATCCCTGGTGGTCCAGTGGACCTCTGTCTCCTTCCTCTCACTCTGCTCCTTCACACGTTTTCACTTCGTTTTTCACCCTTCCTATCTTTCACCTTTCTGCACTTTTCTGCATCTCTGCTCTTGTTGTCTGCATTTCTGTTCATTTTTCCCTTTCTCTCGCTCTGCTCTTTCACTCGTTTTCACTCATTTTCTCACCCTCTTTTATCTTTCACCTTCTGCACTTTTCCTGCATCTCTGCTCTTTTGTGCCTTATTTCTGCTTATTTTCCCTTTTTCTTTATCCCTTATTTCCCTCCTTGACCTTTACCAGCCGCATGCTGCCCCGCAGCTGCCCCTCCCCCAGCGCGACCTGCCCAATCCAGCTCCCTCCCCGCCTCCCAGCTGTCCATAGCCCTCCTCGACTCCCTACTTAATGGAGGCCACTGGCGGGACAGGCGCAGGCAAGACCACACTGACTCATTGGTCCAGTGAAATTGCTCTCCCACCTCGCAGCTCCACCATTACAGTGAGGTGCCTGCCCCTGCACTCTTGAGTGTTGGTGATCGCGGCCCTCCTCCACCCCACAGGTTTCCTGCGCCTCATCCCTGGTGGTCCAGTGGACCTCTGTCTCCTTCCTCTCACTTCACCTGCTTCCTTCACTTCAGTTTTCTACTCGTTCCTTCTTTCACCTTCCTATCTTTCAATTTTTCTGCACCTCACTCTGCTCTTTTAGTGCCTTATTTCTGCTCATTTTTCCCTTTCTCTCGCTTCTGCTCTTTCACTCATTTTCACTCGTTTTCTACCCTCTTTTATCTTTCACCTTTCAGCACTTTTCTGCATCTCTGCTCTTTTGTGCCTTATTTCTGCTTATTTTCCCTTTTTTCCTTTATCCTTATTTCCTCCCTTTACCTTTACCGCCGGCTGCTGCCCCCGCCGGCCCCTCCCAAGCAGCGATCCGGCCCAATCCAGCTCCCCTCCCCGCCTCCCAGCTGTCCAGCCCTCCCGACCCCTACTTAATGGCGGCTACTGCGGGGACAGGCGAGCGAGACCACTGACTCATTGTCAGTGAGAGTGCCTCCACCTCGCAGCTCCACCATTAGGTGAGGTGCCCCCTGCCCCTGCACTCTTGAGTGTTGGTGGATCGAGGCCCTCCTCCACCCACAGGTTTCCCTGCGCCTCATTCCTGGTGGTCCAGTGGACCTCCCTGGTCTCCTTCCTCTCACTCTGCTCTCTTCCACTCGTTTTCACCTCGCTTTCTGACCCTTCATATCTTTCACCTTTCATCACTTCTTCTGCATCTCTGCTCTTTGTAGCCCCTTATTTCTGCTCATTTTCCCTTCTCCGCAATCTCTGCTCTTTCACTCGTCTTTCACTGCGTTTTCTACCCTCTCTTATCTTCTGGCCTTTCTGCACTTTTCTGCATCTCTGCTCTTGTGCCTTATTTCTGCTTATTTTCCCTTTTTCTTTATCCCTTATTTCCTCCCTTTACCTTTACCGCCGCTGCTGCCCCTAACCGGCCCTTCTCTCCCCTCTAGCGCGACCGGCTCCAATCCAGCTCCCTCCCCGCCTCCCAGCTGTCCAGCTCCTCCTCGACCCTCTACTTATCATTTGCATGCGTGCGGTTACTGCGGTGACACAGGTGAGCAAGACCCACTGACTCATTGTCAGTCAGAAATTGCTCTCCCACCCTCGCAGCTCCACCATTAAGTGAGGTGCCCCTGCACTCTTGAGTGCTGGTAGGTGATGCCCTCTCACCCGCAGGTTTCCACTGCGCCTCATCCCTGGTGGTCCAGTGGACCTCTGTCTCCTTCCTCTCCTCTGCTCACTTCACCCGCTTTCACCTCCGCTTTCTGCATCCTTCCTATCTCTTCACCTTTCTGCACTTTTCTGCACCTCTGCTCTTTTGTGCACTTATTTCTGCTCATTTTCCCTTTCTCCTCGCTCTGTGCTCTCCACCCGCTTTCACCGTTTTCTACCCTCTTTTATCTTTCACCTTTCTGCACTCCTTCTGCATCTGCTCTTTTGTGCCTTATTTCTGCTTATTTTCCTTTTTTCCCTATCATATTTCCTCCTTTCTTTCCGCCGCGCTGCTGACCCCATGGCCCTCCCCCAGCGCGACCGGCCCAATCCAGCTCCCCTCCCGCCTCCCACCCTCCCAGCTGTCCAGCCCCTCCCGAGACCCCTTACTTAATGGCGGCCATCATGCGAGACAGGCGAGCAAGACCACCTGACTCATTGTCATGAAATTGCTCTCCCACCTTCGCAGCGCCACCTCATTGGAGTGGGTGCCCCATGTCTGCACCTTGGAGTGTTGGGTGATCGAGGCTCCACCCGCAGGTTTCTGCGCCTCATCCCAGGTCCAGTGGACCTCTGTTCCTTCCTCCCCACTTCTGTTTCACTCCGCTTTCACTGCTTACCCTTCCTATCTTTCACCTTCTTCAGACTTTTCTCTGCATCTCTGCCTTTGTAGCCTTACTTGCTCATTATTTCCCTTTCTCCTCGCTCTGCTCTTTCACCTGCTTTCACCTGCGACTTTTTTTATCTTTCAATTTTCTGGCACTTTTTCTGCAACTCTGCTCTTTGTGCCTTATTTCTTGCTGCGCATTTTCCCTTTTTTCTTTATCCCTTATTTCCTCCCTTTACTGACCCGCTTGCTGCTCTTGCGGTTCTCCTCCAGCTGACCACCTAATCCAGCCCTCCCCTCTTCGCTTCCTACGCAGTTGTCCATTTGCTAGGCCCTCCCGACCGCCATTTATCGGCGGGGCCAGTGTTGGGACAGCGAGTTGGGCACCACTGACTCATTGTCAGTGAAATTGTTCTCTGCACCTTCGCAGCGCCACCATTGCTGGGTGCCCTGCCCCTGCACTCTGAGGCTGGTGATCGAGGCCTCCACCTCGTGCAAGAGGTTTCCTGCGCCTCATCCCTGGTGGTCCAGTGGACCTCTTGTCTCCTTCCTCTCACTCTGCTCTTTCCCACCTGCTTTCACCATTTTTCACCCTTCCCATTCTCTTCAATCTTTCTGCACTTTTCTGTGATCTCTGCTCTTAGGCCTTATTTCTGCTCATTTTTCCCTTCTCTCGCTTCTCTGTTTTCTTCCACCTGCTTTCACTCCGCTTTTACCTTATCTTTCCACCTTCTGCACTTTTCTGCATCTCTTCTCTTTAGCCTTATTTCCGCTTATTCTTCTTTATCCTTTATTTCCCTTCATTTGCATCTGCTGGCCGCTTGCTGCCCCGCTGCCCCTCCCAGCGCCGACCGGCCCATCCAGCTCCTCCCCGCCTCCCAGCTGTCCAGCTCCTCGATCTTTACTTATTTATGTAAGCACATGGGGACAGGCGAGCAAGACCACTGACTCATTGTCAGTGAATTGCTCTCCACCTCGCACTCCACCATTGCTGAAGTGCTCCTGCCTCTGCACCCCTTGAGTGTTGGTGATCGAGGCCCCTCCCTCCACCTTTGGTTTCTGCGCCTCATTCTGGTGGTCCAGTGGACCTCTGTCTCCTTCCTCTCACTCTGTTCTTCACTCGCTTTCACCTGCTTTTCTACCCTTCATATCTTTCAATTTTCTGCACTTTTTCTGCATCTCTGCTCTTTTGTGCCTTATTTCTGCTCATTTTTCCTTTCTTCTGCTTGTTTTTTCACTCACACTCGCTTTGACCCTTTACTCTTCACCTTTCTGCACTTTTCTGCATCTCTGCTCTTGTGCCTTATTTCGCTTATTTTCCTTTTCTCTTTATCCCTTATTTCCCTTTACTCTTACCCGCCGCTGTCTCCCCACCGGCCCTTCCCCAGCGCGATCGGCCCAATCCAGCTCCCCTCCCCCGCCTCCCAGCTGTCCAGCTCCTCCTCGATTTCTACTTAATGGCGGCCACAGGACAGGAGGCAAGACCACTGACTCATTGTCAGTGAAATTGCTCTCCCACCTCGTGCTCCACCATTAAGTGAGGTGCCCCTGCACTTTGAGGTTGGTGATTGAGGCCCTCTGCCCGCAGGCTCGCGCCTCATCCCTGGTGGTCCAGTGGACTTCTCTGTCTCCTTCCTCTCACTCACTCTTCACTGCTTTCACTGCTTTTCTACCCTTCCCATCTTTCACCTTTCTGCCCTTTTCTGCATCTCTGCTCTTAGCCTTATTTGCTCATATTTTTCCTCTTCTCTCGCTTGTTTTTCACTGCTTTCTACTGCTTTTACCCTTTTTATCTTTTCACCTTCTGCACTTTTCTGCATTCTCGTTTTGCCTTTATTTCTGCTTTTTTTTCTTTATCCCTTATTTCCTCCCTTTACCTTTCCCCGCCGCCGTTGACCCCATGGCCTTCCCCAGCGCGACCGGCCCAATCCAGCTCCTCCCCGTCCCACCTCCCAGCTGTCCAGCCTCCCGACTTCTACTTAATGGCGGCCACTGCGGGGACAGCGAAAGACCACTGACTCATTGTCAGTGAAATTGCCCCCACCTTCGCAGGCTGCGCCACCATTAAGTGGGTGCTCCTGCCCCTGCACCTCCTAATGTTGGTGATCGAGGTCTCTTCCCTCCACCCGCAGGTTTCCCTGCGCCTCATCCCTGGTGGTCCAGTGGACCTCTGTCTCCCTTCCTCTCACTCCCTGCTCTTTCACTCATTTTCACTCGCTTTTCACCCTTCCCCATCTTCACCTTTCTGCACCCTTCTTTTCTGCATCTCTGCTCTTGTGCCTTATTTCTGTCTATTTTCCCTTTCTCTTCGCTTCTGTTTTTCTGATAATTCGTTTTTCACTGCTTTTCTAATCTTTTATCTTTCAATTCTTCTGCACTTTTCTTAACCTCTGTTTTGTGCGATTTCTTATTTTTCCCTTTTTTCTCTTTATCCCTTATTTCCTCCCTTTACCTCCTCCTCACCGCTGCTGCCCCTGCGGCCCCTCCCCCTCCAGCCGCGCGACTCGGCTCAATCCAGCTCCTCCTCCTCGTCCTCCGTCTCCAGCTGTCCACATATTAGGCTCCCTTCCCCTACTTAATGGCGGCCAGTGCTGTGACACAGGCGAGAGCAAGACCACTGACCTCATTGTCATGAAATTGCCTCCCCACCTCGCAGCTCCACCCAGCATTAAGTGAGGTGCCCTTGCACTCCTGGAGGCCAGGTGATCGAGGTCTCCTCCACCCAAGAGGTTTCCTGCGCTCGATCCTCCTCTCTCCTGGTGGTCCAGTGGACCCTGTCTCCTTCCTCTCCACTCTGACTCCTTCACCGCTTTCACTGCCCACCCCCTTCCCATCTTTCCACCTTTCTGCAACTTTTCTGCATCCCCTGCTCTTTGTGCCTTATTTCTGCTCATTTTCCTTTCTCTCGCTTCTGTTTCTTTCACTGTTTTCACTCAAGGTCGACCCTCTTATCTTCCACCTTCACCTTTCTGCATCTCTGCCTTTTTGTTCATTTCAGCTATATATTTTTTTCTTTATCCCTTATTTCCTCCCTTTC